>OV049870.1:14822749-15422749 GCA_920104075.1 Melanargia galathea | reverse complement strand
TATAATATCTCATGCGCATCTTCTGTTTTCAATACTATTTTATCCATTGTCGAAATAAATAGAGCTTCTTTTTTAACCATGGCGCGTTTCATCATCTTTATGATATTAACCATCAAAAGTGTTCGGAAGAACTCCATTAAAACAAATAATTGTTTAACATTCAATTCTATTTTACGTTATCGTTTTTAATGACCATTTTTCAGTCATCATACTTACCTATATCTTCATAATATCAGCTTCTTGTAAAGTGCAGGTTCCTACAAATTATTCAAGAGTCCACGTAACGGTGTTAAGTATACCGACCATAATCTGAATATCCTTAAAACTCCATAATTACGTTTGTCAATAAAATCACGAACATGATAAAAAAATGCCTAACTACCTACCTGTTTCAAAAAAATAACTTCAGTTCACCTCATTAAGAGTCAGGTTGAAATTGGGGTGAACGCATTCCTGCACGGATGCCACCCACCCCACAAAACGTGCACCCGACGCGTCACTCGCCCCCCAAACCCCGACCCCCGTCCCGGTCGTCCGTTTGAACCCCGGGGAGATGATGCTCCCCCGCCCGGTTCGGTATGCAAATTTAATATTGTAACTTTTGTACAGACACAAGGGCAGTGGGAACTGGGAACGGTATGAAAGCGGTTTAAATGGAAACTGTCCGCTCGCATTAGGACCTCAACGCGTTTCGCTTTTAATTGGAGCGAAATAAAACTATTCAATTTAAAAATACAATTTCATACTGTAGATACGTATAATTAATAACATAAAATCCTCAGGCTTTGAAAAATGCTGCAGATTTATTTAACAATACAGCATCAATTCATTATTTAATGAAGTGCTGAAAATAACAACGTCTTCGATGGATGGGTCATGTAGTTTATATTATAAGAGATAATGATGAATATGCGAGGAGTAGAAGTTATTAAAAATTGAGGCCGTACAAAAGGTGACGTCAACGAAAAAAATACTGAAATTGGTAATCATAATTGTCTTAAAGAAGCATAAAAAGGACGAAGAAAATACAATATTTTACAAGTATAATAAATATATTTCAACTAAATATTACGAGTTGTTCGAAATAGCACACAAAACGGAAATACAAATAGATTTATCGACAATAATATTATGGAATAGGTAAATGTAAAACTCAGTAAGCCTGTTCGGTTTAAACTCTTAACTCCACTTCCACGCCATTACAAAACATTCAGGCCATTAGCATTGAGACTTTAACGGACACGTATTTAACTAAGTGCCCGAGCATCTGAAGTCATCATTAATACTTAGATAGGAAGCTATTAAGATTTCCATTTAGCAAAGATTACCTAGACTCGACAGTTGCGCAACTAAGCTATTAACATATCTGTATACATTAAACGCTGAGAGGCGACACGTCAGCGCATAACGGCGTGTATGTAAAGTTATGCAAACGAAGCAAGCATGCACGCAAAACTCGCCGTAGCAACCCGAATGCAGATTGCAGATTGCCTCGTTAACGTGGGTGATACAACCACATACAACCGCATCCTCTAAATTAATCGCTACGAATCGTGCAATACGCATCTTTTGTCTAAATATGTAGGTGTTTTTAGTAGGTACATTTAGTAAGGTCAGGCAAGGTAGTTAATATTGTAGTGTACAAAAGGAGCTTAAGGAATTGAATTATTGAATTTGTTTTAATTAATGGCTACGGCGCGCCAACCAAACGTTACTTTGTATACTTCGCCAGTGCTTCGCCATTATCGATTTATCATAGCATAGGTACGGAGAAAGCAAACTTTTAATGTAATAACCCTATTGAAAATAAATTAAAAGGAAATTATGTGCCACACAGATATTTATGTCTTGTTAAATAATAATAGATATTATGTAAGTGTTAATTTACTGCGATGAAATTTTAAGTGTTTCCCGCATAAATAACAAATAACTATATCTATGCAATATCCGATATTTTATTAATGACATCAACAAAACACGTATAATCGAGATTTATAAAGGGTCAAATGATTACGAAAATATTCAACTGCTTCCTCGTTTATTTATAGTTGATAAGTTATCGGCAATAAGCTTTCAAAACAAGTTTTTTTTACATTTTAATCAATTTGACCTTAAGTTATGTTAATGTTGACCTCAATAACGGAACTTAAGTATTATAAAATACATATAGGTATAAATATGCACGGCAGTGATTCAACATATAATTAATAATTCGTATTCCTTGAAATTCAAAACAAAGGGCAGAAGACTTGTTTAAGATCTTTATCGTTAACATGTCGGGGACCGGGGTCTCAAGTTTATTACAACATGTAATTTGAGTATAAAGGGCATTAATTTATTCCATTTAAACGCTTTTTACCCGACTGGGTTATGTGTTTCACCTGTGTGTATGTATGTCCATTCCTATGTCCGCGTGTAACTAATAAACGGCTCAACGGATTTTGATAAATGATACGTCATTAGATTTGTCTTTATGACGCGAGTGTTATAGGGTACCTAAATTAAAAAAAAAATTAAAATGGCGGACTTTATGCGCTTTAATGTGCGAGCTGAAAAAAAATTTTTTCCTCAAGACCCTCGAGTGGGGTATCAAAATGAAGGGATTTAAAAGGCAAATACAAAAATGTATACAATTATATATTTGAAAATAAGTTGGAGTGATAAATCACAGAAAATGACTGTTTCCTATGTCAGTTCGTAACTACTCAACGACTCAACTTATTTTGATAAATTATACGTCATTAGATTTGTCTTAACAGCGCAAATGTTACTGTGTACATAAAATTAATAAAAATTCAAAATGGCGGATTTTATGCACTTTAATGTGCGAGCTGAAAAAAATTTTTTTCCTCAAGACCCTCGAGTGGGGTATCAAAATAAAGGGCTTTAAAAGGCAAATACGAAAATATATACAATCTATGTGTTTGTAATCAGTTTGGAGTGACAAATCATAGAAAACAAAATAAATAACAATACACTGTGAGTAAATTGGTGGTAATTTATTTAAGATCCCTTCCCACTCCACTCTACCACATTCCACATAATCCCCCCTACACCTCCCCCCTTCCCATCAATTATTGTAACACTAATAATTTAACCTTAAATCGCCAAACACTAAAATAATACAATAATATTATGAAGGACCTTATTAAAGTTTCTAGTGTTCAACAGATGGCGCTAATAGTGGTCTTAAACGCGCTATTACCTACACGCGGAGTGACACAGGCCTGTCTCTTGTAAAAATATGCATCTAAAAATTTTTCATAGTTTTGCACTAAAAACCAAGAAATAAATTACGTAATTAAAAAAACTAAAAACCCGACTGCGTAAAACAAACTAGTTCTGGTAACTGAAAAGCAAAAAACAAGCTTTGTACTTTATAAACTAAAATTTGATAAGATCATAAACATAATTAATGTTAGAAAATGTATGGCAGGCGGGGGCATTACTTAGCCAACTACTCAGGACTATTAGTTCGCCCCCGCATGCCATACATTTTCTAACATTAATTATGTTTATGATCTTATCAAATTCTAGTTTATAAAGTACAAAGCTTGTTTTTTGCTTTTCAGTTACCAGAACTAGTTTGTTTTACGCAGTCGGGTTTTTAGTTTTTTTAATTACGTAATTTATTACCCGACTGGGTTATGTGTTTCACCTGTGTGTATGTATGTCCATTCGTATGTCCGCGTGTAACTAATCAACGGCTCAACGGATTTTGATAAATGATACGTCTTTAGATTTGTCTCAATGACGCGAGTGTTATAGGGTACCTAAATTTAAAAAAAAATCAAAATGGCGGACTTTATGCGCTTTAATATGCGAGCTGAAAAAAATTTTTTTCTTCAAGACCCTCGAGTGGGGTATCAAAATAAAGGGATTAAAAAGGCAAATACGAAAATGTATAAATTTATATATTTGGAACCAATTTGGAGTGATAAATCGTAGAAAATGACCGTTTCCTATGTCAGTTCGTAACTACTTAACGGCTCAACCTATTTTGATAAATTATACGTCATTAGATTTGTCTTGACGGCGCAAATGTTATTGGGTACATAAAATTCATAAAAAATCAAAATGGCGAATGTTATGCACTTTAATGTGCGGGCTGAAAAAATTTTTTTTCTTCAAGACCCTCGAGTGGGGTATCAAAATAAAGGGCTTTAAAAGGCGAGTACGAAAATGTATACAATCTATATGTTTTAAATCAATTTGGAGTGACAAATCATGAAAAACAAAATAAATAACAACTACACTGTAAGTGGTACGGTTGTAGTTTATTAATTTTTTAGTTCGTTTTTTAGCATGGCAGTCGGGTTTTTTTAATTTTTAAATTATAGCTTGTTACGGTGTACATCAATGCTAAAATTTATAACGTTTTCAAAAGTATGAACGTATAATGAATCATTATTTTTCGCTTTTTTGGCGACTGTATAGGTATACTTAACCTAAAAAAAAGATTGTTTTAAAAAATTATTCTTACAGTCTTAGGTAAGTACCTACATAAGAAAACGGAAAATTATGTGAAGCTTTATTTTTTACACAAAAATAATTACATTATATTGATACTATAACTACCTACTTATGACATTTTTTACACAATGTTCTGTGTTAAGTTTCACGGCTGGTTTTTAAATTCAGTTCTAAGTATAATAACAACATAAATCAATTCAAAATCCTAGTTAAAACTTAATGCAGTATACATGAGTGGTGTGCATTATGTATGTACGTGCATTCATGGATCTGCAAATAGTAGAGACAGTGGAAGCAATTAAAAGCCAATTGTTAGGTAAACAAGTTACGTGCGACTGACTGCTGCTAGGCCCGGCGCGGCGCCCGCGGACTGTGATCCAATATCCGAATTCCGGTTATCCGCTTATCTAGCACAAAGGACTGTCGTTTACACGTCGCTTTGTACTTAACAACAACGCTCACGTGCGAGTTTGTATAATATAAAGGTAATTTCAGCACTGCAGCTGTATCAATACGTATTTTGTGACAGGGCATCTTTTTCAGTTGCATTTAATTTACAATAAACACCACCTTCTAAGATTTTACAATAAAGTTAAAGGGCGAAAAGGGGCAATGCAAACGAATTGTTTTGAAAGTTAATTGCGTGTCTTATGATCTACCTATGATCCTACTAACGAGGTTAGACTCTGTACTATAATAACATTTTATGCAGAGTTGTATATAGTACTTACTACGGTTGTTCTCTATATTTTTTTAATAATAATTTTGAATTAAAACAATCAAATTATTCAGTAGGTAGGTACTTTACCTACCTACTGAATAATTTGGTTGTTAATGATCATCGGTATTTAATAACATCAACACAAAGTATATAAAGGAAAACTTGACAGTATTATTAAAGCAATTATAATATTGTCATAATTAATGGAATTGTTTACCCGGACACCGGTGACCGACCAACCTTGGAAACTTGACTAGTTTCACATTCAAAACTCGTTTCCGACGAGGCGGGTCGGTTTCCAACGAAAGTGATTGAACTTCGATGAACAACGCGCAAAGTTGAAACGATCCCGGCGAGATTCGCTCGGAACTTACCGTTCACAAGTTTCCCACTAATATAAAGTTTACTTCTCTCTGAACATACTAACAGTTGTATGAATTCGGAAGCTTTCAGACATTTTGGTAATAGCAAATGCCGTTGTTTTTACAACAACTATAAATTATTAATATATTTTTGTTACGTTGATGGCTAAGAACACTTAACAACTGACTTAAGACTGAATTAAATTACCTACCACCACCACCACCAGAAACACTACAGCCTTTTAACGTCCCACAGCTGGGCACAGGCCTCCTCTCTCATAGGAGATGTCGATTCAAAGTGTCGAATATAAGTATGTCGAAGATATCGACTTAAAGTACAGAACTATACAATTCTTTGGAAAATTAACAAAATTATGAAACACACAATAGTGTCGTCTTTTGTTGTCTATGAAATAAATACAACATAAAACACACAGTAATAGTGAAAACTTCCATTTATAAAATACCCATAAATTCCGTATAACGGTAATGTTCAATATAGTATTCCATACTATCCCCAAATAGTGAAACTATAACTGGCTATTCAAGAATATTATTCATAGCAAGAAAAACTTTTATTGGAGCGACTGTACAATAGCATGATTAAACTTAAAGTCGAAGTAACCGAACTAGTTTATAAAACGAATGCGAATGCAGTTCCCGGTCACTGCCTCAACACGGGCGCTCGTAAAAGCTGCATTCATTTATTCTTATTCGTTTTTATCGCGATATTCTTTATAGGATGGCAGATGCCCGTGGCATCGCCCCGATTATGGCATAAATGTGTTACACAAACACAAATTGATCAAAAACTTCTCTTTGAGGTACAATAGGAATTCAATATTAAGGGACATTGGCTTTCCTTGGAAAGATTCTCGATTGATGACATTATTTTTATATGAACGATAGTTATTGTTTTAAAAGGCTCTGGTGACGGATAATCATGTAACATTGTATAGGTATGTTTTTTGTAAAAACAAATCAAAATACCATTCACCATTCACCTTACGTTACATGACAGAAATAAATCGCTCCAATTCAGTGACGTCACACCTGTCACGGCCAGCCATCGCGGAATGAAAACGCTTTTTATCAGCTTTATTTGCGGACACACAACGGACACAGCGGTGGTTTGGCACGGAGAATTTTCAATTTTGCAATTGTCACCGCTAGCAAGTTGACTGCGCTCATTGAGGTCAGCGCTTTGAAATTCTTTTTTATATTTCCCATTGTTAAATGTGCTATTTCAATTAATCAATATTTAATTGGCTTTACAATGTAGGCGAAGCTTGCTTTGCGACATTCTTAAATAACCGTTAAATCATCTTTTTTATCAGAACCGGTTTTTTTACATAACGCAAATGTATTTCACCCCCTTCGAGCATCCGAACTGTCGTCAGTCCGAACAGAAGACATCTCGGAACGAAAGCAGCTTTTATCAGTTTTATTTGGACACAATCACATCACACAGAGCGTGTGGTTTGGCAAGCAGAATTTTCAATTTCTCTATTGCCACTGTTAGTAGTACAATTTCTTAATTTTTAACCATAATTATAATTTACGATATTTCTCTCTCTCTAATCTCCATGAATCGTGAAAATTACATTTCAGAGAACTTCATCGAACAAATAAAATCAATCATCAGTTATTATATGAATCTAATAAATAAATGTAGAAATACTAACGGCCTGTTTCACCACCTTCTGATAAGTATGGGATAGCTATCTACAACTTTTGTTTTTGTTACTAGACATAAAGTTAGAAAGGGACAAAACTTACGTTTAGGCTATCCAACACTTATCAAAAGGTGGTTAAGGGCCGGCATACCTTGAGCGCGTAGTCAAAACTAGGCATATAACGCTACACACAGAGCCACCGTCGGCGCACGCACACATAGATACATTCAGCAGCGGTACTACGGGTGCGCGCACTCGATTCACGGCAGGCGATGTGCGAGCGAGTTCCTCACCTAGGCATACTTAGCTATCTTATTTTCGAGATGTTTGTCGATATTATACCTACCGTGTAATAAAATAACAGCTACTACTACTTTACTGACTTATTAATATTATTTTTTATGTATCTTACTCTCACGTCCGTGTACAAAATGTTAATATTATTATTATTAACCTATTTGTTTCTAATCATCATGGGCGTAGGCGTTAGATTAAAAAAAAATCTAAATAATAGACACGGCTTTTGCAACTGAAATGTCTGCCACACTTTCATGATCAATGATCAACGTGAATTTACTGAAGTGTGCGTGAATTATTTGTATTGATTAAGTCGTATTTTGGCAGATGATGATGAGATGAGATGGCAGTGTAGGTATTTTAATTTAGCATAAAGTATTTTTTGCGCATTAATACATAAAACGTCGATTGTAAACTCTATTTTTTCTATGGGTTTAGGTATTAGGTAAATAGGTATTTCTTTAGGCCATTTAGGTATGGTTTAGTAAATGAAATTCAGATCTTTATTTATTTTTAAAGTGGAAATTTTATAGGTAGCCTTTGCCTTTTATGAGTACTAGCTTCTTCGACACTGCGTCATAATTCCACGAATTTAAAGATTGAGTATCAAGTACTTTCAAGCAACATGGGGTTGTGGACCATAGTTTTGGAGATAAAAGCTTTCAAAATAATGGTTGATCTCGACTGACCACGCGATCATACAGACATCACGAAAATAAAAAGATTGAGTACCAACAACATGGGGCTGCACCCTATAATTTCGGATAATATGTAAGGTTTTAAAAATCTGACCACGTGAGCACATAGATATCGCGAAAATAAGAAGTTTGAGTACCAACAACATAGGGCTGCACCCTATAGTTTCGGAGATATAAGCTTTTAAAAATCTGACTATGTGAGCACATAGATATCGCAAAAATAAGAAGTTTGAGTACCAACAACATGGGGCTGCACCCTATAGTTTCGGAGATATATGCTTTTAAAAATCTGACTACGTGAGCACATAGATATTGCGAAAATAAAAAGTTTGAGTACCAACAACATGGGGCTGCACCCTATAGTTTCGGATATGTAATGTTTTAAAAATCTGACCACGTGAGCACATAGATATCGCGAAAATAAGAAGTTTGAGTACCAACAACATGGGGCTGCACCCTATAATTTCGGAGATATAAACTTTTAAAAATCTGACTATGTGAGCACATAGATATCGCGAAAATAAGAAGTTTGAGTACCAACAACATGGGGCTGCACCCTATAGTTTCGGAGATATATGCTTTTAAAAACCTGACTACGTGAGCACATAGATATCGCGAAAATAAAAAGTTTGAGTACCAACAACATGGGGCTGCACCCTATAGTTTCGGATATGTAAGGTTTTAAAAATCTGACCACGTGAGCACATAGATATCGCGAAAATAAGAAGTTTGAGTACCAACAACATGGGGCTGCACCCTATAGTTTCGGAGATATAAGCTTTTAAAAATCTGACTATGTGAGCACATAGATATCGCGAAAATAAGAAGTTTGAGTACCAACAACATGGGGCTGCACCCTATAGTTTCGGAGATATAAGCTTTTAAAAATCTGACTACGTGAGCACATAAATATCGCGAAAATAAAAAGTTTGAGTACCAACAAAATGGGGCTGCACCCTATAGTTTCGGATGTAAGATTTTAAAAATCTGACCACGTGAGCACATAGATATCGCGAAAATAAGAAGTTTGAGTACCAACAACATGGGGCTGCACCCTATAGTTTCGGAGATATAAACTTTTAAAAATCTGACTATGTGAGCACATAGATATCGCGAAAATAAGAAGTTTGAGTACCAACAACATGGGGCTGCACCCTATAGTTTCGGATATGTAAGGTTTTAAAAATCTGACTACGTGAGCACATAGATATCGCGAAAATAAGAAGTTTGAGTACCAACAACATGGGGCTGCACCCTATAGTTTCGGAGATATAAGCTTTTAAAAATCTGACTATGTGAGCACATAGATATCGCGAAAATAAGAAGTTTGAGTACCAACAACATGGGGCTGCACCCTGTAGTTTCGGAGATATAAGCTTTTAAAAATCTGACTACGTGAGCACATAGATATCGCGAAAATAAAAAGTTTGAGTACCAACAACATGGGGCTGCACCTATAGTTTCGGATATGTAAGATTTTAAAAATCTGACCACGTGAGCACATAGATATCGCGAAAATAAGAAGTTTGAGTACCAACAACATGGGGCTGCACCCTATAGTTTCGGAGATATAAACTTTTAAAAATCTGACTACGTGAGCACATAGACATCGTGAAAATAAGAAGTGTAGTCATTTAGCTGCACTATATAGTTTCGGAGATATAAGTTTTAAAATATGACCAATTTAAAATATGACAAAAAAATCTGACCATGTGAGCACATAGACATCCCGAAAATAAGAAGTTTGAGTACCAACAACATTGGGCTGCACCCTATAGTTTCGGAGATATAAGCCTTTAAAAATCTAACCACGTGAGCAATATAGACATCACGTAAATAAGAAGGTTGAGTAACATTAAGGGACCTATAGACCATGGTTTTGGAAGTAAAAACTTTCAAAAATCTGACTACGCGATCATATAAACATCACAAAACAAAATTGGTTGTCTGAAAAATCGGTTTACGGAAGATAATTTTACGTGACAACATAACGAGAAAACATTGATGAAACCAAACACTTAGGAAGATCGTGCCTCTCTATAGCTTGTTCCGCGCTCTCGCTTGCACGCTCGGCTCAAGTGTCATGTTTTTTCGTGCGTGCAGCCGGCGTTCATCGATTTATAAGACTTTATCACGTTAAAAAAAAATTAACACCAACACCATGGGGCTATGAGTCATAGTTTCGGCGATAAAAGCTTTCAAAAATGATTGATGAAATGATGACGACTGACTTAATAATTATACAGATATAACAAAAGTTAGAGTCCAAAAATTATGGGGTTGACAGGAAAAAAAATATAATTTCTCTAAAATAATAAATTTTGGAATTTCACATACACATAGTGCAAGAATTTGGTATATTTTAATTTTTTTTAATTTTATCATTTACTGAAGTTAACTAAATAAAGGTTAAAAAAATCCTAATTTATAGAAAAATATTATAATCTCGCGCGAACTACGTAGGTAGCAGTCCCTCACAGCGGAGCTTCTCGTCATGGTAGGTATTTAGTCACGTGCTTTTGTCCAATGGTACCGCTCCAGCGAGTTTTTGTGTATGTACACGAGCAGAGATCGCGACAGGATTTTTGAAGCGACGAGCGCACCTTCCACCTTGACAGCCCGCGGGCGATTGAAACGCAAGCTTCGCGTTCCGGGAATATATAGGTTGAATTTTGCAGCGGTGCACGCCATAGTAATTTGTATGAAGAAATCGTGGATAAAAATGTGGTATGTTTGCTACCCAATTGCAAAAAAACTTAAAGTTGTATTGAAAAACAAATTTATTTATCGTGTTCCTTGGTCTTTTACCATTAATTTAAGACAATTTTTGTTGTTTTTATGTCTCAAACTAATTCAGGAGACTTCAAATGCGGCAACGCTATTTTAAAGTTTTCTATGAATTTCTCGATTTTTTTTCTATTATTAATATAAGACTTTATGACTATTTTTTTTAATGATCTTATACTTCATTTTATAGAGTAGTGCATAATATTTATTATGTTTAGAAATTTTAATATTTACTATTGTAAAAACTTAAAATGCTGGACCTTGTTTAACCCGATTTAGGTGTGCCGGTCCTTAAACAGGCCGTAAGCATTCAGAATTGAGAACACTTTATCATTGACGCATCCTAACCATTACGGCCCCATTAGTTATCTCTAAAACAATAGACACCATTAAACGGTACTAAATTCACAGTTAATGAGATATTTATTAGACAGGATTGCCGTCGATTGCAAATGGCCTCCATTCATCTTCGGTGCAATCACCAAAGCGCGAACATTAGAGAAAGTATGGGGGACGACATTGCCGATTTATTGTCCCTCCCACACGAACAACGGAATGCTCATTGTTCTGATATCATTTTAAAATATGAGGTTAAGCGCTTTATTTATTGGTAGTTATCTCACATTGATTTAGATGCAGCCGTTAGGTTAATAGTACTTAATAACGACTTTTGCAATATGCAAATTTTTAAATTAGTGAAATTAAATAATAACCAATCGGGTAAAAATAAACGTTCGCTGTAATATGTAGCGAATCGACACAGACGACAGCGAATCTGCAGGGCTATTCTGTAAAGCCATTTTCGAATTATAGAGAGTGAATTCGAGATGAGTTTGCTAATTTGTACTCTGTAAAACTCGATAGTACAGGTCTTCTCACTCAAACTCACTTCACTTCGCAAGTGCGTAGCAGATGTTTACAGAATATCAAACCAAGGTGAAGTGAGTTTGCTTTCGAAGCGAGTTATCTCACTTGAGTGAGCTTCGATATCGAGATGGTATTTTAGAGAATAGCCCTACTGTTTACAGTAGCAGTGATCATCACAATAATAATTATTAATGACATTTGCTTAGTTTTTGTTGTTTTTGATGTTGTTAGGAATATTAATTTTATCACATAGTGCAATGATGTCAACGAATAATAATATCGAAATTGTCAAGCTTTCCTAATTCCTATAACACAATATGTAAAATGTTTTCACTTTGTAAAAAAAAATGGTTGCATCGGCATACCTAATATAAGGTACGTCTTTGCCTATCAGAAACTCCAATTGTTATAATAGTTGCTCCACGAATAACGTATGAACTACGTATATAAGATGGACGTTCAGCTAGTGTAAAGCTCTTTCTACTGTTTGACCATCAAATTGAATGGGTCCAGTGTGGGTCCAGTCTACATAGGCGTCCAGGTACATAGGCGTAGTATTCAGTGAAAGCCTCGAATTCTCTAGACGCGATTGCATTCTCCTGTTCCCTTTGAGAGAGACTTAGCACATTTCAGCAAAGATTGGATTTCAAACGTACTCATGTTTATGCTACTAAAAGGTACATTTACATTACTATTTGCATAATATTATATTCCAGTTGTTTATACAAGTTGCTATGGTACCTATTTCAATTCTTCAATAATATTCTCGCTGAATGAAAATCAAATTGAAAACTGGTTTGATTTGGTTCTTCGAAAAGTTCAAGCTTCGTATAGTCAACCAACTCTTTGCAAACCATTAGAGTATCGGTCAATGCCGTCTAGATTAATAGAATGACATGGGGTTACAAGCTCCATTTATATGCCTCAGGTTACATTGCCTTGCCTATATAAGAACTTATCATCAGGCGAGATGGTAGTCAAGTATTATAATTTATAATCCTGCCCCGGTGCCCTGCGTGCCCGACAACCTGCACGAACGAGGAGCTGCTTGAGGCTACGGATCGAGCTGTCGCGGTTGCGGCTTTTTGGGCTGCCCGTGTTTGAGTAGAGGTGTTCGTCGACTCGAGAAGAAGAAGATTTATAATCCTATAGCATAATTCCTTAACAGTCCAGATAATTTCTAGACTCGACTTTTGGTGCAATGTCGTCTAGATTAGCCCATGGTGATATGGGTTATAACTATGTAGAATCAATTGAACTTTCTCTTTAGCTTTCTCAGGTTATATTGCCTCTAGATTAGTACTTATCACCAGGCGAGATGTTCAGTATTATAAACTGTGTCATAATTTAACTTTTACAGTCCAATTCAACTGTTTGAAAGCATTAGGAAATTACCTGCAGGTTGTGGTGGCGGCTCTATAGTGGTGATTTGTCCGTTGCTTCTCACTCCTGTCTTCTTCCTCGTACTTGTGGTGGCTGGACTCTTAGTGGCTTCTCGTTCTACCCTCTGTAAAAAGAAATATTTGTCATTGTTATTGTGTAGCATTCAATTAATAAGGTAGGCCGTTCGGCATTTAAAACCGCGAATGTGAAATAGCACTGTTGAATGATAGTGCAGAAGCAAGAGAGTAAGTCATATTTGCGGTAGGTACTGCTTTCATCGTATTTACTTTATTTTACGCTGACATTATAACGTTGTAATGTAAGTCACCTTGTAATAAAACGAGGATCAAAATTCAAAACCTAACAACACCAATTCACCATCACGTAATATCAACGAAAGCGAAGTTAAAAACGATTTTCGCTATAATAACATAATTTGATTCCGTTTGTTTTGAAACAGGCGGACGCGTCGTTTCAGTTTAATTGTTAATTATTTACCCTCTTGTGATTACCAGAGCGTTCTGCGGTCTCATTAAAATCCAATTTAGGTCACCGTCTAATCTCTAGTAGGTACAAAGTACGTACCGAATAAAACACAGTTCCATCTTTACCGTAATGCAAACACTCGTGAACATAAGCGAAGAAGGAAATAATACGCAAACATGGCAAGCAGTAGGCAACTCGGAAAACAGCTGCAGAGAAAAGCCTTTATAAATGAAATAGGGTTGGTGAGCTCTGAAGGCGTAATCCACTTATTACGCCTGACGGCTCCTGAGTCCGAGCCCTGCTGGTGCTGAGTCATTGTTCTTGGTCGCGCTGAGTCACGACTCAATGCTCAGCTCTGATCCGCCGACTCAGCAAACGCACCGCGCCGCTTATTACGCTGACTTGCCGGAATGTATCAATGCACTGCTCTAATGCTGATTGATACACGATAAGCTCTATTAATTGATTAGATCTTTGGTGTAATTTCATTATTGAAATGTCATGAATCATAAATGTAAATTCCAAAATATTAATTTAATAGTGACATGTTTTATACATTGTAATATGCATGTAAGAAAATAATGTAGTTAAGTTAAATAATGTAACTGTTACGATGAAACCTAAAACAGCGATAATAAAGATACTACATCCAGGTTATTTATGTACATACTTACATATAAACGATTGAATCGTTAAAACCATTCGGATGTCGAAAGACCTAAAGTTATTTGGCTATATCAGCGCAAAATTATAAGAACAGCTGACCGTATGTTGACGTAACTAAAAGCTTTAAAAACATGAAAGAAAATGTAGGAGGGGGTTACGAGCTAGGGGTACCTACGAGTTACGGCACGCCATGCCAAGTATCGTGAAAAATGGGGCATGCGGTGGTCTGAGGGGGCTGTTCGAAGGGAGAATGGGGTGGGTCGGACTGTTTATGTGCACCGGCGAACACTCCGCCGTGACAGCGCGCTGCGTCATCGGGAAATTGACAAACAACGGATACATACCAACTGTTTGAGCACTTACAAGGGAAATAACCATAACCTTTTAAAAGTAATAAACTCCATTTTCCTAATAATATGTGAAATCTATACTAATATATAAGCTGTGATAGCCTAGTGGTTAGGACGACCGAATTCTAATCGGAGGTCGTGGGTTCGATCCCGGGCACGCACCTCTAACTTTTCGGAGTTATGTGCGTTTTAAGTATTTAAATATCACTTGCTTTAACGGTGAAGGAAAAACATCGTGAGGAAACCTGCACGCCTGAGAGTTCTCCATAACGTTCTCAAAGGTGTGTGAAGTCTGCCAATCCGCTTGGCCAGCGTGGTAGACTATGGCCAAAACCCTTCTCACTCTGAGAGGAGACCCGTGCTCTGTAGTGAGCCGGTAATGGGTTGATCATGATGATACTAATATAATAAAGCGGAAAAGTTTGTTTGTTTAAACGCGCTAATCTCTGGAAATACCAATCAGATTTAAAAAATTCTAGCCAGATATAGGCTATACAGCATCATGGTGCCACGGGATTTATGAAATCTAAATCCACGTGAGCAAAGTCGCGGGCATCTGCTAGTAAGTAATAAATTTGTATGAGAATGCGTGTGTGTAATTAATATTCGGCGTAGGTGTATTAAAATGTCAAAAAAAAAAAACGATGTCTAAATATCTTGTTTCTGTTAAAATAACTATAAAATGACATTGAAGCAAGTTTTACACAATAAATTTGACATTTACTAAACAATAAGACAGGCAGTTGTTTATTTAAATTAGGGTTTATATGGCAGCAGACGGAATAATGTAAATTCCCCATAAAAGGAACACGCAAAATATGTTCGACAGACTATTTATAAGGTTGTCAGTATAACATGAAATTTATGATAACTGTACAATGTACATCATACATGGTAAGATCTCCCCAGTTTAAGGTCATCAATCAAGTCTTTCAAGGGGCAATATAATGGATCGGATGCAGGATCTCATTTTTTGTGTGAAATAAAGGCATGAGATAGCGAAGTGAAAGTGAATTGCAGTGAAAGTGTGCACGTCGTATGACTGACCTACGCAATGTGACTGACAATGTGAAGTGGGCCATGGTTGCTTGCTCAAGAACCGCGAACGGCACAACTCGTCACGTTAACAATTAACCGCCTCACACACCCAGTTACCTACATATAGGTACCAAGTGTAAATGGGTGTTACTTATTAGTATACATATATCCCTGGCTTATTAAGGTACGTTTGCCTGTAGATTTATATGCGATGGTATAGAAAAGATAATAAAATAACCAAATAACGACAATATCAGTATGTAACTAAAGCAAGTCTATACTTACGGACTCTACAAAACCAGAGTGAATAATAACAAATTATTTATTTACGTATCATGATCCATTAATAATTATGTATGAGAATATTGGATACAATTTAGAATTTATACATACATAATATGTATGGAAATTCTATTTCAGTAACGAAAAGTAGTTACTTTATTCATTTTTGTTATTTTGATTTTCCCTCCTATACAACATAAGTATACAACCCACGGGTGAACCTGAAGTATCAGTTTTGTTAAGATTCAACCCTTCTCTATCCTGACACGCGTTCTACTCAAAAGGTTACGAGCCTTTTGCCTAGGGGCACTTATTCATTTGCAGGTGCCCACAATTTCTCCCGGGTAACCTTAAATTATAAAATACTTGAACCCTCCGTCTCAACACCTTGTGTATTAAGTATTTGTGTATATAGTACTACCTGACTACGGGAGGGGTAGACCTTAACAGTTACGTGTTTGTTTACTCGTTTAGAATTTTAAATATGCGGTTCGTGTTCGCATTTCACGTGTCATAGGCATATGAAGACATGACAAATCCAATATGGCGGACATAACTAACAAAAATACGTCATGAAAAAATATATCGAGTTTTGTAACAAATGAAAGATCTCATCATGTAGATTTCGAAAGTAAAGACCACAGACCGTCGTGGTATTTTTAATAGTAAATCGTGATTTACTTTTTGAAATAATCATGTTAACTAAAGTAAAGGCATACGGTTACAGGGTACGGTTTCCTTTATAATGAAAAACTTCTTTTAAAAAAAAAGTTCTTATATTGAAGGAGATATTAGTTTACCTATATCCATACTAAGCTATTTTAAAATTTGTACATATTAGATCAACCGTAATTTAATCCAGTGTTTATATAAAAAGACTAGATTTTGCCCGCGGCTTCGCCCGCGTGAATTTCGGTTTTTCACAAATCGAATCGTGGATTTCCGGCTCCCGTTCCCGCTCCCTTTTCCAAACTTTATACCACGCCTTCATACAGATGCATGCAACTATTGTAATAATGTGCTATGTGAGCGTGATTTACCTAAGAACAGTCAACGCCATCTATCGCGTTTTTGGAAGTCTATATCTATTTAAGTCCCACAGGAATACTTTTCCGGGATAAAAAGTAGCCTATGTTTTAAGTCAGGGCATAAGCTATCTCCATTCAAAATTTCAGCCAAATCGGTTCAGTAGTTGCGGCGTGATTGAGTAACAAACATCCAAACATACAAACATCTAAACATCCAAACATCCAAACATCCAAACGTCCACACTTTCACATTTATAATATTAGTAGGATTAGTAGGATTGGTATTGTGATTATGTGTGATAGCTTCTGCCCGCAGCTTCGCTCGCGTGAATTTCGGTTTTGAACAAATCCCGAGGGAATCGTTGATTCCCGGTTCCCGTTCCCGCTCCCTTTTCCAACCTTTATACTTTCTATCAAGGAAGTTCGCTATAATAATCTACCTATAGCTGTAGATGTAGACTTCGGGGTTTTCAAAATCCCATGGGAACTGTGCATTTTTTCCAGGATAAAAAGTAGCCTATGTGTTGCCAATGCATGCAACACAGCAAACTATTGCAATAATGTGTTATGTGAACGTGATTTACCTAAGAACAGTCAGCGCCCTCTATGGCGTTTTTGGAAGATTATATCTATTTTAGTCCCACAGGAATACTTTTCCGGGATAAAAAGTAGCCTATGTTTTAAGTCAGGGCATAAGCTATCTCCATTCAAAATTTCAGCCAAATCGGTTCAGTAGTTGCGGCGTGATTGAGTAACAAACATCCAAACATACAAACATCTAAACATCCAAACATCCAAACATCCACACTTTCACATTTATAATATTAGTAGGATTATTTTTATTTAAAAACATAGGGAATAGGGATAGAGAAGAAACATAACCATATATATACAGTTAATACATTGTGTTATAATACATGTTAGTATTATGTATAATATTGTATAATAAAAGCGAACGATGAACGATCCATTTAATACCACCATAACCCTTGTGTCAGTCACCCCGACTCAGAGGCAACCCTCTTTAAGCCTTTATCGTCAAGTGAGAAATCATTAATCTAACAAAGAACAATATTCGTATTATAAAGGAAATTGATCAATGTTGAAAAGCGGTAACAATGTTGAAGACCGTTTAATGTTGAGAGTATCTTTTGTGGACCTTACTAAGTTCTAACCTAACTGAATAAATCACTTATTGTAAACTACAGAGGAAAAATACAGTAATAGAGCAAGTATTAGAAGATAATGTTATGATGGATAGCAAAAATTATTAAAAAGCAATCATAGTAAGATCAAAAGGGTAGGTACGAAAACTTTTACAATTACAATAATTTCACATTCCGTAGTTTTGGAACACATTTTGGACCGCTTCATTATCACATTCCGTTAGATAATTAGTTTCACTGTGTACACTGTACACCTACACCCGAATTAGAATACGGGATTACGACAGACACAAATAAACGAAAATAAGGCTGAAATCACATTTATCAACATCGTTTCGCATTTAGAATTTTAGATAGATGGTTTTAGCCACAGTTAGCGCATCTTTACTATAATTGATTTTAAGTGCGTCAAGCATTATTTTTTCACGCACTTTAAGGTTTAAAGTGTAACATCGAGAGCCACATTTGTAAATATTTAAAAAAACTGAATCGATACTGAAATGAGAATTGATGGCTATGTATCTTCATACAAATTAGCCAATTTCAATAGATAAAATGCGAATCCCATGCTGCCTTTGAATTAAGCCTAATAGTATTAGTTACTATATAATCTGTATACCTATAGGTAATTATTTAAGCGGCATGATTGTTATTACGTGTGGGTTGTGATCGCATTAAGAGAATGTTAAAATGTTTTTTCTATGTCTTAATACTCACCTACGCACCTATACTACAACAATAAAGCAACTATCATCGTTTATTTAGTACCTTTATTATATTAATTTGCGTAAAAAAACTTAGCGCTGTTTTGCCAACTTTTACCGATGTCCAAATTCTGTAACTTAACACTCAAGGTTCTGGCAGAATCGACATTTCGATCTAGTAGAAGGATTCATTACCAAAACACTGACTCGACTCAAATTTTCAACGAACGACTTCATTACGTGTGTAAACTTAATTTTAGTCAGGTTACTATCCGGGAATTGAGTCCACAGTTACTTAATATTACTTATGGATCCACTTTCTCTAACCACTAGGCTACCAAGGCTCTCTAGGAAAAATCATTAAATATTTATGGCGTTGTTATGAAACTTTCCAGTTTATGGCAATAAAAAGTAATCTTACGTTAGTTACCAATAAAACGACCGCTACTAACAGTTATTGGTTGTAATCGAAACAAGTAAAAGCCTAGGTCTCATAGGTACCTGAAGGAAAAAGTTTGACGTGTCTGTGTGTGTGTGTGTGTGTGTCGGTCTGTTCCCCTGTAGCGCTCAAACGAGTGGACCGATTTGAATGTAGTATTTTTTTTGTTTGAAAGGTTAGTCAAGAGTGTTGTTAGCTATGTTTGATGAAAATCGATCCAAGATGGCTGCCGCTACAAAATGGCGGATTACATATTTTTTCACGACTCCCTTAATATGGGTATCAAATGAAAGGGCTTGACTAGTAGAATATCACTATTGCAAATCCAAGATGGCCGCCTCCACAAAATTGCGAATGTCGGGGGTTTTTTAAAATAACAAAATGCCTACTTGTTTTTAAAGTAAAGAATTTCGCTTGTTGTTTTTAATTGAATCTAGATTGCATCTCTAGGTAACGTAGGAACCTATAGTTTCATTCTTTTTTGTGAGTATTGTTGCCATAATATTGGCACCGATACGACGCACTATGGTGCAAACAGGTCGATATCGTCTCAAAATTCAATAACTTTTAAAGTACTTAGAATATTGAGGTGAAATTTGGAATGATTGTAGATGAATAATTACAGTTTTATATTTTGTAAAGATTTTATTTATTTTTAGAACATAAATATATAAATTGGTGTAAGAAAAATGCAGGTAGCAATTTATTGCAATTTATTTATATTATTGTTTATTCTGTATATTAAAATAATGAATTTATACATTTTTATCTATGCATAAAATAAAAACCATTTTTTAAAATACTTAAAAAATAATAAAAATCACTAGTTCACTACAATATTCGGTCTCACAATATATTTTTGCTAATAATGTAACTAGCGCACATTAATATATTTATTTGCATTCAAATATTTTACGGGCATAGGCATGGGTACTGGCTATTGTAAGAATAAATAATTAAGAGTCAAAAAAACTTAAAAAAAGAAAACTTAAATTCTAAGAATGAAATAATGTTACATTGAAAAATAAATGACAATATTTTAACACTCCCAGTTAGGAGTATAACGCTTATTTTAAAAAGGGGGGCAGATTGGGGCAGTAAATTTTTATAGATTCTTAAAGGACATTAATCACTACATAGTATAAAACAAAGTCGTTTTCTCTGTCCCTATGTCCCTATATCCCTATGTCCCTATGTCCCTTTGTACGCTTAAATCTTTAAAACTACGCAACGGATTTTGATGCGGTTTTTTTTAATAGATAGAGTGATTCAAGAGGAAGGTTTATATGTATAATAACATCCATTAAATAGTGGAGAAATACTGTTATTTTTGAGGTTTCTAATGTGATGTCGTAAATAATTAAATTTTTTCCGCTTACATTGCAAACGCAGGCTGAACCCTACGAGATTTATCAATATAATGTACTAAGTATTGTACACATTGAAAAGGTCTATAGAAAACTCCGCGATGGTATATGTTTATCTCTTATGGATATCCCACAATAACATTTTTTGTCATTTACTTTTTTACGACAAATAATGGCTAATTTTAGAAGCGATTTTAACCAATACAGCATTAATCCTTATCTAATTAAATACCTTAAGTACATTGTTGATTTATTATAGATCTATATGGCCCTTTACAGCATATGATTTAAATGAATATTTTCGAAGATATTACAGATTTAAAAATTGCGGGATACAGCTTTTGCGCGCGGCGCGCGGTTCCAGCCGGCCGGGGCGCGCGGTGCGTAAAGTTCTCCCTATAGCATTTTGAATTTAGCAGCGATCGGACACGTATGCTATCTGAGCTCTCTAGCGAGGAAAATAACAATCACACTAATATTATAAAGGCGTTATTAAGTTATTAAGTTTGTGTGTATGTTTGTTCCTCTTCTCCGCCGCAACTACTGAACCGATTTGGCTGCAATTTTGAATGGAGATAGCTATTATATAGACTTAACACATAAAGTAACTTTTTATCCCGGAAAAGTATTCCTGTAGGACTAAAATAGATATAGACCTCCAAAACGCCACAGAGGGCGCTGACTGTTCTTAGGTAAATCACGCTCACATAACCCATTATTGCAATACTTTGCTGTGTAGCATGCATTGGCAACACATAGGCTACTTTTTATCCTGGAAAAATGCACAGTTCCCACGGGATTTTGAAAAACCCGAAATCTATATCTACAGCTATAGGTAGATTACTATAGCGACCTTGCTTGATATTTTAAGTATAAAGGTAGGAAAAGGGAGCGGGAACGGGAACCGGAACTAAACGATTCCCTCGGGATTTGTTCAAAACCGAAATTCACGCGGGCGAAGCCGCGGGCAGAAGCTAGTTTACTAATAAGAATACCACTATATCCAATCTTCGGCAAAATTCGGTAGTTGTTAAAAGTCGAGCGAAACATTTTGTATGCACTAAATTCGGTGACATTTATTCCCAATTAAATTTTATGTATTTTCTTATTGAAATTAAATACAATTTGCTCTTTATTATTTGAATGGATTGTAGATTAAGTGAATAAAATAAAATAATCCGTACAATCATGACAAAAATATTTTTTTAATCTGTTCTGTGTTTCACTTAAAATTACGTAATAACTGACAGTATGCCGGTTGGTAGTATAACACTGATTTTAAAAAGGGGGGCAGATTGGGGCAGTAAATTTTTATAGATTCTTAAAGTACATTAATTTACTAATAAGAATACTACTATATCCAATCTTCGGCAAAATTCGGTAGTTGTTAAAAGTCGAGCGAAACATTTCGTATGCACTAAATTTGGTGACATTTATTCCCAATTAAATTTTATATATTTTCTTATCGAAATTAAATACAATTTGCTCTTTATTATTTGAATGGATTGTAGATTAAGCGAATAAAATAAAATAATCCTTACAATCATGACTAAAATATATTTTTTTAATGTGTTCTAAGTTTCACTTAAAATTACGTAATAACTGACAGTATGCCAGTTAGTAGTATAACGCTGATTTCAAAGAGGGGGGCAGATTGGGGCAGTCAATTTTTATAGATTCTTAAAGTACATTAATTTACTAATAAGAATACTACTATATCCAATCTTCGGCAAAATTCGCTAGTTGTTAAAATTCGAGCGAAACATTTTATATGCACTAAATTCGTTGACATTCATTCCCAATTAAATTTTATATATTTTCTTATTGAAATTAAATACAATTTGCTCTTTATTATTTGAATGGATTGTAGATGAAGCGAATAAAATAAAATAATTCTTATAAACATGACTAAAATATTTTTTTTATGGGTTCGAAGTTTCACTTAAAATAACGTAATAAAATAGTTGACTATGAACACTCAAGTTTGAGGTCTTATAATAAATTAACAGAATTACTAATAAAAAAAAACTCTGCGGGACTAATAAATATAGGCTTTCAGGAATTTAACACAATAGTTGCTTTATTTGTGTAATACTATTGCGAAAATTGAATTATGAGACGATATCGACCTGTTTGCACGATAGTGCGACGTGTCCCCTTGAATGAAACATTCTGCCAATCTCAAAGTTAATAACACAAGTTTACTTAACAAGCGGATATGTGCCGGCTAACAGCCCACGTTTCCATCAAAACTCAATTAACATCAAGAAGCATCTAACTAACGTTACATAACTTAAACGTGAGATTGTACAATATTATATTGTAATAACGACCATAAGAAGATTGACATTAGATACTTTTTTATAGCAGCCCAGTTTATGTAGAAGTTTCTGGACTCATACTTCACTGAGTGAACATAGTTATTTTTATCGAGATATTAATTTTGTACGTAGGTGTGTAGCCTATACCGCAAGGGTTAAAATCTCAATGACCTCAGTTCATTGCCACAGAAATACTGACATTAGCTTTTAAGTGTAGAAAGTAGAAACCATTTAATTTCTATTCCCTTATAAAATTAAACCGGATGATCTAATTGCTAATAATCTAATTATTGCTTTTATTAAAATTAAGAAGATACCTAAGTGTTAAAAAACAAAAACAAAATGCACATTGACATTTTTGTCGTCAGATAAAGTGTTAAAATGTCAAACACATTTAAAAACAGTTCAATTAAATTATATTTGACACTAGAATCTGCCCGCGGCTTCGCCCGCGTGAATTTCGGTTTTAAACAAATCCCGAGGCAATCGTGGATTTCCGGTTCCCGTTCCAGCTCCCTTTTCCAACCTTTATACCTACTATCAAGGAAGTTCGCTATAGTAATCTACCTATAGCTGTAGCTATAGATTTCGGGTTTTTCAAAATCCTATGGGAACTGTGCATTTTTCCAGGATAAAAGTTGCCTATGTGTTGTCAATGCATGCAACACTGGAGTTATGTTACATCTATAACTGGTATTTATTTTTTAACCACTAGGTAATAGGTATGCTTTCAAGAAACTTTCCAAACGCTTCATAAACACAACGCGAACTAGATAGAGTTGAGTTGCACGATTTTTAAAAGAGTTAATTTTTATTTCGAAAAAATCAACTCATCATTTTATTTGAACGATAATAACAAATAGAAGAAACAGGAAACGTTCGCATTCCTACTGTCATTACGAGTTTGCACAACTGTGTGGCTCTGAGTTTGAGTAAATAGTTCTTAAGTGTGAGAAAGACGCTAAAGGCTTTGTAAAGTAGGTACATCTACCTACTTAGTTCAGATACTTAGTTAACACTATGTTCTCGGTATTTACTATGCTCTACATAATATCCCGCATCGATCACATAGTTACAGGTGGGCACATTTATCTGTACAGATGTAATTCGGTAGGCGCGTACATATCTTCATCCGCTATTGGTAATTCCATGAACGTCATGGTAGCGTCCATAGCATGAGTCTCTTGTTATATTAATAATTCATCTTTAAACGTAAATCAATAAGGCATACAGGTACCTATTTCATTGGTGTCTATAAAATTATTATTTATGGTCGGTGAGATAACTCCGATAAGACGTTGCAACTTGCACCTACTTTGTATATGAAGAGAAATATCATTATGACCATTAAAACTAGTAAAGATGAATAAACGTACCGTGTATACTTTCAGAAGCAAACATAAAGGCGGCAACATTTACTACAAAAAAGGCAAAAGCGTGAGGCATCACCGCATCATCAAGATACAAGGATTGTTAATTACTAAAGAACCTGCATGCATTAAATGAACCAATAACTTATATCTCTTCATTCATGATCTAAATCTAAGTAGACATTATTATACGCTCACAATAATAAGGCATAGCAAAAAAGTAACATCATTATGTCATGTTAACTGTCAATTGTGATATAGATAACTCAAACGATCAACCATAAATAAAATTAATCTTTTCAAACGAAAGCATATAAATCAATAGGAAGTAAAGCTGAACGCTCACAGGAAGTTAGATAGCGGGTGAACGGCCTATTGAATATCGCCAGGTGATTTATTCTCGTTAGGGATAAGGACCCGCCCCTACCCGGTGTACATATACCTTAGCGAGTCGGTTTTTATTGATATAATTGAATCTTATTTTTTCCCTCAAATCTACAATGCTAAGAATTAGTGCCTGTTTCACCACCTTCTGTTATGTATTAGATAGCTATCTACAACTTTTGTCTTTGTCACTTGACATAAAGTAAGAAAGTGACAAAACTTACATTTAGGCTATCCAACACTTATCAGAAGGTGGTGAAACAGGCCGTAAGAATTAATATATTATATTTATCTACTAGTTAGATAGTAGATACCTACTTGAATTGAAGTTCCTAAAGCTCAATGTAGTACCTACGTTACATTTACATAACCAGTCTACATAAGTGTTTATATGTATTATGCGCATAACAAGTATTTCCTTTGCAAGTTACAGATATATAATAAAATGATTGTTACGACTCAGGTTAATTACCTGATATAGGTACAGCACTTTTTCGTTATTTATTTTAAACATTTTATTAGTATTTGATAGTTAATTGTGAAGCCATCGGACTTGCCACGACATGCCACTTTATTTTGCAGTCAATCACTCTACCAACTCGTTACACTGCTTATAAAGTAGGCTGGTAATTAATAATTAATCTATAATATAATAAAACTGTAACAGATCCAATTCTGTACATTGAAGATATTTTGGAAATTTTTATTGGAGGGCACTCTATAATCGATACTGAAGCCAAAACTGCAATTTGTTTCATTTTTGTCTGTCTTTCTGTCTGTCTGTCTGTCTGTCTGTCTGTATCTTGGCCGCGCATCACGCCGAAACTACTGAATGGATTCAAATGAAACTTGGTACGATTTGAGTTTATACTCCGAGGTAGGACATAGGATACTTTTTATCCCGAAATTCAGCACGGTTTCCTTGGGAGAGGGGAAGAAAGTTAAAACGTGTATTTAGCTGTAATTCATTAACGCGTAGTTCGATTTAACTCATTCTTTTTTTGTTAGAAAGGTAGTACTTTAAGTATTGCCCCGTAAATATTTCAAGGCCATACGTTTTTTAGTTCAGAAATGACAGACATTTATTGGGTTCAAATAACTTGGGACCCGGATCTTTGTACGTACGGCTTATTTTAAACTGGCGTGCGTTTAAATTTATGTTTGTCGGCCTGTCTATTTGTTCCGGCTAATCTCCGAAACGGCTGGATCGATTTTGATGGAACTTTCAATGGCAGATAGGTGATGTTATAAGGAGTAACTTATGCTACATTTAGTTTAGGTACATAAAAGAATTATGGGATCCGATTCGATCCTATATAAAAACCTATATCCACGCGAACGAAGTCGCGGGGATCAGCTAGTAATAACTAAAACCAGTCTACTTTTAAGCAAACTATATTTATTTTACTTTAACCTAATTAAGGCATTAAAATGTAGGCAATATACGTTTATGTTAATGTGTTTTGAAGGTTATAAGTCAGTTAAGTGTCGGACTGCATTCGGAATGCAATCAGCATTCAGCAGCGCTTTTAATAACCAGAACAGCTGTAATTGTTAATAGTGACAGCTATTTTAGTTCTTATACCACTTCAATTGAATCATGATCAACATCATTCGTGACCATGAACAGCGATGGCAGCAGTGGCGGGGCAAGACCTAAATTTTATGTGGGCAAGATATATTTTGCGAGGCCCTCTGAAATTTTTATTCATACAAAATCATAGTAGGCACCTACTATACTATGTGAGTAACCTCCGGGGCGCGAGGCCCTCCGGAGTGCAAGGCCGTGGGCCTGGGCCTGGGCCCACGTCGCCCACGCCTTCCGCCGCCTCTGGATGGCAGCAACCGTCGGTTAATGTTTCAGCCCCTAGTCGTAGTAAGTGGCATCGGAATGACGTTAATCTACCAAATTAAGTGCAGAGCTGTCAAATCAACACGAAATTAGGCTGTTCAAGATATCCTAAGATAAAGTATAAGTACCTCCTCTTCCTTAACGCCAATGTCACGTTAGCTTACTAGAAAACTTGCACTCGAGGCCCGGCTAATATAAACGAGGTACCTATGTATAAATAAATTTCAAATTCAAATATCTATTACAGACATCGGAAATGCCGCTATCTTATCAGTCATTACTCATTACATTATAATAATAATTGTATCCGATCTCAAAATTAACGACCATCACTGATAACGAGGCAGCTGTAAAAACTACATAATGCATAGTGATTATCTCGTTGCGCAATAACCGCTTACCGCACGCTCCGGTTGACCCGACAATAACTGTAGTTACGGAGGGAAGTAAACACTCTACACTAGTTACTAAGCGCCTCTTCTAACAACTTAGGTACCCACTACTATTATTATTTATATAACTCTTCCGGTCAAAAAGTCAATTTTCAAAATCTGGATAGATTTTACGAATACGACACGATAGAAAACGCAGTAGGTTTAGTAAATTAATTTGGTTAAAACTAATTTTAAATCAGAACGATGTACTCACAAACATAAAAATCTAAGAACTATCGACAAAAGATCATAACATTTTAACACATTGAGTGCCAGATATATTTTCAGGTCGTTATTGGTTCCCACCATACAAATGGTCATCTACGTAACACTACGTACTCGGCACCCCGCTTAAAAATGTTGCCGCTTGTATGTGTGGTGCCGGAATACGTAGTACTACGTAGATGGCTCTTGAAGTTTCGGGAAGATTTTATCAAATATCTAGTGGGGCTGAACTGTGGCGATACTACTCCAACAGCTGCAGAAGCAGCTGGACCACAAATACCCCCAGTACAGCCTGGCCCTGCACAAGTTCAAGCAGACCCATCGCCGTTTCTGCCTGGGCCCTCTGTACCACCTGCATCGCCGGCCGTTCGTAAAAGTCGTGTTCCCTTGAGAGATTTCCATTTCTTAGAAAAGCTCCCACCTACTAAGAAGGCTGTTCCAGCGAAGCCTTGTCGTGTCTGCACTAAAAATAAAAAACGCAAGGAGTCATCTTTTGTATGTGCTACTTGTCCGGAAAAGCCTGCCTTGTGTGTTGTAAACTGTTTTTACACCTACCACACTGATCCTCGTTTTGTATAATTTTGGATAAAAATTCTGTTGATGTTCTCACATGTTCCTGTTTTTTTTTTATATCGTTAGTTATCGATCTCTTTAGTTATAAAACAATTTTTGATCTCATAATAATACTGTAATTTGGGCCTTCTTAGTGCCTTATAAATGTTGTGTTTAGAATAGTTTAAAAATAATAAAGTTACTTTTTTTCCATGTCATGTTTTATTTGAGATGCCAACGAACCTAATAACGTCCTTTCCAGGAGGCCTAATAATGCAAATACCCATTTAAATTGTAAGAAAGTGCTACGTTGTATTACGTATTTGGCCCCTGCATTACTATACCCCTACGCAATATTGCGTAGCTGGCATTCAATGTGTTAAGACTGAAAATCTCAAACGCAAACAGACAGGACAAATAAGGTTATTGTGAGAATTGAGCTAATTGTGTTTATGTACGAAGCATCGCAAAATAAAATTAAGCTATACCTACTATGCCTATACTAAGCTAATATTAAGTTATCGATTACCACGTGGGAATCAATTTACAACTATTACTTGTATTGACATCAAATATTTAAATGAGGAAGTAGAAAATAACGATGACATAATGGCAGTCAGTCATCAAACCAGTCCGCGACACGACAGAGCGCCCTCATGCATAACAATTGCATAAAAACTTCCGAATGGCATTACGATACAACGACCCGGCGCGGGCGCGGGCAACTTGCACACGACACTGGTAAAGAAATAATCCCGTACATTCCTAGAAATAGTAGGTAGCTGCATAGCACTATTGCGAGCACAATTTCCACAAAAACTTTCTCACCATAATTATTGTATAGTGATCCAAGGTTTTCTTCATTGTTAATGATTGATGAAACGTATGGCGCTAAACCGCGAACTTGATTTTTGTAAAAGATAATGCAAAACAAGGAAACCAAGGAAACGCGAAAGCCTGAAAGCTGAAATATATTTATTTTGATTACAGCTCGGCGAGAGCTTTTGCAAATAATGTGGCAAATAGCTTTAAGTCACTCGCCACACACTCGAACCAATACAGTAGGGCTATTCTGTAAAGCCATTTTCGAATTATAGCGAGTGAATTCGAGGTGAGTTTGCTAATTTGTACTCTGTAAAACTCGATAGTACAGGTCTTCTCACTCAAACTCACTTCACTTCGCAAGTGCGTAGCAGATGTTTACAGAATATCAAACCAAGGTGAAGTGAGTTTGCTTTCGAAGCGAGCTAATGCGAGCTAATTCACTTGAGTGAGCTTCGATATCGAGATGGTATTTTAGAGAATAGCCCTACAGAAATGCCTAGTCAGTTGTCACATCAAAAGTGATTTAGGTTAACTTACTCTGATTTGATATACATAAGATAAAAAGTCAATCCGGGTATGTACCTACATAAAACTTATATAAATGTAAATACTATATCACCTCGGGCAGCATTTGTACCGCGCTATGTTCATGCTGTGTTCGCTGTATCTACCTACGTTTATCTCAATCTGGTATAGAATGCCGGAGGGCAAGAGTGCAACACGACTCGTCCCACCGCCCTCCTCTCTCTCCTCACCTCACTAACCGGTATTCCTAGTCCGCTCCCAAGCGTAGCCTGCCCTCTCAAGTAGATTACAACCTTAATATGGCCATTGGCTACCGATTAGTGGAACCGGTTTGTGTACAACCACCATGCGCTCTAAATCATACTCATATATCGCATAAATCTCGAGTTGGCTTTAATCGTAGTTAGAAAAAAACCTTTAATAAAACCACTTTCTGACCATTATTATTTATGTAAAACCGAATTTAAAGTTATACAAAATAATGTGGTGTAGGTATACAAAGACAAAGCTATGTCTAAGTGCAAAATAGAGACCGTAGTCTGTGTACAGAAACAGAAGTGCCATTTGATAACTGATGTCGGTTAAGTATTATTATAATTAGAATGATAATAATTTTAGAATTCAATTAGGTACCTAGGTAGGTACCTACTTACGCGAAAGTAGATATGATATAGATTAAATAACATATAGAGTAGGTAGAAAATAAGTGAAATAATTTATTTTGCGGTAATGATAAGTAGGAAAGTAGAAGCATTAGCGAAATATGTATAATTACAACTATGTAAAATGTGAGACTTGAACAGGCACATAAAATAGTAAAAGTTAGGCAAATGACATCACTTCCCATGAATTACACGGTAATAAACTTGGATCCGTACCAAATATATTTTATTAACGTCGTATACGAGACTATTATAAGAAGGGGAAACGAGTAATTAATCTTCGTGAACATTGAGCAAAACTGGAGCGACACGATTAAAGAGAAATTAGACTTCAATATGATTACAACTTTCGAAAATGTGAGCCGTTTGAAATGTTATGTCGACTGGTATTTTTAAAAGAATTGTGCAACTTTTATTTACAAACAAAAATTACGAAAGTCTCGAAATTACTTTGTAAAACAATTTTATTTTTAAATCAAAATTCAGTTAATTTGTTGCAGAAGTGAACCGTTTTCATAATACAAAAGCTTTGTGCAGTCTGCACTGCACTTACAGCATTGTCAATAGCCCGTTTCTGTGCTCTAGTGTTAACATCCTCATTCTAAAGTTGCTGCATTGCATTGTTCGCCGCGTTGCGTGATATTTGCAAAGGCAAAGTAAACGCTCTCGTGTATGCGTGTCCGTGTAGTGGTATGTTGTCAGGTGAGATTTATTCACGTAGTGAGACATGCGCCGGGTGGGCGGGCGTGGGACGCAGACGATTCGAGCTCGGCCGCCGCCTCTGCCATGTTACGTCTGGACCATTTAAACCCGTATTTGGAACGTCACTGCCTTCCACGGCAATCGTTTTTAAAACGAAAACACCGCAGCTTGCAACATCATTACAAGTTTGACCCAAATCAGCATTCAAAATCTACGACTGCAGACTGCTACAACCATAAAAATAGTAGCTACAACTTAGTTGTTTACCGAGCGATGCCTCCCGAAGAAAAGGCAACACATGCCTTTTAATTTTCCTAGCCCTAAATTAAATAGCACCGTAGGTACAAAGGATTCCAATCAACGGGCGAATGTTTATAAATAGCTTAGACCCGACTGCGGTCGCTTTATAATGCCGAACAAAGGAACAATAACGACTAACAAAGAAGTTAGAAAAGAACAAAAGCAAACATCGAAGCGAGTCAAACAGGCTGTTTCCTTCCAAGGCGAGGTAATAATAATGAAAATAACAATATGGCGACTGTGAGCGTGCGTGCTCGAGAAATGATGCGCGCAATGGATCCAAGACCCAAGTCGATACTCGCGAGCATACATGAGTTTATTCAGCTTTAAGTGTCTTAATTACTGTCCGAATTAACGGTCCACTGATCTGAATCTGAAAAGGGACGGTAAAACGAATTGAGTACAGGTGGGAAAGAGATAGTGCTCTTATCGGGGTGTGGCTATCAGTAGCTACTTTGTATTCACTGCAAGTACCTACATAGTTGCACGCGAGCGCATATGTATATGTGAACATGTTTATGTATCCGTATGTATATTAGGCAGTCGTGCTCATGCTATTATATGCTAATAAGCTTTCCGAAACTTACAAATATTTTAAAGATAAGCATAGGCATGAATATGATGTTATCTGTAGAAAACTAAGAAACTACCTACTCCAAAGTTCGCTCAAGATCATTCTATCAAAACAAGGGCTTTTGTTAGAAATAAGTTAGTCAAGGAAGTAAATATGAAGTAGATTAATAAGTCTGAATTATATAAAAGCGAACTTTGAAAATAGACAATGATTAGTGCAAGAAATAAACTAGGTACTGAGAACATTGCAGGTGCGCTACATCGTAATGTCAATGACCAATGCTAACCGGTGCTCAATAGTGAGTCATGTGAGACGGGCGCCGCTGCTGGCACGACGACTTCCCAGCACAATGGCCACAGATCACCAAAAAATCACTTCACAACTCTGAGAGAAACATTCAAAACATGTGAAGCTAGTGCGGTGAAAGGTAAGATGCGTTCCGTAAACCGTTCCGAGCTAACGAGTAGCCGAGCGTAGTGGTGCCGGCGCGGGAGAATGGCGCAAACTGGAGCCGCGGGGAGGGAGGGACGCCCCCTCGCGACCCGCGCCCCGCTGCCCCCCGCGCGCCCTCGCCCGGCCACCAGACACAGGCTTGCATAATTAATCAGACTTCACACTTCCACTCATGCATTGCACCTTCCGCACACGCAAGGTCATCGTTTTTGTAACTACAGACCGATAAACGATCGCTCTTACGAAAAATATTATAATTATGACTTGAGCACTTACTGAGGAAATGGTTTTATGATCGTGCAATTTAGATTTCGTTTAATGACTGAAAACGTTTCTGATTAGGTTATTTGTAACTGACGAAAAACATATTCTAGATGGACACAAATTCTAATCAGTCTGACTTAAGTATTTCCTGTTCTCACCTAGTTGTAGTTTTGACAGTTTTTATATTAGGAATTTGTCAAATCGTAGTACAGTTATAAAATACACGCTTTTTAAAAATTTATGTAGTAAAATTGAAAAAATCCATAAAATATAAATGAACAGACCCTGATATAATCTGGAAACATTTTGGAAGAAAAAGAAACATTTTATCATTGCAGAAGAGGTATAGAAACAAACCAGTTATATGGAAAAATATTGAAATGTCTAAATTGATGCTAAAATCATTGTCACTATATAGTCGCTATAATATAATTATGTAAACTTGTATAACGTTACCCCAATTATGTAATGAATTGTGTTTTACGTATTAAAAGACCTCTATAAATCCGAATTGGCTGTCGAAGCTATACAAATAACCTTAATTGAATTTCATCGATTTGGTGTTGACGACAACAAGATGAAAATACACAATACAAAAAATAGAGCCCATTTCGTAATGATTATTAAAATAATACTAATTTTATCATCTATGCAAAATCAAACTGTAATGTACGAAACATTTGCTGTATGTAAACAAATAATTTCGCAATACTCAATTCGTAGGTATATCAACTAATGTAGTAGATTATTACATATTCAAATAAACTTTATTCAAAATTGGTACACAGTACACATACACTTTCAGAACGTCAATTACAGGTAATGGCCCACAACAAACTTTTTTTTTACCATCACCATCTTACAATATGGTTTAGCCATATAAATGATTTGAACTGTTGGCTTTTAGAGACTAAAAAAGAGAGAGATTAAAAAAATCTTTTAAGATATTATAATAATAAGCTACAAATATATAAAATTATTGGCCATAATAGACATTACCCAGCGACAATCGAGAATCTCTAAATAATAGAAAGTAATTGACAAAAAACTGGAAACCGTCTGTCGTGCAAGTCAAAACTAATATTAACCTTCAAACAAAACAAGAACAAAGTAGTGAGTCGAACGTTCAAACAGGCCCTTTTGGCGTCCCGGGGGTTGAGTTGGGGGATGGCGGGCCGCAGCCAGACGAATCCCGGCGTGCCGCACTCGTCGCGATCGATATCCGTATCCGCTGCACGGGAACTCGCATTAACTAACTCCGACAGAGGCGGAAAGTCGGCCGATGTTGTTGCAAACTTTGCCGATTACACGTACAAACCCTCCCAGTTCCCACCCACTACGTAGTAAATGATTCAACTACGCACGCAACGATATCGACAATGCTGCGTTAGCACAAATATTATTATGTTTGCACGGTTTATCCACTACACTCATTTCTATAATACGCATGTTCGTTAATTTATTGACTTCAAAAACAGCTTACTATCTAATTAAAATGAGAATTGCCATGATTTATTTAAATTCAAATATCAATAACCTTTTGAATATTTATGGGCAGACTGTTTTGCTAACGAATAATTTAGCAATCGTAATAATTTTAAAAGGAATGTTGACAAATTATTATTTATCTGACGTTAAATCATAATAATTTTAATTCGAACACATGCTAATGTGTTCTCGACGAAAATTCTGTTTATTAATTACTTTCGGTAAAAATGTGGGTCAAAATAGATTCACAACTATAAAAGTGCAGAGGTTAAATTAAATAGCCCACTGCATAATGTAACATTCTTTTACCATTAGATTATTATTGTTACAGTTACTCGTAAAACGATATGTAACTAAATGCATAATATCTACTGAGCCAATATCCAACATAAGGAAATTCTACAAACAAAACATTAGTCATATCTATTTGCATAACTGAAGGGGCAAAGTGCAAATTATGAATTGTACATAATTATAATGAGTGATGCAAATGGAATAAATAACTACTAGGTACTATACACAACAACAATGTGTAACATACTCTTAGTTAATAGGGCGAAGACACAATCAAAGAGAAACACATTATGTGTTAACACAAACAAGCGCCCGAAGCCAATGCCGCAGTAATAGGAAAAGTTTGAATCGATTCGAGCGGTGAGACGGTGAGGCGGTGAGTCGGTGAGGCGGTGAGTCGGCGACTCTCACGGTACCAATCGGCTATGAGAAACTTGCTGCATACTAATGTACCCATACAGAGCGTGTTGCGCAATTCCAACGTGGACTTTGTCGATACTAAAATTATTCACTTGGCATTGAAAGTCTATCAGCTGTTTTTGAAGATAAACCTTCAGAGTACTTATTACTTTCTGAGCAGATATTCTATTTAACACTAGCTTTTACCCATGTCCTTGAAATCGGAGACAGACACTTTAATTTTATCAATTTGTCAGTTTTATTTGTTAACATCGTAGATCGTAGATTCTTTAGAATAGACAGGACAATCTACGATGTTAACAAACTACATACTATAAAAATTTAATTAAAATTTAAAGGATTAATTAAATTGATTTACTTAAAAACAATCTAACATAAGTTTACATACTTTACAACATAGTGTTCAGGATTAAAGATTTATTTTGCGATATTATCATGGTTGTAAAGTTTTTTCTATACTGTCATTAAAGAAACTAAGATGTGGACAAAAATGTAAATACAGACAATGATAATTTAGAAAACGGAGCGATATTTTGGAAAAAGTCCAACTCAAGTATTTTCTTTGATATTAGGTACTACAAACTCAAAGTTAAGAGATGTTCTCACAGTAAAACTTTACACGCTTTTCGCTTAATTGGAGGTGAAAGAGAAATATACTTTTCAACACACTTGCTCATAAAGTGGCTCTACGTTCACCACAATTAGGCAGATAATTACTCCTATTATTCAAACTGTGACTTTTGTTTTACTATTATTCACATGTGAATTATAGAGTTTTATTTTTAATTTATTGGTTGAGTTGTTCCTTTGTTCTTAAAAAAGTTTCGATACAAAAAAGATCGTATTCAATAGTACAAATAAATTGATGTACCTTTTGCTTGCTCATTTCATGTAACTTCGTATTTAAATAGATAATTTCAACTTGTACGTGTTTAATAAATAAAACTTTAACTCAAATATAACTTTCGTTTTTTCTGTAATAAAGAAAATTTGAAATTCCCCATATTGTACGTGGCTAAAACCTATCCGCAAAAAGCCAAATAAAACAAACCTCATTCATTCTATAGTCTATGGCCGATTGCCATTATAAGATGCGCGCGCATAGGGAAACTGATTAATTTTTCCCGCCATTGCGAAATGCCATAGAAAACAAACCTCATTCTAATATAGTCTATGGTCGATTGCCATTATAAGATGCGCGCGCATAGGGAAACTGATTAATTTTTCCCGCCATTGCGAAATGCCATAGAAAACAAACCTCATTCTAATATAGTCTATGGCCGATCGTACAGATGCGCGCGCATAGGAAAACTGATTAATTTTTCCCGCCATTGTGAGAAAATTTTCAGAACTCGTTTTCACTGTTGAATTGAACTTACAGTTATTTATTAATAAATTAAAATGTCTACAAGTACTAATTATGAAGAAAATGATTTCTGTTGTACACCGCCCGATATAAGATGTGAAGCTCTTAAAGTTATGGCAAGTTTACTACCTCAAATCATCAAGGAAATATATCTATTTTAGTATTATTTTCTTCACAAGTGTGTTGAAAAACGTCGTATGCTACACGTGTGTATTGATGATTACCGTCCTCGGCTATCTTAAGACCCTCACCTAACGGCTCGGGTCTCAATAGCGCCTCAGCGGTAATCACCAACATTACACACTTATAGCATAATGTACTATAGTTACATTGAGCATGGTTTGATATTCTTTTTTTTAAACCTAGTAATAGTAATGGACTGTGAGTCACTCATTTCTGCGTGACCAATATAAATGAAAATGAAAAAAGTCATTAACGGGGCCAAATGCCAACTCTAGATTAAAACGTTCCACTTTACGCTACTAGTGATTCAAACAGAAATAAACACCTTTAATACATAACCTACTTTAGTTCCAGTATCCATAGGAACACCTTCGTTGCATATGTTACCTACACGCTATGCAATCTAAACACTATTCTAAAGTGCAATTACTAAAGTCCCATTTACTTTTCCGTGGAACGTGAGCTGAGTTGGCATTCTGCGCACAAGCGAAAGAGAGGAAGCTATTACGGCACAGCTGTAGAGAAAAATGGCGATGATTAGTTTAGCTGTACTTTGTGAATCGATAGTCTCGAACATTTATAATGCTTCCGTTTATCCTACCTCCTCGTGGAAAGTTTTGCAAGATGAATTGTTCATAGAATCTGTACTCGGGGGACTGTTCGCTACAAGTAGGGTCCCTGAATCAGGCAAATTGCTGTGAACGTGTCCCCTCTCGTGTCTCAGGGACGCAATGTTCGAGTAATCTCACGTAATGTGGAGGATGTATGTCGTATTAAATTTTTCATCAGCTTGAAACACAGATTAAATGTAAACTACTCATGTTGGCATACTCTCATTCTGCATGCCAAACCTGAATTGCAATACGATCTCTTCCCGCATAGTAAAATGTTACTGAAAACCAGTTGAATTTACGTATGTCTGGCTGTCTTCCAGCGCAAAAAAATAATATTATTTGCTTTGAGCATGTTTACTAAACATTAAACATTTTTTAAATGTTTTAATTATCATGCGAATTTTAATATAGCACAAAAGGACAGCCAATTACAAAATTCGATTTATTATTTTCCCCTACGAAGTATAAACTATCTACAGATCTGATTTATAAGCGGGTGAAATGAATGCATACAAAATGAGATTATCGACCGTTGCACGTGACTTGCGTTTAGAGTAAGTAGCTCTTTTATCTAAAAGCCACATTGTATAAGTAACATACTCGTATCTACAAAAGCTAACAATAAAATGTTTCAAAACGTGAATAAATAAAATGGTGTTAAAGTAAAACTATATATACATTTACATACTATTTGCTTTTATAACTGCATGATTTTTTTCGTATATTGTACGGGCATGTCAACAGCCCAAGGTTGTTATGGATCGCTGCGTAGTAGACTGTTAGTCCTTTGTCTATGCTACGGCCATTCCAGTACAACATAGGAGACAGATGACCTACATTTTCATCTATTATTTATCTTTGTACAAGTACAAACTAAACACAGTTCGCCGGAAAATTTTCATTCATGCTCCCGGCCATTCCTCTGAAATTAATGAACGGACTTTATAAATACACATGTAATGTTACAAAATAATAATAGATATACAGAGTGGTGTAAGCGTAGTAGTGTATAAACTACACACAATTCACAAATTATGTTGTAAAAATATTAAACCTTAATACAACGGAATAAATAAATTACTTAGGTCCTAAGATCTCATCTTCTGTATTTTATCAAGGCAAAATAAGTTGTTATTCATTCAATGACAATAATTTATTTGGACTAGATCCGAACCGACCTTTGTGAAGGTTAAGATTAAGACCTTGAGTCGTATCTTGGAATATTTTAAATGCAAAATGGTTACTTTTGAATTGTAATCTTATTGAATTCAGTATGTACGAATAATTTTAAAAAACAGTTTACCATTTACAGTTGTTTCGAGTGATGTGTTTTTAAATGTTATTTAAAAGAAATTTTTATATGTCTACAAGATATCACAAAATAAAACAAACTGCATCGCACTCTTGTGGCGTATAACCGTGTTTCATAAATCATATCTACGAGTAGTCCTGTCCAGAAATTATACGTACTTTTTAAAAAAAACTTCATTAAAGTCGGCATTGCAGTTTTTAAGGAAAATGGTAACAAACACACAAACAAAACGCACAAACAAGCACAAGCTCTAAGGCCATACGCTTATACCGTCTCCATTCTGTCGTTGGTGGTAATCAATGATAATAATTATTATTGGAAAAATAAATTTTGGAATGCCATAATATTGTCAGTTATTAATAAATATAGTTGAGATTCAGATAAAATGAATTACTGTTAGAACCTCACACATTTTGTAATAACTAAGCATGCAACAGTACTACGTCTTTTGTATGCTACTTCTGTTTGTGTTTGTACTATATCTTTTGTGTTTTTCCTTTAGTAGAATACTATCTATTAACATCAGCGATAATATGATATTAAAAATAACAGTTTTATGCTTATTGAAGACTTTCCGCGAATGAATAATTAGTATTAAGAATCATTTCACCTTGCATCATAATTCATAACAACAAAGAAAACAAGCCTCAGCAAACGGCGTCAGTCCAAAAATACCACGGCTAGACGGACATGTTTATGAGCTAATACTGAAAGTTAATTATCTCTACTTGTGTTCTCCCAGTAGCCGATCTAAATTAGATTTTCATAGAAGTTTGGAGCCAAGTATTCAAGCTAGTATTCCGCTTGCGTCCAACTCAAACGCCCCACGATTAACATTAGTTCAGAACAATGCTAAGTTGCCGGTTGTTTCCAGTTCAATATTCAAATGAGTTCAGCGGTGCGGAAACTCAATCGTCATGAGCACGCTTCACATGTGACAGTCTCGAATATTCGCTTAGCGATGAACAAATTGAGGGATTTTTTACTATATTTTATTAATATGTTGCTAAGTAATTTGTTGTTATTCTAATAAGAAAGTTACATTCAGTTTTTTCAGCAACAATAAACAAGACAAACTGTTTATTGATATAAACTTCGTTTAATTTTAACCACATGAGTACCTAATGCAAATCTTTTGAAAACGTATTTCCAAAATTACACGCTTTCAAAACGTTATCCAACTTTCAAAGGCGGTTCCGCTTATATATTACAAATTCGTAGTAGTAGCAATTATGTGGAGTCAACGGATTTATGTAGTCCTAACTGGAATAATTCGTTAGTCATTTCATCCATGTTTAGCAAAACCGGGCACATCTGCGGCGGCGGTCAGGTTAAAATTGGCGGATGCGTCACCGCTCACCGCTCATCGGGCGCCATCGACCCCCGCCTTCACTAGTGATGCTGTTGTTCGTAGCTGAATAGGAACGTCGAGAACATTCATAAATCATTCACTGTTACCTTTACAAATCATATTGCTTTCAAGTCACAGATATATTTTATTGTATTTAATAGCTGTTTTCCGATGTCTAGTTATAAAGACTCTGCCAGATAGATGCATACTTGCATCCTGCCATACCTACTGCATTTTCCGATTTAAGAACATTCTGTATTAGATCGCAATGGACGCATGCATTCTTATTTCTTAACTGCTGGGATAATAACGTCACGAATCGCGATTCTTAGAAGTACGAATAAATATTGCAATAATGCATTACAATTTTATTGACCGATAAAAGCGCACCTGTCTTGGGGAAAATTAAGTTATTACAGTGATGCAATCAATTAATGCAGTGTAGACAAGTTTAGGTATTTATAAAAATGTAAAATAAATTTTATAATTATAGAGATAGTTACGCCCCCTAACTTGGTGGAGCGATGACATCACTAGCAATGATTAGATGAGCAAAAAAACTGAAGCAGAAAATGTTGGCATTATCTAAACAAGGTCTATATCCGACAGGGGATGCATGATGGCTGATATAAGTTACTACTTAGTATAATACACCTACTCTATTACCAAGAGACAACCAACACACAAAAAGTAAGAAAGTCACATTCCGAAGGCCGTTTCCAAGTATCATAAATAATAGCACATAATATTTAATTATGTAAGCTACTTGCAGAATTATTCCGACTTAATAACATTATCTCAACAGCAGACGAAAAACTACAGCACTAAATTTATTATAATCACTTTGTGCAAGATTACTAGAAATAGATTTCTTTAAAACACGAAAGGTCATGTCCACAAAAAAAGCAATTAAATCCGATATCAAAGCAACTGAGAGTCACCTTCGGGAGACGTAAAATCAATGCTAAGTCATTCTGACCGCGTTCCTTTATGTTTAAAATTCCTACATTTTTTGTATAACAAGTCAACACCCACGCCAAGGCTGTTCACTTTTTACAGTTTTTTATTCGGTTCGATTGTAAAGGATAAACAAACTCGTTATTCAACGAACGGCAAGCAAAAAAATCTCTCGCGTCTCCGACATAACGTAGATTAATGAATCAAATAAATATTCATAATATTATAATAGGAGTACCAGACGCCAAATAAAACTTGTTTCTACGCTAGGTATATTATTATAATAACCGGTTACGATATTAAAATGAGTTATAATAATAATGCTTTATTTATATTGAGCATTAATTTGTCTAAAGTATATGCGAATAATTTGTATAAGCGAAGTTTCCGACATTCCAAAATTATTAAATATTCTGACTATATTCCGGCAAATTCCGGTAATAAAACTGTAGTTGGTTAAAGCAACTTAAATCCTCGCAGTATTGGCTAGTTACTAAATCGTTTACATAATCCAATGGATGTTAATTTATCTCAGAAAGCCTTCAAAGTTGAAGCAGTACCTACATGCGATGGAGTTACTAGTTAGTGGCAAAAGTAGAAGAGCTCTTCAAGGTGGCAGAGGAAGATGGTTGATACAATGCTATGTACCTGATATACCAAAGGTCTAAGCACTTTTGAATGGATCTACAACAGAGTCATCGAAATTTTCAACGACTTTAGTTCTACGTACCCGTCTACTTTGTTACAAGTAGATCGTAGACTTTTCAAATTAAATTAATAATATTAACTAACAACTTACTTGTAGATTGGAGCGAGATCTTCTAGGCATGACGCCTACGACTTCTCCGCGCATTATAGATTCAATAACTGTAAAAGAAAATATTATTTTAATACTTGAAAATTTATCTGGCCATTGAAATAAATTCGACCTCCAAACTACAAAGAAATTCAATTTAAAAGTTTTTTTTTTATTAAAGGCCATTCCTTTTATTAAAGTAAATTTAACTTTTGATAACCTCCCTTTTTATTAAAAACGGAATTGAGCGTTCCGAAATTATGATCGAAAGGAATTTAAAATTTAATTTATCTTCGTGAAATGTAAGCATATTAATTATTTATGTACTTTACGCAATAGGGTATTCTACTGTGTTTGAAAAAGCACTTCAAAATGTTGTTTTTGTTAATAAAAAGCCACAAAAAATATATTTCGGCAAAATAAACACGCGTTCATGCCATAAAATTAAATTAAATTTTAAACATTTTTTAATGCCGCGAAAACGCTGTCAGCCAATAAGTCAGCCATTTCATGACGTAACAATGATATACAAGAAGGTTATAAATGTATTCTATATAACACTGGAGTTTGCGCCTTAAATATTGTAGTGAAGATAAAGTCATTCACCTGGGCTACTTTTTCTTTATTACTAATATTTTTTGGACGATATATCGATAGTTTGATATCGAAATGTAGATACAAAAAGCTGTGATAAAGCTGTGATAGCCTAATGGCTAGGACGACCGACTTCTAATCGGAGGTCGTGGGTTCGATCCCGGGCACGCACTTCTAACTTTTCGGAGTTATGTGCGTTTTAAGAATTTAAATATCACTTGCTTTAACGGTGAAGGAAAACATTGTGAGGAAACCTGCATGCCTGAGAGTTCTCCATAACGTTCTCAAAGGTGTGTGAAGTCTACCAATCCGCTTGGCCAGCGTGGTGGACTATGGCCAAGGCCCTCTCACTCTGAGAGGAGATCCGTGCTCTGTAGTGAGCCGGTAATGGGTTGATCATGATGATGATGATGATACCTCTGTGGTAATAAATAGGTACATTCGCTAGTGAAAAATAAATTAAGAAATTTGATAAAAATAAAAATTTATATTGAAATATACTTAAATATTCTGATTTTGAGTCATAAAAGCACATTATTTTTTTATTAAATTAAAATTAAAAGTCGTAATCGTTAATCTGTATATCACGTAACCTTGAACACGAGCCGCCTTGTTTTGACGTCATAATGATAGTTAATACTAATCATTAATCTATGGTCATATAGACAAAAACCATAAAGTTCATTGTACTCTGAAGCAACAACTTTTGCATGTAACCCAGACTTCTGTTCTGCCGAATTCCAGAATGTTAAAACATCTTTGTAAACATCATTAGTTGTCTGTCAAGGCGGCTTACGGATGAATATTTTACGTGATAACGTCATTTAAAAATATTGGTATAAGGCCCTGTTTCACCACCATCTGATAAGTGTCGGATAGCTTATTCACAACTATAGTCCTTGTCACTTGACATAAGTAAGGAAGTGACAAAACTTACGTTTAGGCTATCCCGACACTTATCAGAAGCACTACCTTCTGATAAGTGTCGGGAACAGGCCATATTGTACCTTATTTTAATAAAATAATTACTAAGAACTATAACCTAACACATATATATATATTTATAATTTAATTTGTTTGATAAAGATACTGGACTATAATATAACTGTGTAATCATTTTTGAAGTGACTTACGATTTTTTAAATAAAGCTGATATATCGAAATATCGATATTTTTTTCGGTATATCGAACTCCGATATCGATATATTTAAAAATATAGATATATCGAAAATATTTATTTATATAATACTATATTAAAAAATATCAACATTCCTTTTTTGTTTGGAGTTTAGATTCCATAGGTTCTATCTTTCTTGTATGACCACAGATTAATATTAGTTTTTGCTTATATGACCACAGATTAATATTAGTATTTTCTATCATTATGACGTCACAACAAGGCGGCTCGTGTTTTAGGTCACGTGATATACAGATGGGAAATTACGACTTTTAATTTTAATTTAATAAAATAATCATGTGCTTTTATGACTCAAAATCAGAATATTTAAGTATATTTCTACATAAATTTTTATTTTTATCAAATTTCATAATTTATTTTTCACTAACGAAAGTACCCTATTCTTTTATGCCAAAATTACTGAGAGGAATACGTAACATCGATGAGGTAATTTTATTATCTTACTAAGGGTGGGCTTAAGTTTATGAGTTGTGACTTGTGTGTGTGTTTATTTGCTTATTTGTCGGTTCATCGGTTCCCTCGTAATTATTATAGGACTATTCATATTATGATTTGAATAAATAAGGGATAATTGGCCTCGCCTTACCTACCGGTAGTTTTTCTTAATGTTTAATTAATCATTATCATTAATCCATGTTTTCTTAATAAACAACCGCTTACTAACAATTGAACTAAGATAGTATTTCCCAAAAGTCTGTAAAACACATGATTTCGCGTTTGAAACATTTTTATTGCTTCTGCATAACTACCAATTTATAAACATTTTCCAGACGTTTCTTTACTGTAGTAAAGTTGTATATAGAAAAGGTCGCGGGTTTCGAAGGTTTTGGTTGTGAAAGACTTTGGGAGTATAAACTATTGTCTATTCGGTATTTATAAATTATTATATATTAATTTTATGTACATACCGACACACTAATTTCAGTCTTAAGTTTCATATATCAAATATGAAATAATACCTACATATAACGTGATAGTGGACATGTAGTGCGTCCAACATCCGGATTTGAAGTACCGCTTTGCTAGAATGGAATCATATCATAAAATCTACGCAATCTGCCTACAAAACACGTTTACTTGCAGTTTGACAAAATTGTCATTGTGTTTGTACAACAAAAACACGTAAATTACCTTATGCAAAGATATGCAAATGCTAAATATGCGTGACACACTGGCCTTTCCCCGGTAGGCACCTACGTAACATGGGAACATCTCATTACCGTAACGGGAGCCGGTTGTCGTATTAACTCCTGTGTGTGCATAATTGGATGCTCGAAACCCTATAGCGGCACTCGCAACGCTAGTCTGCGATGTTCGCAAATCCTTTGTCGAGCTAGCGTTACAGTAACGAACACATTCACATGATGCAAGAATGCAGTATTATGTAGTTGCATATGTGTTGTGCTATTTATAGGGTTTAAGACGAATTGACACAGTAGCTGCTTCGTATTGTTTCTTTCTCGAAAGGCAAGGGTGAATAACTTTTTTTTAACCCCCGACCCAAAAACGACGGGGTGTTATAAGTTTGACGTGTCTGTGTGTGTGTATACGTGCGTGTGTGTGTGTCCGTCTGTTCCCCTGTAGCGCTCAGCTACGTTACTAGCGAGTGTTGTTAGCTATGTTTGATGAAAATCGATCCAAGATGGCCGCCGCTACAAAATGGCGGATTACCTACATATTTTTCCACAACTCCCTTGATATGGGTATCAAATGAAAAGGCTTGACTAGTAGAATAGCACTATGCAAATCCAAGATGGCCGCCGCCACAAAATGCCGAATGTCGGGGGTTTTTTAAATTTTTAACTTATACTTGTAGTCTGCACTCTACAGTGATGTGTTATGACTGTGTAAAATATAGATTTAAGTTTTTATTTTATTAATTACATAGTAGTAGTAACTACGTTTATACTTTATACGTCTAAAAAAGTTTGGTATATATAGGTATTTGTCAGGTCGTTAAGAGACGTTTATACTTTACCCCTAGCGCAAATATTTAGTCTATTTAAATTTTAAAGTAGGTAGGTAGATAATATTATTACGGAAATCTGAAAAAAAAAAAAACAGAAACAGATACTAGTTTCTAGAGCGTCTATTCAAAATTTCATTGTTTTCATTGGTTAATATTCAAATAAGAATCTTTTTTTGTCACGATCGAGCGAGCCTTCTCTTTATCTTAAACTAAGGAATTGAGTTTCCATTTTCATTGAAGTATCGATGAATAGTGTTATTTAAGTGTGTATTGTTATTTAAGAGCTCAGTAAATACAAAGCTAAGGAATAACCATAGGAATCTTTTACACTATAGAGATTTCTCAGCCAAGAGTTACGTACTCTAGTACGCAGGCTTCTCATAACTAAATTAATGTAATTTCTTGAAAAGACAAGTAGGTAACCACTTAATAATACCGACTCAGAATAAACATTTTCATGGAAAAGAATCATGTGGCATGACCAATTAAATATTATATTTTATCCTATCATTTGCAATTTATGTAACATGAGAATAACATGATATCTAAACATTTCCCTCTTACGCTTATGTCACACGAGTACGACCATGACATGATAGACAATTTATTTATCGTAACGGATATTAGACAATATAAATTGAAATGCTTTTGATTTCATAGAACTCTCTCTGATTAGTTGCTGATTTGTACAAAAATAGCTGATTTCTTATTATACCCAGAATCTTAGTTTGATGAGAATTCTTGAGAAATACCTAAATGCTTATCAAAATGTTACAAATGTAACAAATTGTATTAGATGCCGGGGATCATAAGTTGGTATAGCTAATTGGACATGTATTATTGTTTATACCTGCTTTAAAACGTACGAGTACATCATAATACATAAATAGTAAAGATAAATAAAATAAAATTAACTGTTTTTTGCGACCTATTTAACCGCGGTTTAACGACATAGATAATAATAGATATTAATAATAGATAACATATAAATACTAAGCGTACGGAATTACTATATACATAGTATATATACATTGTTTATAAGTAAATACACAGTCATACGAGCATGTACTTATGTGTGAATAATAACGATTGTGTGCTTCACTCGTGTCACAACTCAGCATACACGTGACGGATAGAGATACAATATTTTTATTACTACCTATTGTTTACATAGTAATCTGGAGATAGATAATGTTATGTATGTAGGTAGGTTTTCTATTTATGGTTCGTTTATAGCTTGAACAGACATAACGTGAAACAGAATCATGTCCAACGCCTCTTCTGGAACTTGAAGTACCAAGGCAAGGGCCACCAAGGAAGGTGTTCAGTGTTCACACAGAGCGTAGGTACAGTGTGTAATTTGAACTTGTTATTGGTTGACTTCGGTAACCGACCGAGATAACATCTTGTGCAGTGAATCTCGGTGGTAGAGACCGATAGAGGTGGTACGGACACCGTGATGCAATTATTTTTTGGACACTGTCTGCGGTGCAAAACTAAATGACATATATAATACAGCCACTGAGATATGAAACAGGCTTGTGGTCTGCAAGCTGCAGGCCTCTGTATAAATGTATATAACTGAATATAACGTCTGATAATAACCGTCAAACTTAAGTGGAAAAGTATTCTGAACCTGATCTTGACAGTAACTTGTAACAGTATGTTGGGCATTAACCGGTTGCAGTGGGTGTTTTATGACAAGCTTTATTATAAATTTAACGTTTTGAAATTCGATAACTTTACCATTTCGATAACTTTACTTAGTTACGGAAACGTTTATTTAATAATATATTATTTTATTTTATTACCTCCGTCACCAAGTAGCCTCATCTGAACCAGCGACGGATCTTCGCTGTGTTCCTCCAATACTGTATCGTCAGTCACTGTGAGCTCCTGTAACAAAAATAATGAATAAATTAGTAAGAAATATATTAATTTCCACTCGAGGACTCGGCTTCATCATCCATCGGTCCTCCGACATACGTGGCCAGCCCACTACCACTTCAGTAGTATATATTTTAATTATCTAGTAGGTATACCTAAGTAATTACAATGAACATATCAACAGTCTTTATAAACAACAAAGAAAAACCAACTTCGCGTTAATGAAAAGGCAACTTAAGTAGGTAGGTGCTGTGTTTGTACGTAAACAAGTTCTGGATTCCTATTATAACTTTCTCACGCCCACACTCCGGCGAAATATAAATACAAAAGCGCGCCTGGTTCGTGTTATTTCACTGTCTAAAACTCGATTTACGCAAACAAACACTAAATAACTGTATCGATAGAGATGGATTTGTTTTTAAACCCGATGCGAAAATACATCTCTAGGCGAAGCACCGAATTTTGACAGTTAAAATGTGATGATTAACTCAAAGTGTTGCAGTATGAGTTAAAATATACAGTTGTACCATAAATTCAGCCAATCAAAACAATAACGATGAATGCAATATGATATAATTACTTACAGTAGCTGTAGTAGTAGTAAAGCTGTGATAGCCTAGTGGTTAGGACGACCGACTTCTAATCGGAGGTCGTGGGTTCGATCCCGGGGCACGCACCTCTAACTTTTCGGAGTTATGTGCGTTTTAAGTATTTAAATATCACTTGCTTTAACGGTGAAGGAAAACATCGTGAGGAAACCTGCACGCCTGAGAGTTCTCCATAACGTTCTCAAAGGTGTGTGAAGTCTGCCAATCCGCTTGGCCAGCGTGGTAGACTATGGCCAAAACCCTTCTCACTCTGAGAGGAGACCCGTGCTCTGTAGTGAGCCGGTAATGGGTTGATCATGATGATGATGATGACTTACAGTAGCCCTTTTAAGTTTTGAACCGACGAAAAGAAGGAGGAGTTTCTCATTTCCAAGCGTATAATACTATACGCATATTATACTATTTCACATTCATACTCGATCAGGTAAAGGAACCAAAATAGTTTACCAAGATTGTGATATGACACATCACTTTTTGCCGTAAAAATATGAACCAAAAAAATCGCTGAAGCCAATAACAAAAGTAATTGGAGTAAAAAGAGGTCAGTAAAATAACAATTCATGTTGAGGGAAACAAAACAATAATATTATTATTCTGTAACACAAGGTTGTCGATAAACATGTCTTCGAGCCAAAAGACTAAGTTGAACGCAAACTTGTTGGAAACAAAGCGGCAGCTTTAAGAAAGTTACTTGGGTAACCAAGAAAGGGGGAACGTGGGGGTTGCTGAAAACTTTGACGTCGTGGACGAACCAAGTTCGCTGCTCGCTAATTCGCAGTATAAATTTGTTTAACGTCTCAACTTTTTAACTGTAATTACATGACAAAGTTCAGAATGGATAGGAGTATCTACTTCGCGATTCTAACAACTCTCCAACAGTTTGATGGATAATAATTGATATCAGTGATACATAGTATAAATTACTGCTCAACAAACACTTTTCTAGGCTAGGTATCACTTCAGACAACCTTCTATGCAAAGCCTGTAAGGTGAGCTACGAAAGACGCACTAAAGAGAATGCTTAAAGTTAAAACCAACAAACGGAATATACTAACGCACTAGAAATGATTAAAAAATAGGTATTAATGCAAATTGCACAAATGATTTGCATTTGGATCGATTAATTTTCTTAGTTACACGTGTAAGTTCTAATAAAGGAACTTCTTGAACACGCGTTAGATACAAATAAGAAAGCATGAATTAATAACTAGATGATGCCCACGGCTTCATCAGTGTGGATTTAGGTTTTTAAAAATCCCGTGGGAATTTTTGATTTTCCAGAACAAAAAGTAGCCTATCTGTAGTAACCCGTCCCCAAAACGGACGATTTAGGAATGCATTTCCTTACAGCATCAGAGTTGAGGAGTTGTATATGGACTTGAGTTCATTCAACGATAAAGTCTTTAATTGGTAGGTATCTATACTAATAAATAAAATTGAGGTGTCTGTCTGTAATTTCGAAATAACTACCTCATATTAAGCTCATATGGTTATTTGAACGGTACCATAACCGAATCACACGTTTTTAAAATTTTTGTCTGTCTGTCTGTTTGAACGGGCTAATCTTCGGAACGGCTGAACCGATTTTGACGGGACTTTCACATACAAGTAGAGAATTAACCAGGGAGTAACATAGGCTACTTTTTTAACCGACTTTCAAAAAAGGAAGAGTTGTGTTTTTCTACCTATGTAGGGTAGAGCGGGGCTAGTTGAGCATAGGGGCAAGTTGGGCAGTCGAAATATCTCAGAAACTAAACACCGCACACTAAAACATCAAATTATGGAAAGGAGCAGTCGCGAGAGGGGAAGTCATCGCGCGACAGCTCGTGACGACCTGTCATTCGAGTGAAGTACATGCACACTTTGATTATTTTGCGACCAAAAAGTAAAAAAATAGTATATAGGAATATTTCTTCTGTACGAGTCAAATATTATCCGTTTTCAATCAGGTAAGTGTTGAATTTTCATAAATTTAGTATACTTTTGGTATCTATAAAGTTATTGGAATATAATTTAATAGTTTTTTGACAACTTCACTTTTGTTTCAAATTTTTGGGTTGGGGTTAGTTGAGCAATAGTTGATTACTTTGAATTTGACTCTATGATTTAGAAGAAAAGTACTTAATATATTTATTTTATTTTATTTTAGGATGCGGATTTATAAAAAAAAACTTTTAGAGGTTCTTACACCACTCAACAGTTAAATGATGCGCAAATGCTGTTAATGAAGGAAAAATATGTGTTGAGTTTTTGTCGATTCTTTTTTTTCCATTTAATTATTAAAATAAAAGAACTTTAATTTCACTGTCATATCACTAAAAGAGTATAAATAACAAGTTGACTGTCAAATAGAAATTTTATTTCATGTCTAGTAAACATTTAAGCCATGGTTTGCCTATGATTTCTAACTGCTCAATTTACCTCACCTATGGGGTACGTTGAGCATCTCTGACTTTCTTCACTTAAACAGCTTTAGCTCTTAAACTCGAAATGTTAGAAATAAATTTTTAGGGTCACTTTTGGAAAGGGATAAATTATTTACCCATCAATATGCATAACAAGCAATTTGGACTTATAGTTGAGGAGCTATGACCGATATAGTGAAAAATTGCTCAACTAGCCCCGCTCTACCCTACTTTGATATCTCCGAGATTTCTCAACCGATTTGCGTAATTTTTTTTAATCGATAGAGAAATATTGCGACACTGTCTTACAAAAAATTTGGATTCCAACTCCTCAATCCTGATGCTGTAGGGGACCTGATCCCCGAAACTAATGGGATTTAGGAACTGTCGGTTATTTAAATTGATATTGGGGGTACTAATTAAAGACTATCGTTGAATGAACTCGAGTAGGTACATATCCAATCCCTCAACCCTGATGCTGTAAGGAATTGCATTCCGAAATCGTGGGGATCCCACGGGATTTTTCCGATTTGGGGACGGGTTACCACAGATACCTACGCTACTTTTTGTTCTGGAAAATCAAAAGTACCCACGGGATTTTTAATTAAACACCTAAATCCACACGGGCGAAGCCGTGGGCATCATCTAGTCTCCAATATCAATTTCAATAACCGATAGTTTCTAAATCCCATTAGTTTTTGGGGTCAGGTCCCCTACGCCTATCAGGATTGAGGAGTTGTAATCCAAATTTTTTATAGGACAGTGTCGCGAAGTTTCTCTATCGATTAAAAAATAAATACGCAAACGGTTCAGAAATATGGGAGATATCGGTGTGTTAGGTAGAAAAACACAAACCCTCCTTTTTTGAAAGTCGATTAAAAAAGCAGCCTATGTTACCTACTCCTTGGTTAATTCTCTACTTGTATGTAAAAGTCCCGTCAAAATCGGTTCAGCCGTTCCGAAGATTAGCCCGTTCAAACAGACAGACAGACAAAAATTTTAAAAACGTGTGATTCAGTTATGGTAAAGTTCAAATAACCATATGAGCTTAATATGAGGTAGTTTTTTCGAAATTATAGACAGACACTTCAATTTTATTTATTAGTACCTATAGTAAAAAAGTAAGAGTTTTATTTATTTGCTAACTAGACGAGTCTAGCAACTTAGCAAGGCATCTTTATTAAAATAAATTGATGGGCCGAACCCATCACTGTTTGTTGCGAGTTTCAATATTGTAGATAAGAATAACTTGCTCGTCGTCAAAGGAATGGATGAAAGAAAAACAATAAAGTGTTTCCATAAAGCAAAACAACAAAGTTTGTTCTGCTATGTTAGGGTAAAAACTGAACAGTAGTAGAAAAGGGGGTGGCTCCCCCACCTGAAAGAGAAGAAAGTAAATAATATCGTTCTTATAGTGACTTTCATTCTCATGGACAAATTAACAAGTTTTAGTAATGATTTCGATATTAGGTATAAGTGTAGGCGTAGGTACACTTATGGGTTTGTTAAGATATTTAGGATAATCTACGAACTAGAGTCCTGTGATCGGCGGACAGACAGAGAGATGGCAGAGTGACATTAATACTTAATAATATAATAGGGCTCCGTTTTTACCCTTTAAGTACGGAACCCTAAAAACGGTCAATTTCCCAATAAGTATGAGTAATTAGTATTAGTTATAAATAAAACACATAATTCTAAGCTCAAAGGCAAATTCAAGGCTTAATGACGAAACTTAATTATTCCACATTTGGGCATAATGGTCATGTGTAAAATATTAATTAATTATTTAACTAACTTGTACAATCAACTGACGCAATCAAGAATGCTGAATCGTATTATATATTTTTTTTACACCAACAAAAACGTTTCAGCCATACATCCGTTACACTCAAGAGCCACGCCTATGTAATTAAACCGCAAACGACTACTTACATTACGACACAAAAACTGGTTTTCATATTCATAAATAAATTCAATATAAATGAGTCGATTAAGTCAACACGAGATATTAATAAAAAACACACAGTCAAGTGGAAAGCTGCATTCTTTTCCGTTTGTATACAGTTGTACTTGTTAACAACTTTCTTATGGCATTTTACAGATGGTATATAAGTAGGTAGATGCCCTTATAAATCCCGCCATCGTTACTGGATGCCGTCGCGTTCAATACACCAAACCTGTTTCGCCCAGAACTTCCCGCTTTGGCATTATCTTGTAGAATGTCCATACAGTTATTCGAGCGTGGTCGTCAGCCCCTTTCGCACAGCTTCCTTAACGATATGACTAGGAATTAATTGCAAATGTTATCTTACTTATGTATCAAGATTCATGTTACGCCGGGTTTAATTAACGTTCGACCGTTCCTTAGGGAAATGATTAAATATGTAAACAAGATATTAAACAAACCAGAAATCGTGTACCCTTACTCTGTTGTCTGTCGTAACAAAATTAATTTGACATTTTGAGGACCATTTCGAAAGGAATCATACTCGAGACGGCTTCAACACAAGTATAAATTAAAAATATTAAAAAACCACCGACATTCGCCATTTTGTGGCAGCGGCCATCTTGGATTTGCAATAGTGCTATTTTACTAGTCAAGCCCTTTCATTTGATACCCATATTAAGGGAGTTGTGAAAAAATATGCGATCCGCCATTTTGTAGAGGCGGCCATCTTGGACCGATTTTCTTCAAACATAGCTAGCTAACAACACTCTCGACTAATTCACCTTTCAAACAAAAAAAACCACATTCAAATCGGTTCACCCGTTTGAGCGCCACAGGGGAACAGACAGACACACACACACACACACACACACACACATACACACACACACACACACACACAAACACGTCAAACTTATAACACCCCGTCGTTTTTGCGTCGGGGGTTAATAAACCGATCATAGGTCATCAATCATCATGATCATGGATCATATGTGAAAATCTTAATACGGTTCACAGAATACATCTATTTACCAAGTTTCAACAGTATAGTTCTTCTAGTTTCGGAAAAAAGTGGCTGTGACATACGGACGGACGAACAGACAAACATGACGAATCCATAAGGGTTGCGTTTTTTGCCATTTGGCTACGGAAACCTAAAAAGGTCATCAAAAAGATCTTTCAATTTCTTAAAGCAGCCTAACCGGAAATCTAACCAGATTCCTAGACCGGTTTTTGGGTGTTGTTTATGAGGCTGTTATTCAAATAGCGGCGCATTATTTTCCATTCCATTTTAGCAAGTCTGACTCTCTAAATGTTTTTACACGTCAAAAGTCCCGTCTAAATTAGTTCAGTATTTTTTATTTTGCGTGCCCACACTCAAATAATATCGAGAAACATTGTCTATTATATTATTATATATAGCTTCAATTATAGTAAATAGAGCTCTATGAATAAAAATATGCTGGACAGTGTCTCACCGGGCGTACTGAGAACTTTTGACATCTATACTAATAAATAAAATTGAAGTGTCTGTCTATAATATCGAAATAACTACCTCATATTAAGCTCATATGGTTATTTGAACGATACTATAACCGAATCACACGTTTTTAAAATTTTTGTCTGTCTGTCTGTCTGTCTGTCTGTCTGTCTGTCTGTCTGTCTGTCTGTCTGTTTGAACGGGCTAATCTTCGGAACGGCTGAACCGATTTTGACGGGACCTTCACATACAAGTAGAGAATTAACCAGGGAGTAACATAGGCTACTTTTTTAACCGACTTTCAAAAAAGGAGGAGTTGTGTTTTTCTACCTATGTACACCGATATCTCCGAGATTTCTGAACCGATTTGCGTAATTTTTTTTTTAATCGATAGAGAAACATTGCGACCCTATTCTATAAAAAATTTGGATTCCAACTCCTCAATCCTGATGCTGTAGGAGACCTAATCCCCAAAACTAATGGGTTTTAGAAACTTTCGGTTATTTAAATTGATATTGGGGGTACCAATTAAAGACTTTATCATTGAATGAACTCGAGTAGGTACATATCCAACTCCTCAACCCTGATGCTGTAAGGAATTGTATTCCGAAATCGTGGGGATCCCATGGGATTTTTCCGTTTTGGGGACGGGTTTCTACAGATAAGCTACTTTTTGTTCTGGAAAATCAAAAGTTCCCACGGGATTTTTAAAAACCTAAATCCACACGGGCGAAGCCGTGGGCATCATCTAGTTTACTAATACAATTTATCACAATTCACACCAGTTCTGACTTCTGAGTACCTTCTCTCTCACGTCTCTTAGCAATCGACGCCAAAATGGCGATGGTCAAATTGCTTCATTATCACGTCGTTTGTAACCAATCCAGTATACCTACTTTTATTAAATTAGAGGTCAGTGATTATCTGTAGCAAATATACCGTGAAAAAGCATGTGAAACTTACACCAGTATGCTCATTGACCCCGACAATGACGGCCGTGTACCACTGAGTGGCGCCCGCGACTCTGTACACCTGCGCTCGACAGCCGCCCAGCACCGACGGCGTAGTGGTGAGGATCCGCTGGCCGTCCTGCACGGTCCGCCACTCAGCTGCCTGTGCGGCCAGCGCCGTCAGCGTCGCCGAGTCCACTCCGGCCTCGGAACCCGCTGCACACGGGTCCCATTCCTGTAAACGAAAAATAAATATAATTAACTGTCTAACTGTCTAAACATTCAAATATTGGCTGGCGGAATTTTATTAATCTCTCTTCTCTGTAATGTAAATATAATCTTTAACAAATTTTATGTATTAGGCTCTTCCATAGATTATGGTTTTGCAAACTTTTGTTTTGTTGGTTTGGCGACATATACGGTGGTGGAGTATAACATAACGTAGGTAACGTTATGCTAAATAATTTTTGTCAGTATTTTTTTACATACAATTTAACCCCATTTAAATCTTGCACTGAATATAATTTAAGTGTTAATTCTTAAATTACTTTTTATTATGTTTATATCCAAAAAAGATTTCATAAAACTAATAGGTAGAATCTCTTATAACACGTCTTGTTATTCAGATTTCGATACATTCGACCGTGACGAATTACAACGTTTACCTAAAAGAGATACTGTTGATAAATTATTTATAGAATTAGATTACATTCATCATTCCTATATACCATTAATGGTAATTCATCTTTATTTATTGCGATGTACGCCGTCTTAAATGTTAGTTCGTTAAAGTAGAGAAACAAGCATTGCGAATACACGCGAAGATTTATTGTTTCTCGCAAAACGTAACATTACTATGTACAAGAATGCAATGCCCATAAATAGTGCAATTACACTAGATTGTTAGTTATGCGCGATATGACCTTGTGTGCATGTAAACATTATCATTACTAGGGTGTCCAACTTTACTACTATTGCAACGGTCTTTAGTTTGAACAACTTTTAGAGAATATAAAAGAGTAATTTCACAAAATATTCGTAACACAGCTCGGCCCTCTAAACCGAATTTGTGATCATCAAGCAGCGCTCTATAATTGCATAGTTGTCATTGGTTGAATTTTAGGTCTTGCTAAAACCATGCAGTTTACTGAATTGCGGAATATTGATAGTTGGAGATCCCGTCTTAGAAATTTATACCCTCATCTGTTATTTAATTCTGATAGAGATTATATGCTAGATAATTCATAGATTGATACATTGCACTTTGGTTGCCTGGCTAAATTTGGTGCCTATGATGTTAAACACAAAAAAATTTAATCAATTTTTTTCGATCTGCTTCCCTCATCTGTTATTTAAACGAATTATATGTCAAATGAAAGATTATTTTATTCCCAATCGAACTGTATTTGGTTGCCTGGTCAAAAGTGGTGCTAAGTCATGGTTGGCTGGATTTTAAGATATAAAATTTTCTGTGCGAGAGTTGAAAGTGACAGAAAAGTGTTGCGCGCGCAATTCCATTTGACAGACAAAGATGCAGTGAGGCATGCGTGCACTCGGCAGGTGCTTAGTCTATACATAGATTAAAACCATAGACTTGCTGTGCCTGTCCATTAAAGATATTTGCAAAAAAAAAAAAGTGAGAGACGTAAGGGATAAGTAATAAAACGTAAAAAAGCTGTTTTTGAAAATTTTGTCTGTTTGTCTGTATGTTTGTGCATGTATTACGCAAAAACTACTGAATGGATTGAAATTAAACTTGGCATGATTTAAGTTCATACTACATAATAGCATATAGGATACTTTTTATATCGAAAAGCAGAGCTCCCTTGGGAGAGAGGATGAAAGTCAAAATGTGTACTTAGCTGTAATTCATTATCGCGTAGTCCAAAAATAGCTATAAATGGCACAAAAAACGACTTTCCGCATAAACATGAATGCTTGGTTAATCAAACACATATTACGACCCACATAATCGTTACTTGCCTTGTATTTGTGATATTTATGTAATGTTTGTTGTGGTTTTGCGGTAATAATCGACTTTATATTATAGAAAGACAGTAATGACCGACTTTTTCCATAATGACTGTCTTGTACTACTTACATAATATAATCTACAACATTTTGGTGTTTGGCAGAGGTATTGTTATTAGATTACCTAATTATAAACATATTAATATGCAAATGTTTTTGTTTGTTGTCTTCTAGAGTAAGCGTGTAACAGATTTTATTATATTAATATTATTTTATCAGCAAAGTTGAACACCATAAAGGACGTAAATGAGGTCATAGTGGAATATACAAAGAATCTTAAAGCGAGATGAGGTATAGCTAGTAACAACCAGTTTCAAATGCAAGACTTCCTTTATGACACCATACAAAGGAAGCAATAACCTAACCCCACGTAGGTAACGTCACAGTAGGTGTTAAGAGGAGTATTACATAGTGGCGTGCAGTGTACAGACGGCTTGTATTTATGTCAATGTTACAGCACACAACCGCACCTGTGTGCATGTGTGTCCCAGACGTATCCGGTACGTTGACCTAGCCCCGCTCTCCCCTGCCCTATATCTAGGGATACCAAATAGGAAATATTGGTATACATAATTTGAATATCTTACAAAATCGATAATCTTGTTTTCGTCGCTGAGAGTCAAATAAACTGTACAAAAAAAAAAACTTAAATGAATGGAGTGAGGATTGACATCGATTTGACATTTAAGTACTACGAATCAACAGTAAGATCGAGATTTTGTGTGCACATTGGTCAATGGGGTCCAATGTTCACATTTTGACTATTTAAATCGAATCTCTATAAACCCTTCCTATTATTTGGCAACCCTAAACCCTACGTCTAGCTAGCTATATGTTTGGCGGTAGTACCGCAGCTCCGTTGATATTGGATGCGGTTAGACGACACGGAAATAATTTACGTAAAAACCATAGTACTCGTCAATTATTCTGTGCTTTTACAGTTGGTTTGGTTGTTATTTGAACTATAATAGGTTCATTGAGTCGCGAAACTGAAATGGCTATAGGCAGAGCGTATAGAGTGAAGAATCGATAGACGTTGGGGTCTCAAGATCCACGAAAGGCGACCCCACACCGGCAAACGCAGCGTCGGAAGACCCCCACGGAACGGACGATCTCACGAAAGTCGCTGGCAGCAGCTGGATTCAAGGATTCAAGCTGGATTCAGCTGGAATCAAACGGCACAAGTTCGTACTTTGTGGCAATCTTTGCAAGAGAACTATGTGGACATCTATCGGTTGAGATGATGACCATGATATGAAACATTGATACAATAAATGCACGGACATCTGAAAACAAATCAATAATGTATGAGTTATTGTAAACAGGATTTTTCAAATAGGGCGGAATACGGAAAGCTTTCTGTAGCTCTACTGAAGTATGAGATAAAAATGTTCCAAAAATATGATCCTATCCTTGGAGGATTCGAAAGCAATCCTTCAATTAGCGGATATTTTTGTATGTATTGAAATACTTCTAGTCAGATAAGCAGGAGTACAAAATAAGTCAGTAAAAACAATGGCGACGATCCAAATGCATCAATCACAGGAGCAGACAAAATGGAATCAAAAACAGTACTAATCAAAGACCTTCTATCAGGAAATGAAGATGGATTAAGATATAAATATGCCAGACGTCTGTATGGATGCTATCTACGAGTGATATAATGATAATGGGAGAGACGTCTTCAGTAATTCAGTTACGTAAAAGATTGCGCTATTATATAATATCATGTCGCTTGTACATTTTGCGAATGTTTTTCGTCGTATATAACTGGGTCAGGCATGTACCGTAACATACATACAGGTAAGCTAATATATGGGACACAACCGGTTGAGTTTGTTGACGGCTTCTTTTCCTTCCTCGTATAGTTTTAAGCGGACGAAAATTATTTTATCATCATTAACTTAATCATTTTCATCATCATTATCAGCCCACTACAGGGCACGGGTCTGCTCTTAGAATGAGAAGTGACCTCAATGTCATAGTGAAACAAATAAATATTTTTGACTTTTTTACTTTCTAGGTATTCGCTTGAAAATCAAACAATACCTGATATTTGTATGAAAATAGTGGTATAGAGTACCTTTTATCTGAATTGTTATTTAATGCTGTGAAATTCTTTAATACTTAAACAAATAGATAGTATCTACTGTTTCAGTCTGTGAGTTCTGCCTCTTATTAGGCTCATATTATTTGAAGGATAGCATACCTAACCCAAACACGTATTTTTGAACAAACAAGTGTTTTTGAAATGTTCGTCTCTATGTCTGAATGCTTATCCAGGCTTATGGAAAGGCTCAACAGATTTTGACGATAATTTCACAGGCAAGTAGAAGATTATAGTCCTTATCACTTCTTAGTGATATAGGCTACCTTTTATCCTGGGAAATCAAAGATTTCCCGATTTAAAAGGAATTAACAAGTATAAATTGAAAATTTAAAAAACCCCCGACATTCTGTGACATTTTGTGGTGGCGGCCATCTTGGATTTGCAATAGTGATATTCTACTAGTCAAGCCCTTTCATTTGATACCCATATTAAGGGAGTTGTGAAAAAATATGTAATCCGCCATTTTGTAGCGGCGGCCATCTTGGATCGATTTTCATCAAATATAGCTAACAACACGCTCGACTAATTCACCTTTCAAACAAAAAAAACCGCATTCAAATCGGTCCACCCGTTTGAGCTCCACAGGGGAACAGACAGACACACACACACACACACACACACACACACACACACACAGACACGTCAAACTTATAACACCCCGTCGTTTTTGCGTCGGAGGTTAAAAAAAAGACAGCTAGTTACAAAAATAATTGAGCGATTTGTAGTGTTCTTACGTATACCTAAGTACCTAATTGAATGATAAATGGATAACTTCTGGTATCGGTGGACAGTAAGTACGAACTGCATATTTCACCAAAAACATTCTCACAAATTAGTTTCGTTCGTGCGTACTACACTTAATCGTTCGTGCGTGCTGAATATTGTGTCTTTATTAAGCTTTCTCTTTTTTCGGGTCTTTCGTAAATCGACTTCCGATTATAAAGAGTTTATCAATTAAGAAAAAAATTAATTAAAAACAAAACCTGCTCGTGCCCTTAAGCACAATTTTTCACGGTCAAACCATTTTCACCGGGTAATCCGACAGATTACGCCATCGTAATCGCTAGTTCGCTGTATTTTGTGTAACAGATACGCTCTGATGGGCACTGCTAGGGTTACCATTAACCTCGTATACCTATTATCTGCCTTTGTGATCATATTAATAGTTGAGAACTCCTGACAAAATTCCCAATGTCTAAGTAATTTTGTAAATTCTTTAATATTTTATGTGTTATTAATTTTAGATGAATTTAAAGAACATATTATGCATTTAAAGAAACACGTGTGATGGTTTTCACTTTTCACAAAATAATCTCAAAAGGCACAACTTTTCTACTTAGCAACTTACTAACAGTCGCTGAAATCATTAATTTTGTTAGATCATTATTTGAATCGATTTTTTAAATGTAAGTTGTTATTAAAACAATGTCATTCAATCATTTATTTTTACTTCAAAATTCCTATGTACCCTCCTATATATCCTACAACTTACCATTTACTTTTCATTACGTCCGAAAAGTCAGAAAAATTGTTGACCAAACGAATCGAATGTTTTGATGAATCATCAAACTCAAAAGTTGTGGACATTCAGGAAAATTCGTCATGCGGTAACCCTAGGGCACAGCGCGGTTCTGTTTCGGTGAGTCAGCAAAGTTACGCAACGCCCGAGGTAAGGCTTTTACTGTTTATTTTGCTCAGTTATTCTATTTGGTGAGATTACCTCGAGAGTCGTGATTAATACGAGGTTGTAGAGCACGAGTTATACTAACCTGGGGAACGTTTCCGTTCGTCTGGGAATGTTTTGTTGGAATGGTTTCCACTTTTCATCATGGCTTTCTTGTCTTCTCTACGTGTGGGTTCGCAATTTACTATTATTTTCTCTACTACCTACCTAGTATACCTGTTTTGCTCTTAATTTTTTTTTATCTGGCAGACCTATTTCAGATATGTCTTAAACGTCTTAAGATTTTGGTTTATTTTTCACAATAATTGTTAATCTCATTATAATGAGACGTTAAAAATTCCTATAAAGCAATCATTACGCGTCTATAGAGACGATTACATCATAAGCACGATATCTGACCAAGTCAAGTAATTCTTAACTATTATTATACATATATATTGACGAACTATGCATTATGAGAACTATTGTGGGTACATATCTAAATGCAAGATGAGGTAAATTCACATGAAATTCACGGCTACCATCATATTACAAGCACAACCGTCGTCGGCATAAACCGTAAAGGCATAACGAAATATTAGTAGGTATCCCGTTTCAAACAATCCCATTTCGCCTGGGAATATTGTTGCTTCACGTGACAATATAAAGATGCGATTCGTGCAATGCCAACGTTGCGCTCTCATTGTTTCGTAATGGAATCCAATCAACGATTGATGAGCTGTTATCGTGATGTTATTTCTCACTACAACTTTTGTAAATATCTAATGGAAATATCTCATGAGTTCTTCAGCGATAAAGTATAAATAGAAATACGATAGCGAGAAAGATACAAAGGAAATTGTAATATAGTATATACAGTGGCGTGCCCAGGGTTATCAGCCAGGGTATGCTACAAACATGTTTTGAGTAGATACACAAAAATAAAAAATAAACAAGTGATAATCTAAAAGATTGAAAGTTAAGCCGACTTCACCACACACTTAAAAGTCCATATCTCGAAAACTAGTAAGCCGATTTTGATGAAACTTTCACTGTTCTCTATGTTGAAGTAAATGTAAGGCTGTAAGCTAATAAAACTTATAACCGCACTAGTCACCCTACGATTTTTGGAAGTTCCCCTCGATTTCTCTGGTCTGCCATCATCAAACCATGATTTCCTTATCATTGGATCACCTTTGAAATATCTTCTTTCCAACAAAAAAAGAATCATCAAAATCGGTTCATAAACGACGAAGTTATCCGCGAACACTCATAAAAAAGCATATATACGGTCGAATTGAGAAACCTCCTCCTTTTTGAAGTCGGTTAAAAACTCATAGGACAAACGTTAGTGTAGGTATGAAATAAAAATGAGTAATATTCCTTAACTCTGAATCTGGAAAAACACGATAGATTTTAACAAACTAGATAGGTACATACCACGCCGTATTTTCTAATAAATTGTTTAGGTACCTACTTACCAGGCAACCGGTAAAACAACAACTTGCATTGCGAGATATTTTGAACTTTACAGATTATGGACTTTATTTAGTTTTTGCGAAAAAATATAGAACTGATGTTGATACGATCTCATTTCATTGAATTTTGTAAACACACAGTAAAGTACCTCAGCAAACCGCACATGAATAACTAATTGATATTTCATATTTCCATTTAAAACCAATAAACCTCTCACATTCACAATTACCTATCTCTTTTTTATGAAAACTGTTTGTTGTTTAATTAAATTAATGTTTAGATTTTACGAAAACAAGAAACAATTACAAAAATAATACAAATTGATCTGACACCGTAGACGTCTGACACTGACAAGTGACAGTGACAATATATGCCAAGTGTCAACTGACAGTTTTGACATTTGTCATTTGGACAGTTTATTTCCCTACTCTCTGATTGGCTAAAAGCTCTGCTTCTCAGAAACCAATTCTCCAATGACTGAGAACATTGTAGCTGTGTGTGTTTCTGTAATTATACTGTTCGTGTTAGCTGCAGACGCGTATGTGTTACGAAAAATGTGTAAGTGTGACTCGATATGGAAGCTTCGGAACGCCAAGCTTTTATACCTATGCGCGGACCGCGGTAGACGACAAGCGATGTTTATTGTTCTGAATTACCTCAAGAAATAATAGATTAAGGCGTATTATTTAGATATTTTGAAGAAATAGAAGATTATAAAATAGATTACGTTTATTGAAAATACATAATTTTCTTTTTATGAAGATTTTTACCTACTGTTTTAAATTTGAAATTAATTGATATTCCTGTGATATTGTTACTATTATTTAAAACTTAGTTAAATTAAAAAAAAAATTGTAAGTATTACTGGTAAGTATTAATTGGTACTTACTTACTGATAATTATTTTTTTTTAATTTTTTTTTATTTTTTTTTTAATTTTTAATTTTTATTTTTTTTTAATTATTTTTTTTATTTACGAAACCTCAGGCTCAGGGTATGCTGAGCTTCCGTGCTTCTATGGAGTGCACGCCCCTGAGTATATATAGATTGACTAAATCCTGGCAAGTGTACTGTAAGTATACTGTATTCCATAATCATCAATTAAATCCTTACCGCCAACTAACCAAAAATTAAGTCTTCATCAAGTTATGAAAAGAATTAAATATGTGAGCTAAAATGGACTTTTGGCTGCAACTTTATTCGTTTTGTGTGAGTTAAAATGGGAGTCAGTCAGTTTAGTTTCATTCTGCACGCGCAGTCTTTGAATTATTATGTACTAAAACACCTAAAGTCATCAAAGTCAAATAAACTTTATTCAAAATTGGTACACTGTAGGTACACTTTTTGAATGAATAATTATTTACGAAAACTTAAAACTAAAACTATCTCCACTAGGTATAACGCTATCCGGCTCTTTTCTTTTCTCTCAGGAGCACCGATAAAATTGGCGTGTTTGCTTTACATCAAACCGTATATTATATTACCTACTAGAAGATGCCCACGGCTTCGCCCGTGTGGATTTAGGTTTTTAAAAATCCCGTGGGAACTTTTGATTTTCCAGAACAAAAAGTAGCTTATCTGTAGAAACCCGTCCTCAAAACGGAAAAATCCTGTGAGATCCCCACGATTTCGGAATACAATTCCTTACAGCATCAGGGTTGAGGAGTTGGATATGTACCTACTCGAGTTCATTCAACGATAAAGTCTTTAATTGGTACCCCCAATATCAATTTAAATAACCGAAAGTTTCTAAAACCCATTAGTTTTGGGGATTAGGTCCCCTACAGCATCAGGATTGAGGAGTTGGAATCCAAATTTTTTATAGAACAGGGTCGCAATGTTTCTCTATCGATTAAAAAAAATATTACGGAAATCGGTTCAGAAATCTCGGAGATATCGGTGTACATAGGTAGAAAAACACAACTCCTCCTTTTTTTAAAGTCGGTTAAAAAAGTAGCCTATGTTACTCCCTGATTAATTCTCTACTTGTATGTGAAGGTCCCGTCAAAATCGGTTCAGCCGTTCCGAAGATTAGCCCGTTCAAACAGACAGACAGACAGACAGACAGACAGACAGACAGACAGACAGACAGACAGACAGACAAAAAATTTAAAAACGTGTGATTCGGTTATGGTAGCGTTAAAATAACCATATGAGCTTAATATGAGGTAGTTATTTCGATATTACAGACAGACACTTCAATTTTATTTATTAAGTATAGACTAGGTCGATACATTTCCAGGAAGCGATCTAGTAAGTAGGTAGGTAGGTACCTACTCGGTATTCTACTACATACCTACACTCATTCAATTTCCTGTCGCAGCCTCGGCGGTTCGGCTCCCTCTTTCCTCATTCGATAATATTGATAACAGATTCAATATGAAAGTATTTTGAACAATGTAACCGCCAACATTTTATTTCCTAATGAATTGTGCTCAATGAATTATTTGCAGATAGAGTCTTTATGGAGTTTTTTTAATATTATGCTCGTGTGAAGAATTCGCTAACTTTAACCAACTCTTGACATGATATCCACGTGGAACTAACCTAACCTAGCTTACGGCCTCCAGAACTACCCCCTACAGCCGTCCAATCCCACATCAATCTGATGACATCGACCTTCTAACCAAGTAAACAGGCCCCACAATAGGGAAAACCAACACAATAACCAATCACACCAAAACTAGAACTGACACGAAATCACTCACCCTACACAGCCAATAGCACCACACCCTCTCTCCAATATTAACCGAATATTTAACACAGACACGACCGCACCTGAAGCCTGCTCAAGAGAGCTGAGAGACTAACCGATTCGTCGAGCTGCGATCCCTTATATTGAGTTGGAAAACGTATTCAGTATTCACCTTTATTTAAAACTACCCTCTTTCTTATTTTAATTATTTAGAAAAATCACGACACTCGTAAGTAAATATTGTGGCTAATTCTGTTGTACACAATCTCTAAACTAAACTAAAATGACAGGTCTAAATTTATTCCTATCTCTTTCACAGTGCTCAATGCGGAAAAGGAAAGCAATAGATTTAGACCTGTCATTTTAGTTTAGAGAATTGTGTACAACAGAATTAGCCACAATATTAGTTTTGCTGCCTTTTAATAATGAAAAAATCTCCACGAAAGGGTATTGCCCTTATAGATCTAGCAGAATAATTTATTATTGAATAAATCCTGTTCCACGAAGAAGCCAATTCTGAAGAATGAATACTAAATTCCAAGACACCCAGTACCTTTGTACGTTGATCAAACTATTCACGTATTGTGTTATGGACGTCCGCCCCAGGGGTCTACAACTGTTCCTCAAAACAATACCCATTGGTGAGTACCTACCTAGTAACCTACGTACAGGCTACGCTCAGCCTCTATTATATTGGGGTATTGTTCCGTTAAAACATAAACAAACCCCGCACTCGAACAAATATTCCGCACTTTAACTGTATCTACCCATTTAGTATTTTGGGCAAAACTTAACGAAGCGACCATTAAGTTAACAAATGGCTGGATACAGCATATAATGTCCGAGATAAAACTAAAAGCGCCAACTTTCGAGTTCCTTCCGAAAGTTCAAAGAATAAATTCCGCACTAATCCCCTACAACTTTAACGTTAAATTCTCGAACAAATTCTTGGTCAAGAAACTTAAAACAAAGCCTTTTGAAGTAATAAAATGAAATCCCAAAATAGAGTTTTAGCGAGTTTATATACTGACTTACTTAGCGGGCGAAAAATGGAAAAGGTTTCACGGGCAGACAGTGCACTCATCCCCCTATTTATCAGGTCTTATATCTACACTGATAAAGATTTTTAAACAAGATGGCCGCCGTATTAGGTACATCGCGCATAAGGTCAATGGCTCCCATTCCATCAAGGAACGGTGTCTTCTACATAGTAGAACTAACTCTAATTTATTTCATTTTCATTTATTTCATATTATCAAGATTCAATACGTTTTATCACACTAATATTATAAAGGCGAAAGTTTGTGTGTGTGTTTTTCTGTGTGTGTGTGTGTGTGTGTGTGTGTGTGTGTGTGTGTGTGTGTGTGTGTGTGTGTGTGTGTGTGTGTGTGTGTGTGTGTGTGTGTGTGTGTGTGTGTGTGTGTGTGTGTGTGTGTGTGTGTGTGTCTGTACTTATCTACTCGTGTGGATATACTTTTCCTGGAAAAATCCACAGTTCCCACGAGATTTTGAAAAACAGAAATCTATAGCTACAGTTAGATTACTATAGCAAACTTCCTTGAAAGTAGGTATAAAGGTTGGAAAAGAGAGCGGGAACGGGAACGGGAACCGGAAATCCACGATTCCCTCGGGATTTGTGAAAAACCAAAATTCACGCGGGCGAAGCCGCGGGCAGAAGCTAGTATTATAAAAACCCGTCGTAGTTAGTATACATTATTTACAAATATTTACAAAAAAAGAAAATTGCCAGATGTTGATGTCACCAGACGCACGAATCAATTTCTGAGAGGACAAAGAAAAAATACGCGCCGAATTAAGAATCTCCTCCTTTTTGGAAGTCGGTTAATTAATTGATATGTCCTAAAAGGTAGCACATTTAAGTAGGTACCTACCTCGGTCCTCGACTAAACCTTTGAATGGTCCTTGATCAATATTTGCGTATCCTGAACAAAGAAACAATACAAGCCATAGCTTAGCCTCGAGTGCGTGCGTACATCAATCCCTTACTAAAGCTGTACTACGTACTATGCTATGCTATGCTACTATGCGTACCCTATTTACATAGTAGGTAATAGCAGTGGCGTGCACAGGGTTTGAAGCCAGGGTATGCAATCGGTAGTATTAAAATTTTTACTGCTCCTTTTCTTATCGCACAGACGTACAAAATAGAAGCAGACCTAACATAATCTTCACAACTACATCTAAGAGAATAAATAATATCTTCGCTTGTTTCTCTCCAAACAAAAATATAATACTCTATCTCTTTTTTTTCTGTTGTTGCAACACTTACGCACTCATAGAAAAAATAGGTCTTGAGGCAAACCGCCATCTTGCTAAGCTACAAATAAGAGCAATATGGTGCAATATGTCAAATGATGTCAAAAACAAGATTATAACCTGCGAGTTGTTTATTATTTTTTTTTTTGCATTAAAATCAAGTCATAAGATCCAAGAATACTAAAATAAAATGGTTAAGTGTAGTGCACCTCTGTGCAGCAATTCTTCATATAAGAAAACACCTGAAATTAATTTTTATCCGTAAGTTTTCATGTGCCATAGTCTCGTAATTTGTTTACATGGTTACTGTGAGATTAATAATAATCGTTCGGCATTTTAGAAGCAGTCCCTATTTATTACTAGATGATGCCCACGGCTTCGCCCGTGTGGATTTAGGTTTTTAAAAATCCCGTGGGAACTTCTGATTTTCCAGAACAAAAAGTAGCTTATATCTGTCGAAACCCGTCCCCAAAATGGAAAAATCCCGTGGGATCCCCACGATTTCGGAACACAATTCCTTACAGCATCAGGGTTGAGGAGTTGGATATGTACCTACTCGAGTTCATTCAACGATAAAGTACTTTAATTGGTACCCCCAATATCAATTTAGATAGCCAAAAGTTTCTAAAACCCATTAGTTTTGGGGATTAGGTCCCCTACAGCACCAGGATTGAGGAGTTGGAATCCAATTTTTTTATAGAACAGGGTCGCAATGTTTCTCTATCGATTAAAAAAAAAATTACGCAAATCGGTTCAGAAATCTCGGAGATATCGGTGTACATAGGTAGAAAAACACAACTCCTCCTTTTTTGAAAGTCGGTTAAAAAAGTAGCCTATGTTACTCCCTGGTTAATTCTCTACTTGTATGTGAAGGTCCCGTCAAAATCGGTTCAGCCGTTCCGAAGATTAGCCCGTTCAAACAGACAGACAGACAGACAGACAGACAGACAGACAGACAGACAGACAGACAGACAGACAGACAAAAATTTTAAAAACGTGTGATTCGGTTATGGTAGCGTTCAAATAACCATATGAGCTTAATATGAGGTAGTTATTTCGATATTACAGACAGACACTTCAATTTTATTTATTAGTATAGATATGTCCAAAACTCGTAAATAGTTATAGTAATTTTGGTTCTAGTAGATCCCTGTTGCAATATTTATCAATAATTTGATACTCTGATCTTGTTTGATGTTTCATATACTTGTAAAATTTAACAGGGCCGTATTCAGGCTCAAGGTTTATTTAGTAGGTATATTTTGAAGGTTGATTAGATAAAAGTACGGACAAATTATAAAAATGAAATCATTTTTCAGGTTCCCAAAGGACGAAAATCTAAGAAATGCCTGGTTGATTAACATGAATAAAAAAAATTGGCATCCCAAATCATCGAGTGCGCTATGTTCTAAGGATTTTAAAGTACATTTAGTGGACAACAAAAAGGACAGGGGAGATTTGATTTACCCATCGAATGGTTTGATTAAAATAATTCAATCGTGTGAAGAAGTTTTAAAAATGATTAAAGGAAATATAAGTTATAATAGCATGATAATGTATATAGCTGATTTATCGAATAATTGTAGTGAGTTTAAGACCAATGATGAACATGATTTCAATCATTTGCAATTAATATTAAGGTGATTGTTAAATTTTATGTTGATTTAAGAATGAAGCATAATGCAAAGCAAAGCAATTATCGGAAAGAAATTATTAAAAAATAAATAGTTTTGTTTAAAAATAAATAATATAAACTTTTGTTTGTTTTTATTTATTTTACTCATTTTACATAGGTAAGGTAGGTCGAATGAAATAGGTAGGTAGTTAAACTAGCAAAAAGTTAGTTTGATAAATAGTTTACAAACTAGCGTTTCACTAGTTTAACTACCTACCTATTTCATTCGAGTGAAGTGTCACGTCAAACATAGAGCACGAAGCGAATCATCAATTAGCAGGCCTATTCTGTATCTCAGTGGGAACGAAAACGTTAGAACCTATGAAAATGTGCCCATCAAATAATTATCAAACCATCATTTTACATTGTGTAACATCTGATGATGATGAACTGCATCCCAGTTGGACATTAAGGTTACAGAATGTAAAATAAGGGTTTAACCTACAATTTGATGGCACTTTACCGTAGTTTTCAAATTAATTTCATCACAGATTAATGATTAGTATCTACGATAAATTTCATATCACAGATAATTATAGGCCTGCAGGTCAGTCACTACGCTACGCTTTAGTATCTATACTAATCTGGCAATAGTGTTATTTGACTATACTTTCAAGGGCCTAGTGACTCGTCGCGTAAATAATAACCAAACAAAAACATTTCATGTGAATAATAAGGCCAACTTCCTATCAAAAAGTTTCGGCCATTAAAAGTACTGATATCAAAAATTATGACCAAGTCCTTTGCTAGGCTCGATAAATGAAACCATACAGTTTTAGAAGGTATATCTTCTTCGATCACCCTCAAGCTGTCATACCATTCCTAATGATCCTGTTAAAATATTTTTAAATAATTTATGTCTTAGTAATAACACTATAATATGAAGCTCATTTGAGACTGAGAATAGTTTTATTGTTTTCAACTTGACAACATTTTTGCACTCCTTTGAATTTGTTTAATTTAAAAAATGTTGCCAAGTTGAAAACAATAAAACTATTCTCAGTCCCAAATGAGCTTCATATTATAGTGTTATTAGTAAGACATAAATTATTTAAAAATATTTTAACAGGATCATTAGGAATGGTATGACAGCTTGAGGGTGATCGAAGAAGATATACCTTCTAAAACTGTATGGTTTCATTTATCGAGCCTAGCAAAGGACTTGGTCATAATTTTTGATATCAGTACTTTTAATGGCCGAAACTTTTTGATAGGAAGTTGGCCTTATTATTCACATGAAATGTTTTTGTTTGGATCTCACTCCTTTTTTCTAAGTATTTCAAAGTTAATGCAATAAGTATAATGAAGTCTTTTTCTCTCTTACGCTTCAGTATAATTAGGAATAGAACCCTATCACATTTTACGGTCTGATTAGATGTGGTTTAATCTTCAATACATAGTATAAAACAAAGTCGCTTTCTCTGTTCTAATTGGGTGAATTTTTATTTTGTTCGTCTGTCTGTCAAAATCACAGATAACAGAAACTCCACTCCAGAGTATTTCCACTCAGTGGTCAGTTTCAGAACTTAGAACCATACGGCTTAACTAAGAGAAGATTTTGAGTATTTGACTCTCATTAAGTTTAATGAATAGTATTAGATATTAGTGATACCTAGTAGCCGGAATCAACAGGACACCAAAGTCTCCTCAAGTCTCCTCAAGTCTCCTCAAGGTTGCTTATCAAAATTATTAAGAAAATCGCGCTTCTGGTTTTATTGGCAAAGACGAATCTCAAACTACTGGAAGGAACGGGCTTAGGCACACAGATAGCTATTAATGTGGCGTACGACATCCGCAAAGAAAGGATTTTTGAAAATTCAACCCCTTAGGGGGTAATATAGGGGTTTAAAATTTGTGTAGTCCACGCCGACGAAGTCGCGCCCGCGACTTCGATAAAAAAATATACCTCTTGGCGTTTTATTATTTACCTACACTTTACTTTTTATTAGAACTCAAGACCAGTAAGATTGACCCCTTGCTAGAAAACTTAAAAAGTCACATCTCCCTAAATAGTGCACTGATTTCGATGAAACAAGAACCATATATAGCTTCGAATAAAGTAAAATACATTTATTAAAACAAAATGAAAATTTGTTCAGTATTTTTTGTGTGATGTGGGAACAGACAGATTTTTATATATCTTTGAATTGGTCAGTGTCTGATGCAACTTTTGGACATTTTTCGATTTTTTCCTTCATATACACACTAAGACTCATCTTCTTACCAAATTTCAACATTCCACATACACGGGAAGTGCGTCATAATTTTGATCAGTCAGTGAGTAGGTCTTGTTTTATGTGATTTTCAAACCTCTGTATCTCAGAAACGGTTCAACTTGAAAATTTGAAACTTTCAATTTATCATCACATCCACGAGTTTAACTTATATTTCAAATTTCGTAGGATTACTATCCCGCGAACCAGAGTTATGAGGGGGGTCAAAACAGCTCGAAATGGATCGTGTAAATAACACACTCATGCGACAAGGCCGGAGGAACTTGGCCTGGCGCACTTCGTGCGCCTAGATCTCAATGTTCGCGCGATTATAGATACAAAATCACCCGCGCGATGACCGCGTAATTTCGCTTTCTAATACGGCGACGACGCCTAAGTCTGATTCCGCGTTACGAGTTCAGTCCCTCACCCTCGCTTGCATGAGTTCGGCCCTGTTTACTGTCAATGTGTACGTGAAATTTGTATGTAGGCGTAATTGGAACGCCAACTTTTTTGTTATGTTAGGTCTGCTGCCCTTTATACGTCTGTGTCTTATCGTTTTACCTAAGCATTACTTTTCTCAAGGTATGCAGAGCTTTTCTGCCTTTATGAAGTGCACGCAACTGGGTAATAGTGAGTATTTTATGCTAAAGATGCGGTACACAGTCGCCCAACGCGCACGCTCCATGCAAAGTCAAAGATTTGTTATTTCAAGCCTTGAACTGACAAGAACCCATATCAAACTCAACCGGGTCTTCTTTTTATTATCACTACAATCAATAGGAAGTTCATTGACTACAATATTAATAGTGCAATGCACGAACGTGTCACGAGGCAGTAGGCACACAGTTGCCGCGTGCTGCCAGTAACTGTCGGTCTTCTCAACTTGATGCTTTTCAATTTTTAACCCCCGACGCAAAAACGACGGGGTGTTATAAGTTTGACGTGTCTGTGTGTGTGTGTGGGTGGACCGATTTGAATGCGGTTTTTTTGTTTGAAAGGTGAATTAGTCGAGAGTGTTGTTAGCTGTGTCTGATTAAAATCGATCCAAGATGGCCGCCGCTACAAAATGGCGGATTACATATATTTTTACAACTCCCTTAATATGGGTATCAAATGAAAGGGCTTGACTAGTAGAATAACACTATGCAAATCCAAGATGGCCGCCGCCACAAAATGGCGAATGTCGGGGGTTTTTTAAATTTTTAATTTATACTTGTCATCAAAGCATCTTGGCGAAATTCACAAACAGTGTTTACACATTCGCCATCACTTGTCATCATCACATCGCATCTATAGGGCCAATGTGTACTGAAGCCATAATAATTATGTTTTCAGAAAAGCGGGAACAGCGTCCACGTAATCCGAGGCGGGAGAACTAAATTGGACTTTTGTGCACTGTAATGTACACTGTAGAACGCCATAAAGACATTGCAAGTGCTGCCGGTATTGTTGCAAACATACAATTACGGCTCTATAAGGAGAAAGAACGGCACTTATAATATTATGTGACTAGATGATGCCCACGGCTTCGCCCGTGTGGATTTAGGTTTTTTAAAATCCCGTGGGAACTTTTGATTTTCCAGAACAAAAAGTAGCTTATTTGTTAAGTAACCCGTACCCAAAACGGAAAAATCCCGTGGGATCCCCACGATTTCGGAATGCAATTCCTTACAGCATCAGGGTTGAGGAGTTGGATATGTACCTACGATATGTACCTACTCGAGTTCATTCAACGATAAAGTCTTTAATTGGTACCGCAATATCAATTTAAATAACCGAAAACCGAAAGAGGGATCAGGTCCTCTACAGCATCAGGATTGAAGAGTTGGAATCCAAATTTTTTATAGAACAGGGTCGCAAAGTTTTTCTATCGATTAAAAAAAGAATTACTAAAATCGGTTCAGAAATCTCGGAGATATCGGTGTACATAGGTAGAAAAACACAACTCCTCCTTTTTTGAAAGTCGGTTAAAAAAGTAGCCTATGTTACTCCCTGGTTAATTCTCTACATGTGTGTGAAAGTCCCGTCAAAATCGGTTCAGCCGTTCCGAAGATTAGCCCGTTCAAACAGACAGACAGACAGACAGACAGACAGACAGACAGACAGACAAAAATTTTAAAAACGTGTGATTCGGTCATGGTATTGTTCAAATAACCATATGAGCTTAATATGAGGTAGTAATTTCGATATTACAGACAGACACTTCAATTTTATTTATTAGTATATAGATTATTTACTAAAGAAAGAAACATCTAAAGAGTTCGTAGCAAGTACGCACAGCGTTCGTATTATAGTTAATCGTTTGAAATAAATAGGTAGCCAGTTATTTTAGAAAATAATACATAACTGGGCTAATAAATCGTCTAGGAACTAGGCCCCTAGGGCTTACTAGGATGATGGATCGAATGTACTATTCTGGAAAACTTAAAGAACATATCAAATATGTTATTTCGTTAATAAAAAAAGTTAATTTAGTTAATTAACCCCCGACGCAAAAACGACGGGGTGTTATAAGTTTGACGTGCCTGTGTGTGTGTGTGTGTGTGTGTGTGTGTGTGTGTGTGTGTGTGTGTCTGTCTGTTCCCCTGTGGCGCTCAAACGGGTGGACCGATTTGAATGCGGTTTTTTTTGTTTGAAAGGTGAATTAGTCGAGAGTGTTCTTAGCTATGTTTGATGAAAATCGGTCCAAGATAGCCGCCGCTACAAAATGGCGGGTGATATATTTTTTCACAACTCCCTTGATATGGGTATCAAATGAAAGGGCTTGACTAGTAGAATAGCACTATTGCAAATTCAAGATGGCCGCCGCCACTAAATGGCGAATGTCGGGGGTTTTTTAAATTTTCAATTTACACTTGTTTTATATAAGTATATTTAGGTTACTTATAACCTGCAACGGCGTTTTCGGTAATTTCGGCAATAAAATTGCAAATAAATGAAAAAGCATACCAACAATAAAAAAAAATTAGTTGTCTGTAAAGTCGGTTTACGGATGATAATTTTACGTGATAACGTCATAAGAAGACACTGGCTCTCTATCGCTTGTTCCGCGCTGAGGCTTGCACGCTCGGCTAGGCGGTACGTGACAATGAGTCATGCTTTTTCGTGAGTGCGGCCGGCGTTCATCGATTTATAAGACGTTATCACGTTAAAAGTACATTAATATATATATATAGCTGCTCGTGCTGATTCATTCACTGACTGACTGACTGACTGACTGATTGATCACCTCTCCTGAACAATTTTGTATGAAAAATTTTTTTTTCAATAATGGTGTCGTATAGAGGACAAAAATTCATTAAGAGGAAAAATATGGAGAGAGCTGATGATTGAGGATTTCAGAGACGAGCGACGGGCACGCTTAAGGTATTGAAGATAGGTGGGGGGTGCTCGAGCAAATGTCACTCGAAACGTCATCCAATTGGCAGTCAGCTGAAAAAAAATTCAAAATGGCGAAAAAAAGATGGCCGCCATACAAATTTCGTCAGTCTCCATCTCGGAGGGTATAAAAGATGGAAGAGTGATTTCTTGGCAAAAGATGATCAGGATCTGAAGGTCTACTCAAAGAATAGAAAAAAAAATTCAAAATGGCGGAATTTATTTTTCCATACAAAATGTACGGCGAATATTGAAAAGACTACAAGTTGTGAACTATGCAAGGCTGTGATCCGGTTTTTTGGAGAACTCTCAAAGAAAAATATGGGAAAACATGATGATTGAGGGTTTGGAAGACGGTTGAGCAGCCCGGGCAGGGTATTGTAGATAGGTGGGAGGTGCTCAAACAAAAATTACTTGAAACCTCATCCAATTGGCACTGAGCTGAAAAAAACCCCAAAATGGCGGATTCAAGATGGCGGCTATACAAATTTCGTCGATGTCTATCTTACCAAGTATACAAGATGGAAGAGTGGTTTCTTGGAAAAATATGATCAAGACCTAAAGATCTACTTGATGAACAGAAAAAAAATCAATATGGCGGAATTTATTTTTCCACACAAATAATTTTTTTCATTGATGGTTTCGTATAGAAGACAAAAATTTATGTGGAGAAAAAATATGGAGAGAGCTGATGATTGAAGATTTCAGAGGCGGGTGACGAGCACAGCCAGGGTATTGAATATAGGTGTAAGGTGCTCAAACAAAAGTCACTCGAAACCTCATCCAATTGGCAGTGAGCTGAAAAAAATCCTAAATGGCGGATTCAAGATAGTGGCCATACAAACGTCGGTGTCTATCTCACTGAGTATAAAAGATGGAAGAGTGGTTTTTTTGGCAAAAGATGATCAAGACGTGGTTTACTTGATGAACAGAAAAAAACAAGATGGCGAAATTTATTTTTCCATACAAAATATATGGCGAATGTTGAAGAGAATACAAAATGGGAACTATGCAAGACTTTGATACAGTTCCTTTTCAAAATCTGTTTTTATGGAAGAACTCTCATTCTGACAAATGATTCGGAGAAAAAATATGGAGAGTGATAATGATCGAGGGTTAGGAATATGGGAGAGATAGGTGGAGGCTGTTCAAACCAAAATACCCAAAACCGAAACCTCGCGGTCCGCTTTAGCGGGCCGCGCACCCACGCGCCATACTAGTTATATATATAAAGCTACTTGAAGTTACGTACTGATCACCTCTCCTGAACAATTTTGTATGGGACTTTTTCACCATACTTTCCGTGTGTGTAAAATTCAAAAATGTAAGGTCTACAAAATTATAGAGAGAGCTGAATGTGGAAAACTGACTAGGGTGCCCTAAGGGATCTCGAAAACTATCAGTCGGAGAGGTTCCGTCCCCAAACAAAAAATGTTGAAAACCTTGGGCCATTGGGTGACCCGGTAAAAAAAATATGACCACCATACAAAAAAATTTTTGTCTCCATACAAAAAAAATCCTAATTTTCAAGAGGCTCTCCAGAACAATTTTGTATGGAACTTTTTTCCCCTCACTATTTATGTGCGTAGAACTTATGGGTCTACCTTCAGAAAATTATGAAACGTCATGAATGTGGAAAATTTACCAGAGTACCTCATGGGTCCTCCAAAACTACCAGTCATACAGACATAGCCCCAAACAAATGTCATTAAAGACCTTGGGCCATTGGGTGAACTGGTGAAAAAAAGATGGCCGCCGAACAAAAAAAAAATCTCTCCATACAAATTTTTTGGGTTCTTTTCAAGAGGCTCTCCAGAACAATTTTGTATGGAACTTTTTTCCCTTCACTATTTATGTGCGTAGAAATTATGGATCTTCCTTCAGAAAATTATAAAACGTCATGAATGTGGAAAATTTACCAGAGTACCTCATGGGTCCTCCAAAACTACCAGTCATACAGACATGGTCCCAAACAAATGTTATTAAAGACCTTGGGCCATTGGGTGACCCGGTAAAAAAAAGATGGCCGCCAAACAAAAAAAAAATTCTCTCCATACAAATTTTTTGGGTTCTTTTCAAGAGGCTCTCCAGAACAATTTTGTATGGAACTTTTTTCCCTTCACTATTTATATACGTAGAACTTATGGGTCTTCCTTCAGAAAAATTATGAAACGTCGTGAATGTGGAAAATTTATCAGGGTACCTCATGGGTCCTCTAAAACTACCAGTCATACAGGCATGGTCCCAAACAAATGTTATTAAGGACCTTGGGCCATTGGGTGAACCGGTAAAAAAAAAGATGGCCGCCGAACAAAAAAATTTTTCTCCATACAAATTTTTTAGGTTCTTTTCAAGAGGCTCTCTTAGACATTTTTGTATGAAACTTTTCCCCCTACTACACGTATAAATAGAACTTAAAGATTTTTTTTTTCACAAAAAATACAAAACGTAGTGAATGTGGAAAAATTACCAGAGTACCCTAACGGCCCTCAAAAACTATCAATCATAGAGGCGTGGTCCTGAAACTAAAAATGTTCAAGACCTTAGGCCTTTTGGTGAGCCAGTAAAAAAAAGATAGCTACGGAGCAAAAAAAATTCGTGTCCATACAAAATTTCTTTTTAATTTTCAAGTGGCTCTCCAGAACATTTTTGTATAGATATTTTTTCCCACTAAACGCATGCATAGAACTCATTAGTGTCCTTTCAGAAAAGATACGAAACGTGATACCAATATTTCTTTTTATCTTTCAAGAGACTCTCCAGAATATTCTGGTGTTTGGTATACCTCCCATTTCTTTATTTTACGAATATTGAAGAGACTCCAAGGCCCGCGAGCTGCTTGCAGCTCGCGCACCGAGCGCAACACTAGTTATTTCTATAGTAAAATGAGGCAAATTTTGACTCTTTAATAACCAAATCTTAACCAATTTTAAAGAATAAAATTTTTATTTTCCTCCAAACTACATTGTTCAAACTTCAATAGCCCAGTGTCGATAATTTTTGAAACAAAGAAAAATCACAGTAGGATGAAACCCATTGGAAATGGAGGAGAATATAATAAGAATTAAAGGAAAAATAATTTACGGGCGATCTGAGGTAGGGAAAAAAAATGGGGGGAGTTTTAAGGGTAAAAAACGGTTTATCTCGATTTCCGACAAAACTACAAGTCCTATGGAAAAAAGTCTCATGGCAAAGTTGTAGGTAATAAAAAGTTCAACAACTTTTGTATATACACTTTTTTCACTTAACCTCAAAATGTATGTGAAAAACTCAAAAAACCATGTTTTTGGTTTTTTATTATTATCTTTTATAAAAACATTTTTTTTTCACGAAATTTGGTGAAAACTTACCTTTTCATATCTCAAATACACTGTAATTTATTTGATTTGAAATGTTTATTATTTCTCCTTATTTTGACTTAATATCGAAAAAGCACCCTAATTTTCAATCCAAAAATCATCCGTCAAAATGTCAGCTTTTTTCAAAAAGTAGGTGTGCTTTCTGTTCGTTGAAATCTCTACTTTCCGATGGTGTTAAAAAAAATATATATTACTATAGTAAATGTTTTCAGAAAATGCAAAAAATCGAAAAACCAGAATTCGAAATTTATTTTAATCATTATATATATACAATTTCATCAAAAATGTGACTGCTGCAATTTTTTTCGATTAAAAATTTGATTTATTAAATGCTAATTACATTTGTGTCATAGAAAACTCATAATATATAAAAATAAATGTAAATCGTACTATATTGAATTTAGATACTTTATTTTGATTACGCTATATAGTCATTACAATGTTTTTAAATGCATTAATCTTGTTATTCATAAATACTTTATCTTTAATAGAATAGAATAGAAATGTTTTTTATTCAAATAAACTTTTACAAGTTTTACAAGTTTACTTTCGAATAGTCAATTGAATCTACCACTGGTTCGGAATGCCATTCCAACCGAGAAGAACCAGTAAGAAACTCGGCGATTGCTCTTTTTTAAATTAACAATATCAATATAACAAAAACATTCACAGTTACAATAAAAAGTGCGAATTACACGACAGGCAATTAAGAAATAGAAATAGGCTCGTGATTCCTCAGTTACACCTCAAAAAGGTCCGAAAGTCGTTTGTGGGAATGGGCGTAATGTTCTATAAAAAAATTCCACAAGCAATCTTAGACTTGCCTTTACACAAGTTTAAGAACTCTATTAAAAGTATTTTCTCAATTGAAGATTATATAAATGATAAAAAGTGTGGTTTTGACTCGTTCCATCAATGCGCGAGACGGCAATTCAATCATGTACTCAACATAAAATTGTTAGATTGATATTATTAATTTAAAAAAGAGCAATCGCCGAGTTACTTACTGGTTCTTCTCGGTTGGAATGGCATTCCGAACCAATGGTAGATTCAATTGACTATTCGAAAGTAAACTTGTAAAACTTGTAAAAGTTTATTTGAATAAAAAACATTTCTATTCTATTCTATTCTATTCTATTCAAGATAAAGTATTTATGAATAACAAGATTAATGCATTTAAAAATATTGTAATGACTATAAAGCGTAATCAAAATAAAGTATCTAAATTCAATATAGTACGATTTACATTTATTTTTATATATTATGAGTTTTCTATGACACAAATGTAATTAGCATTTAATAAATCAAATTTTTAATCGAAAAAAATTGCAGCAGTCACATTTTTGATGAAATTGTATATATATAATGATTAAAATAAATTTCGAATTCTGGTTTTTCGATTTTTTGCATTTTCTGAAAACATTTACTATAGTAATATATATATATATTTTTACACCATCGGAAAGTTGAGATTTCAGCGAACAGAAAGCACACCTACTTTTTGAAAAAAGCTGACATTTTGACGGATGATTTTTCGATTGAAAATTAGAGTGCTTTTTCGATATTAAGTCAAAATAAGGACAAATAATAAACATTTCAAATCAAATAAATTACAGTGTATTTGGGATATAAAAAGGTAAGTTTTCACCAAATTTCGTGAAAAAAAAAATGATTTTGTAAAAGATAATAATAAAAAACCAAAAACATGGTTTTTTGAGGTTTTCACATACATTTTGAGGTTAAATGAAAAAAGTGTATATACAAAAGTTGTTGATCTTTTTATTATCTACAACTTTGCCATTGGACTTTTTTCCATAGGACTTGTAGTTTTGTCGGAAATCGAGATAAACCGTTTTTTACCCTTAAAACTCCCCCCATTTTTTTGCCCTAGCTCAGATCGCCCGTAAATTATTTTTCTTTTAATTCTTATTATATTCTCCTCCCTTTCCAATGGGTTTCATCCTACTGTGATTTTTCTTTACTTTTTATTATTTTTGAAGGGAATTACTCTGGTCTACAAGTGGTCCAACACATTTACAATTTAATAAGTCATCACAATTCATAAGCATATTGAATTGATGTCGTGATTTATTTAGCCTTGACCAATTGCTTATACCGCACAGGTGCAATGGAACATACCTGAACGTAATATACCTACTTATGAGACGCAAGCTTAAGTTTCAAGGTAAGAAGCAATGATCTCGTTACGCTACCTATTCATATCATAATATCACACGAGAGTTCATGAATAATAATAACATACTGGGATAATTAACACAACATTATTTGTATACAGCGGCTCCCAGAGACTCGCATGAAATCGTCCATCTAAAATCTATCCGACGCTGAGTTTTTCTATGCGGTGTCACCAATGATTATGTAGATGAAATAAGGAAGACAAAAAAGGACGTTATTTTTCGTATAACGTCACGTAATATATTGAATGGACACATAAATAACTACAATAATATATATATATATATATATATATATATATATATATATATATATATATATATATATATATATATATATATATATATATATATGTATATGTTTCATTGTCCTCTAGCGCATATTTCCATGATATATGGATTCTGTCTCTTGGCGTGAGATATACGTTGTTCAATTTCCTTGTCTCTAACTTCACATGATACGTTTACATTTTGTATGCACGAATATATTTTAATGTTATGATATTTTTGAACCCATACCTACCTACTTTCATATTTAATTTTATATGCATAATTTAATGGGAAAGCAGGAAGCAAAGTTGTCTCACTGATATAGATGTCATATGAATTAATCTTTGAATAATTTGATCTACTCGTCATGAATGAAAGAAATGATCAATTAATTAACGCATCGTTTCTATGTATTATGATAATACATGAGCTTCCTATTTTATTTATTACAAGTGGACACCCGCGACTTCGTTCGCGTCGATATCGGTTTTTAAAAATCCCGCGGGAACTTTTTGTTTTTCTTAAGCTCTTTTGAGCTCATACCTTGCTAAAAACTGTCAAAAACTAATTGAGATTTTTTCCAATCTATAGGAAAAATTCAAAAAGAAGAAGAAATTCCCTAAATACAAATCTCAACTCACGGAAGTGTATGACCAATATTTATAACAAGCGGATACCCGCGACTTCGTTCGCGTGGATATTGGTTTTTAACAATGCCGTGGGAATCATTTTGGTTTCCTAAGCTCCTTTGAGCTCATACTTTGCTAAAAACTGTTAAAAGTTCACTGTCGGATATTTAGGTAGATAAAAATGTAAACATCCACCACTGAAAGTCCCATCAAAATCGATCCAGCCTTTCAGAGATTACCCGGTAATCTTTAAACTATCTCCTTTCTAACAAAAAAAGAATGAATGAAATCGGACCACGGGTTAATGAATCACAGCTAAGTACACATTTTGACTTTCATTCCTTCTCCCAAGGGAACCGGTTACAGTCTTATTAGTATGAATTTTAGTATGAACTTAAATCATGCCAAGTTTCATTTCAATCCGTTCAGTAGTTTTTGCGTGATGCGCGCACAAACATACAGACAAACATATAAACAGACAAACAGACAAAAATTTCAAAAATAGCTTTTTACGTTCTATTACTTATCCCTAACATCCCCCGCAGTTATCATTTTGCAAAAATATTTAATGTACAGATACGGCAAGTCTACGATTTTATTATATGTATAGATTAATATTAAGGAGGACTGCGTGCAGAGAATAAACACTTTATCAAATTGCAGATATTTGTATATAATATTATGTACCTCTACCTATGTATACATAGTATCCTACCTGATATCTATCACAAACGTTTATGGAACAATGGTAAAGTATCAAATTGGAAAATTTAACGTAGATAGGTAGGTACCTCTACCTATTGATTAATGTGTTTAACTCTGTGGTTTGACTGAACAATATTAATACACATTTGGTATGCCATAGTTTAACGATAAAGTGATAGTTGAGTATACTTACGTGTAGGTTCAATTATTACTTTAGGGATATTTGTTTTCTGCCTGTGATTCTACGCCCAAAAAAACTAAATTTTAATTTTATATCATGTACATACATAAATGTATGTATGTACTTAACAGAGATTATTATTGTTTCGTTTTCTGTTCGTGAGTTGGTGTTCGTGTTATCAGAGCGCAATAATAGTCCGAACCGGTTCCGATTGGTGTTACAAGTTACAATGGAAATGCAAACGCGATGTTACGCTCGCTCGGTTGCCTTTCATCCGTGCATGATTAGCCGTCAACGTTACGCTTTATCGACTCCGGAATCTGCATGGAATTCTGTACAGACAATTTGTACTGTGGCTGTGCAACCTATTCAAATTATAATACCTACGTTTAGAAACATTAACAACTAAAATTATGTAACAATGTTCACTATGAAGAGCCTACTATAAGTTTCGAAGATTGATCATTGTAATAAACGTTGCCTAATTAGTATAATAAGTATTATTTTATTTTACGTGTCAATCTTGAACCAACATAACAATTAATAACATAATATGTATATCTCTTACGGTACGTTACTACTGTACCTAATATACTTTTTGGACATCACGAAAAGCATGCTGCTTATTATCTACATAATATTTGAATACAAGCTAGAATTGTACATATTGTACATACAGGCATGTTTAAAGCACAAAGAGACCCGAGGAAGGATATAATATCCTACACGAGACAAGAGAGCGACTCGTTTCATCTTACACATGCCTACATCAATGTCAGGGCCCCCCATCCCTCCCTACGGGGGGACCGGACAGTGGAGCAAGCTAACTGAGGCAAACTTTACCCGTTTAAAAACATTTACACGTGCCAAACTTGTTGTTCAATATCTAAACAGTGAATAATTGAGTCGGACCGAAATCGACATGTCATAACTTCATAGGTAATTTTCAAATGACATCATAATGTAATGTCGTACCCACAAGCTTCACGTTTAGATACAGCGTAAAAGGAAGTTTTAAGAACATTAATGTTAATAAGTCGATGGCTAATTCGTGCTATTTCCAAACAATCGACCTCCGACTCGAAAAAGTCGGCTGCCGACCTAAGTTGGATTGAAAGTTGGGATGTCTATAGATGGTTGCAACTGTGGCAAACTTTACTCGTTTAAAATTTGCGGTAACAATTTCTCTTGGTTGCGTGCATGACGGTCCCAACTCGCAAACTTTCATTATGGTTTGATTGAGTTTTTTAATGATAACTGAGTTTTAAACTTAGATTGTCACAATTTCGAACGATAAGTTTAAATCTCATCTAACTTATAGCGCGAGGGTGTGAGCAATTTTCATCGTCATTTTCTACAAATTATTATTTGACTGGCAGGGTGCAAAGCTTTTTAATCTTTGTCAATTTGAGTAAAAAAATAATATTAAACAAAGAACATAAGTTACGTATTCCTAAAAAATGTCGCAATATTCTAAAATAAAATGTGGATCAGAAATGTTTTTTTACTTAATTACTTCGTAGATAATACGAATAATAATATTTATGTATTACAAGCGGACACCCGCGACTTCGATCGCGTGGATATATATTGGTTTTTAAAAATCCCGTAGGAATAATTTCGTTTTTCCTAAGCTCCTTTGAGCTCATATTATGCTAAAAACTGTTAAAAGTTCATTGGCGGATGTTTAGGTAGATCCGCCAGTGAAAGTCCCATCAAAATCGATCCAGCCTTTTACAGATTAATCGGTAATCTTTAAAGTACTTTCTAACAAAAAAAGAATAAATGAAATCGGACCACGCGTTATTGAATTATAGCTAAATACACGTTTTGACTTTCATCCCCTCTCCCTAGGGAACCGTGCTGAATTTCGGGATAAAAAGTATCCTATATGTTACTCCGTGGTATGAACTTAAATCGTATTAAGTTTCGTTTCAATCCATTCAGTAATTTTTGCATGATGCGCGCACAAACATACAGACAAACAGACAAACAGATAAACAGACAAACAGATAAACAGACAAAAATTTGAAAAATAGTTTTTTTTACGTTCTATTACTTATCTCTAAGATCCCCAAGTTATTATTTTGCAAAAATCTTCACTTTATTATATGTATAGATGAAACAAAAATACAATCTATTCGTTATATTATGATTCATTTATGAAGTTCATTTATGAAGATAGCAGGATTATTTTCTGAACAGGTTTCCAGTTCTTATTAGTATTTATTAGATAAGATCTTTTCTAGTAAAAGATGCTCTCTATGATCTCTATGGTCTCTATGATTTTTTATACATGGTCAGTTAAGGGTTGATTCACATAGGGTCTTATGTAGGTACTTTGGGTACTGCCTAGAGCGCTGTTGTCATCTAATTCGCCACTGAACCTAATCGATGTAAATGTTGCTTATTGGTTAGACTCTGGAAAACCAAGGATACCTAAACTTTGCCAAAAAAAATACACAGAGTACAGATAAATAGGTATTTCGAAAGCATTTCAAAAGACATTTTCAGAATAGATAGATATACCTATATCTATCAATGTTACTTTTGGTGCAAAATATTCGGTATAATATTTTAAAGATTTCACAGGCGTCAAACAGTTGTTTCATTATTCATGGAAAACAATACTCTTCTCAAAATGATTTGAATATTTACATATTCATAGAATTCATATTAGATTATTGCTCTTAACAAAATCATCCGCAACAGACTAAGCGAGACGTAGAAAAAACTTATTACACAAAATATGTTTAATTATTTATACCTATCTATTCTAATAAGTCACACTTTCCTATCACAAATTCAATTTTTTTTTTCAAATAAGGACTTGTAGATGAGCAATAAAATTAAGTTAATAGTCGACAGAATTTTGAAGAGATAATGAGAATAGAAGAGAGAAAAACCGCTGAATGTTGCAGTTGCTGACAAAAGTAGATTTTGCGGGAGACAGCCAATCAATCACAGCTTTACCGGGAGGCGACCGAGCTAACCGAAAATAGCGGCACTGGCATAACCACCACCTGGCTCGAATATGTATATAATAAAGGGGTGGCGTGGGCGAAACGGGCGCAGAAAATCAATATAGCGGGCGGCGAGCATCAAAACACACCCTTTCCACCGTTCCTCCCGCTCACCCACAAAGCCTCCCGTCGCCCGGGGAACACCCCCCCGTGTTTGGCAGACACCGTCCTTGATCTACCCACTTCGCCCGGGCGCCCAAGTTTGGATAAACACGCGTATCGTCTCACTCGAGAATTGGGTCGGTTATGCGTTTCGCGTTTTACCACCCACTTAATCTCGTTGTTTTATGTTTAATTAGAATTGGAAAAGAGGACAATGATTTAATTCTGCTACTTATGTTGAAACAATTTCTGTAGAGCTGCGTAACAAAAATAATATTGAAAAAATAACAGCGAGAACATAATTTTTTAATACAAACGGCAATATTGAGTCCTTCGTTAGCAAACGATGGACTAAAATAGTATGAAGACTATGTACCTAGTAGTAGGTAATAAAGGCAGAGCATCGCGGACAATAGTCTAGAAAAATAAAACTAGCTGATGCTCGCGTCCACGTGGATTAAGGACTATATAAGTATTGCGTAGTAAGAAGTTTTATAATATTTACTCTATGTACCTACTCTGTATGCTTCAAATATTTCATTGCATTTGCAATTTTTCCAAAAATATACCTATATATATATACATCTTTTAAGATGATCTACACATGCTATAAGAATTATGAAGAGTTAAATAACGCTTAAACGCATTAAATATGCAAAAAATATAAATGGCTCTAACGGGAGCGATAGGCGATAGCGCCGAGCGGTCATAATTTATTTGAATTAATTTCCCCCGGACGGTAGGTAGGTACAGACTATCGACCCAATAAAACTGAGCTGAGCTCAGTGACTCAATAACTTATGTAATAATAGTATAACATTCATAATTACGTGAATCATAGACAAGTTTTGGGGTCACTGGTGCTACAAGCCTTTTGTGATTCATTTACTAATATCTCTTGTTAATAGAAATAGATAATAATTTATAAACTTTACCTGCACTGAATATTTTTTAAGATTAATTATTATTATAATTAAGTAAAGCCATGTTACACATGACTAATAATATTTCCTTTCACCTCCGACTAAGCGTAAGACCACAGCGTAAGACCCTTTGTTAAGAGGGGACTCGAGTGGACCTTTCTCCATACAAACGTATTCTGCTGTTTCCTTCGTGGATAATACCTCTAGAGCAATGTTTTTTTCCCAAAAAATCTATGTCTAATTAATGCGTGCCTCTATCATTTCCTTTTTTCCAAAACATAATCACTACAAGAAATATGACAATCCAAAAACCCGAAAAAAATACCCGTTTTTACTGCCGTGTTCAGACGACTATCAGACAAATTTGATAAGTTTTTAACAAAAAAGAAAATAATAGAGGCATAGATAAACTATTCCTCTAAATTTTAATACCAGAATTTTTGAGATCTGTTCAGTTTTGAAGGAGGAAATAGCAGAATACGAAACGTCTTTTCGCCAACGTTTTTGTAGGTAAAATCAGCCTGAGCTGCAGTTGTCCCTATCATACTTTACGGGGGCAGGTTGGAGGCGAGGGGGGAAGGCTTACACGTACACTAATAAGGAAGTGGATATTTTCAATATTTACACTATACAATTATTATTTTTATTTATTGTTTACCGACTTTATTCGCCCGCTACCTACTAGGCTGCGGAAAATTAGTAAATCTTTTGTTGGTAATTCTAATAGGTAGGTACTTTCTTATAATCGGTTGCCGGTGGATATTTTGGATTTGTTTCTCAATAGGTAAGTTCAAGGTTCTTATAAAACGCAAATAATTGAAAAATCTTATTATAGCGTAAAGATGTTTTTAATGACAAAAAACCATGAACATTGAGTGCTCTAAAAGTCAACAGTTCATATTATTTAGAAATTATACGTTATTTGAGATGGTTATAATAAAAAAAAAATAACCCGGCTGAGTTTGTTGAGGGCTCTTCTCAGACCAGGGCGCGTTTGGAATCCTCGTAATTTTAATTATAAGTTTTCGTAGTAATTATCACCATTACCTCATTTTCATGTACTTTATATTATATTGACGTTCAAAAAGTGTATAGTGTACCTACTTTGAATAAATGAAATTTGAATTAAAATTTATTAAATCGTGTGATTGTAAGTAGGATATCGTACCTGTTCTCGGACACCTAGCGAATCACTCAGGAATGCTTACAAAATAAAAGTATTATAAGACTCAGGACCTGTTTCATCACCTTCTGATAAGTGTCTGGTAGCTTTTGTCTTTGTCACTTGACGTAAAGTAAGAAAGTGACAAAAGTTACGACTATCCGACACTTATCAGAAGGTGGTGAAAAAGGGTGTGAATTAAATAAAATTCATCTCTGAATATCTTATCAGGACATGAGCAGTAAAAAAGTTTATTGCGCTCAAGTTTCTTTGAAAACAAAGCGATCTAATTTTGAGCTTGCACTTAATGAATGAAAACGAGTCCTGTAGAGCGAAACAAATAGTGGCATGCTGCAATTATCACGGTTAGTTATTAATCAGTTTACTATAAGATTTAGTCAGTTAGTCTTGGTAGCACTTATTTATGTTTCATAAAATACTATGAAAGTGTTTATTTTACTTTTTATTACATAAGAATACAAAAAAGGAGTAGACAAGAACTAGTTCACTATTTTCTTAAGAAATCCTATTATCGTCCGGGTGGTCAAAAACTGGTTTAGAAATTTTATTTTAGGTACTCCTGTTATACAATGAAGTGTGCAAAAAATTTAAATTAGGTTTATTAATTCGAATCCGAAATCTTTTACACTGAATAAATATTTTAGTTTTCGCCCGTCAAGTTCCCAAGGGATTTTGAAAAATCCGAAATCTATAGCTACAGCTATAGGTAGATTACTATAACAAACTTCCTTGAAAGTAGGTATAAAGGTTGGAAAAGGGAGCGGGAACGGGAACCGAAAATCCACGATTCTCTCGGGATTTGTAAAAAACCGAAATTCACGCGAGTGAAGACACGGGCAGAAGCTAGTAATTTCTAAATTATTCCTGGTCTGGTCTGGTCGGAGGCCTCAGTCGTGGCTGAATACCACCCTCCGAGCTAAGCCATGCCGCCAAGCGATTTAGCGTTCTAATATGGGTTAAATAAAAACTGCCATATATACCCATCTCTTCCAGGTTAGCCCGCTTCCACCTTAGACTGCATCGTCACATCATCTTCAGGTGAGGTTGCAGTCAAGGGCTAACATGTGATTAATAAAACAAAATACTAGTGTTAATTTTATGTATTTACAAATTAAAATGAAACTGTCTGTCTGTCATTTCGAAATATCATGTACTTAACATAAAATTGTTATATAGAAACTCGGCGGTTGCTCTTTTCCAAATTAACAAAATTTGGAAAAGAGCAACCGCCGAGTTTCTTGCTGGTTCTTCTCGGTTGGAATGACATTCCGAACCAGTGGTAGATTCAATTGACTATCCAAAAGTACTTACTTGTAAAACTTTATTTGAATAAAAAACTTTTCTATTCTATTCTATCTTGCTTTTATTACGTAAAGCCACGTAAACATTTATAAAAAAAGGTTTTCTTTTGTCCGTCTATTTACACTATCTGTACTCTTGGAAAGAGTTGAACCTATTTTATTCAGAACTTTCACAGACAGGTAGACCTTATAAAAAGTGATGTGGTCTGAAAGTGATGTATACAAAAGTATTACTGACTTAACAAAAGTAATCTACCTATAGCTATAGATTTCAGTTTTTTCAACATCCCGTGAGAACTGTGGATTATTCCAGGATAAAAAGTAGCATATTTGTTAAGTCAGGTAGGGCATAATCTATCTCCATTCAAAATTTCAGCCAAATCGGTTAAGTTACACACACATACACAAACTTTCGCCTTTATAATATTAGTGTGATAATATACCAAATTGCCACTGCCGGGAATCAAACCCGGGACCTCCCACTTATAAGATTATAGTGCTCACAACTGCCATCAGGGAGGTCGTCAATGTCGCACGTTCAATTATACTTGCATACATTTCTAAAGAAAATTTCTCATACAAATCAGTGGTCAATAACAGGTATACAGGTGGATGATAACTGGATTTAAAAGAGTAAGCTGGATTTAAAAAAGTACCTAAGCTTAAAACAACTAATATAAAATACAAATAGACTAGTATATTTTAATTTTTTTTTATATATTATATTACCTATATTTTCACCCTCTCAAACTCAGTAACTCCACTAAATGGACGATAACCGGTAACAAAACCCTATTATTTTTTATTGTTGAAGCAGGTTGAGATGATCGCGATTAATTTTTTTTTTTTGAGTCGTTGATTTAAATCAATACTTACTTTTTTAATCCAATAAAGTGAAGAAGTGTTTTAACCGAGTTCAAAAAGGAAGAGGTTCTCAATTCGTTGGAATCTTTTTTATTTGTTGTTTTTTTTTAATCCCCGACGCAAAAAGGACGATATCAAATAAAAACACTGAAAAGAGTAAAATAACATAAATTTCGAAATAATATGAATGAATGATTATATTATACGGGCATAGAGGGAGATGCGCGCGCGCGGTGGGCGGCGGCGGCGGGCACACAAATACACTACTCGTGCACACATTGATAGCTCGCTTGGTACTCGTGGTGTCGGGGCCAGAGCGATGGCAATAGTTTCTTCAAATACCTATTTTTCAAATTCCTCACGACTCGAGTACCGTCTTAACACGCCGTGGAAACTCACGTTTTGTATGGATAATGCGCAGGACGGCGCGCCGTCCGGCGCGTTATTTTGCTTTTAAAGGAGATTAAACAAGTTTACATTAGGTTATTCAATTCAAGGCTATTTTAAGCTTACTTTTTACAAGACAGGCAAATTAAGAGGTAGAAATAGGCTTATAAATCCTCAACTACACACGCCTTAAAAAAGTCCGAAGATCGTTTGATGGAATAGGTCGAACAATTTTTTCTACAATAAAATTCTAGTCATAATTAATAATTATCTATGTGATAAACTTATAAAATATAAAATGGTTGTTTCTTTTATAACCCCCGGCACGTAAGTCGAGCGGTGACCTTTAAGTGCGCGCAGCGTCGTATGAGTGAGTGGGACACAATACGATTGGAGAGATCAGCGCTTACGAGGGATCCGCGAGAGCTAATCAGTGCTTACGAACCATAACGATCCCCACGCCATCCGCGCGACCCCTCACACCCCGAGATACCTCATTTTCGACTTCTGCGCATTGAAGGTCAACGCTAGACTTATTTGCTGTGACTTGTATCAATACCTGATATGGTTGCAGGTTGGCGTAGTCCAGAAAGTGCAGCAGCCTGTCGTGCAGGAACTCGACGGGCTGCGCGTCCGCCTGCAGCGTCACGTCAGCTGACAGCGGCGTGAATGTCTGGCAAACAAAAATACTTATACTTATCACTAATCTATACATCTATACATACCTATAATAAAATCGTACACTGCCGTGTCTGTACATTAAAGATATTTGCAAAATAATAACTGGGGGGTGTTAGGGATAAGTAAGGAACGTGAAAAAGCTGTTTTTGAAATTTTTGTCTCTTTGTCTGTATGTTTGTGCGCGCATCACTCAAAAACTACTGAATGGATTGAAATGAAACTTGACATGATTTAAGTTCATACTACGAAGTAACATACAGGATACTTTTATCCCGAAATTCAGCACGGTTCTCTTGGGAGAAGGGATGAAAGTTAAAATGTGTACTTAGCTGTAATTCAGTAACGCGTGGTCCGATTTCATTCATTCTTTTTTTGTGAGAAAGGAGATACTAGGAAAGGCTGGATCGATTTCAATGGGACTTTCACTGGCGGATGTTTACATTTTGATTAACATAAACATCCGCCAGTGAATTTATAACAGTTTTTAGCAAGGTATGAGCTCAAAGGAGCTTAAGAAAAACATAATGAATCCTACGGAATTATTAAAAATCAATATCCACGTGGACGAAGTCGCGGGTATCCACTTGTATCATAACAAACCTAAAAGCTTTATAACGACAAATCAACAGGCTAGGAATGTTATATAAGAAGAAAGCTTGCAAAAAAAACGGTTTAGGTATATGCAATAAAAATAACAAGATATAAGGTGCTAATTAAATTCGGTTGTGGCACTTCGGCAAGGTGCTTGAGTGACGAACGACCTCGCACCGGCAAACGAAGCGTGGGAAGACCCCTCAACAGATGGACGGACGATCTCAAGCGATTCGGTAGTAGCCGCTGGAAACAAGCGGCAAAGATCGTGTTCCGTGGCGATCCTTACAAGGGCCTATGTCCATCAGTGGACGTCTATTGACGACGACAACGACCATAGCAAGGAGCTCAAAAGCTCTGTACCGCTTCTATACCCATGCGAATTAAACAAAAATTCTTAACTATTAGAATACATCGATGATTAGAATAGAATAGAAAAGTTTTTTATTCAAATAAACTTTTACAAGTACAGTCAAAATCTGTTATAACGACATCGAAGGGACTACTCATATTTAGTCGTAAAAACCAATAGTCATAACAACCGGTTCCACCATACAACACCATAATTCTTTTGCCAAGTCTTTGATTAGAACTCCGCTCTCTAGCTTTGAAATAATACGCGATTTTCTTTGATATTAATTTGCTTTCTTTTTGTTTCTGACATGTTAAAAGTTTCACAATTAATTCAACAATATGTTTTAAGTAAGATAAGTAAGAAAATGAAGAAATTTGAAGAACCGGGCCTTGACTCTACGGCATGCACGTGTTTTGTTTCTAAGAATTACCAAAGACCCTAAACTCAACACGTGTTTATTTTTACGATAATAGCCATTGACCATTATACTATGCCTATTCAAATTGTTTACAATGCAGCTAGGTCGTTCTACAGATACAATTCTCCGAAAACATTGGTCAAATATGGTCGCTTAATGCGGTATGTCGAAGTAACCAATGTCGTAAAAAGCAATGTTTTTGATAAGGCAGTCATATAGCATTCAGCCGGGACCTTTGATTACGGTTAATATAACCGGTATGTTATTCTAAACGATGTCGCCATAAACGGTTTTAACTGTACTTTTGAATTCAAATAAACTTTTACAAGTATTTTATACATAACCTATATACGATCGCAAATGATGTGATAGTAAAAATACAATATCCTATCTATGTACGTATCAATCGTTACCTACCGATGTCACTCGTAATATTCAGGCTAATGCGTTTCCTATGTGCCGACTGCCGGCCGTGTTAAGCCACTTAGGCGTTTGTGATGATGACATACTCGTGTGTAATACAAATTAAACATTAATGTTTGTGGATCGAGCGCCACAGATACAAATCTTCTATCTATAATATAATAAAACTGTAACAGATCCAATTCTGTACACTGAAGATATTTTGAAAATTTCTTTTGGAGGGCACTCTATAATCGATACTGAAGCCAAAACCGCAATTTGTTTCATTTTTGTCTGTCTGTCTGTCTGTCTGTTTGTATCTTGGTCGCGCATCACGCCGAAACTACTGAATGGATTCGAATGAAACTTGGTACGATTTGAATTTATACTCCGAGGTAGGACATAGGATACTTTTTATCCCGAAATTCAGCACGGTTCCCTTGGGAGAGGGGAAGAAAGTTAAAACGAGTATTTAGCTGTAATTCATTAACGCGTGGTTCGATTTCACTCATTCTTTTTTTGTTAGAAAGGTAATACTTCAAGTATTGTCCCGTAAATATTTCAAGGTCATAGGTTTTTTAGTTCAGAAATGACAGACATTTATTGGGTTCAAATAACTTGGGCCCCGGATCTTTGTACGTACGGCTTATTTTAAACTGGCGTGCGTTTAAATTTATGTTTGTCAACCTGTCTATTTGTTCCAGCTAATCTCCAAAACGACTGAATCGATTTTGGTGGAACTTTCAATGGCAGATAGGTGATGTTATAAGGAGTAACTTAGGCTACATTTAGTTTAGGTACAAAAAAGGATTATGGGATCCAATCCGATCCTATATAAAAACCTATATCAACGCAGACGAAGTCGCGGGGATCAGCTAGTATAATATAAACACGTCAATACCTATCTACCTACAAATTGAAATCCTGAGTTGGAATACAGATTGTCATGGTTAAGGAAATCACCTGTTTTACCACAGAATAATAACTAGTACCTAAAGGTAGCCTAAAGGTGGTTTTACTAGCCTTTTTTTAGTTATCACTTATCAGACAAAATGTATTGATTGACGATTCGTTACCTATTTCTTATCAGCTGTCACAAAATATATCTTGTTATGACAAATGCGAAAAAGATATATGTAGTTACTACACAATATCTCAACCAATCTTCGATAACAGAATTCCATCTTTTCTTATCGATATGAGTCATGATATTAAGTATCATTATTCATTTCTTTTTAGTTTGTCCATTTATCAATAGTGATTAGGTGTAGTACCAGTGGGGTTATTCTGTAACTTGGTTACCAATAGAAAATAGTTGCCAACGAATAAGTTTGATATACATTGCTGCTTTACTGTGGGAAATTATAAAGTGTTTTCATAATACTAATGTTTACATACTTAATTTGTCGAATAATAATAATAATAAATCAGTTAGGCCGTTATGAAGGAACAGAACAGATGTCCTTTATTTAACCTAGAGTATATATTACAATATCTTAGATTTAACCGGTTGTCAGGTGGTAACTTGTCAACTTCGTGTCGTAAACAGACATAACTGATAAGGTGAAACTTTTTAAATGCGAAACGCAAAGTTCTCCGTGGTAACTGGGTAACACGTAACTCGTAAGTAGGTAGGTATCCGAGCCATCTAATCATTATTCTATGCGATCCGAGTTGAATAACAAGTATAAAATCACCTTCAAAATTCAACACAATCCGCTATGTACATACGAGATTAAGTGCCTACCTTGGAAAACATCACGAAGTAGTTTGCATGCTATTTACAACCAACTTTTATAAAGAAAGGTGACACCGATATAAATCTCTGTGACCTCGCATTTTCCTTGTAACTACGCAGGTAGGTATGTATGTTATGTAATTACGTGTAATATTACTAAAATAAACTCTTATTAATCTATATCTACATCTATGTATCTATACATATAATAAAATCGTAGAATTGCCGTATCTGTACATTAAAGATTTTTGCAAAATAATAACTGGCGGATGTTAGGGATAAGTAATAGAACGTAAAAAAGTTATTTTTGAAATTTTTGTCTGTTTGTCTGTATGTTTGTGCGCGCATCACGTAAAAACTACATGGATTGAAATGAAACTTGGTATGATTTAAGCCCTTAGGAGAGGGGATGAAAGTTAAAATGTGTGCTTAGCTGTAATTCATTAACGCGTGGTCCGATTTCATTCATTCTTTTTTGTTAGCAAGGAGATAGTTTAAAAATTACTGGCTAATCTCTGAAAGGCTGGATCGATTTTGATGGGACTTTCACTGGCGGATGTTTACATTTTGATCTACCTAAACATCCGACAGTGAACTTTTAACAGTTTTTAGCAAAGTATGAGCTCAAAGGAGCTTAGGAAAAGCAAAATGATTCCCACGGCATTGTTAAAAACTAATATCCACGCGAACGAAGTCACGGGTATCCGCTTGTTATAAATACCTATTGGTCATGTACAATATAATTCAATGTTGGTCATACACTTCCGTGAGTTGAGATTTGTATTTAGGGAATTTCTTCTTATTTTTGAATTTTTTCCTAGATTGGAAAAAATCTCAATTAGTTTTTGACATTTTTGCAAAGAACTAAACCCTCCTTTGTTTAGTTAATAATTTATAACTTTTTTGTATGCGAAACTTGATCTACAATCAACGTTCTTAGATATTAAGTACAAATGTTAAAATGAAAGGAAATAAATAATTTCAATTTAAATTTTCAATCAAACTCAAAAATCATCTACATGCTATTTCGAATCGAACGACACGTCGTTCATAATATCTTTCTGAGATTCCTGAAAAAAAGTTGGCTTCAAAAGCATTTGTTGACTAGATTTTCGATGTGAATACCAGACACGATGCACGTGTGTCTTCACCGAGCGCAGTACGCAGTCGCAAAGTGAAGCGACGCGCTGCTTGCTATGTTGCACTTGGGTGGCGCTGCACTGCGCGTCGCGTCAAATATTCTTTCGGAGGCAACTCTGCCGCGACGCGCCGTGCAGCGCCGCTCTAGTGCGATATGCGCCATACAAAATGATTGACATAATATTTTGACGCTATGTACCAGTGCAGCAAAGCGCAGCGCCGCCTCAATTTTGCCCAATGGGTACGGTGTCCTAAAAACGTATGCAGGAGCAATAAATACAAAAACGTAATAGTTGAATCGTACCAATAGAAAATGTGAAATATAGGTACGCAGGTAGGTACTGCCGCAGCTCAGGAGGTCGACCGGACACGTGAGAACTGAATTTCATTAGCACCATTCTCGATCGCTCCCATTACAAAATATTTGCACGCATTAGTGACGAACGACGGTGATAAGTCAATAGCGATTTGATTACAATATGCGGGTTTCAAATGACGTGAATTACAACTGTTACTGGGTTTTACACCTCGGTAGAAGTTTTATGCACTTGGTGCTCTAATTTGGAAACAAATGAGAGGGTAGTTTTGATTAAATAACTGCTCCTATCCTAACAAAAAATTATATAGGTAAGTTATTTATGTAAGTAACGACCTACTACACTAACTAGTTTTTTAATATATATACCTATAGTCTGATTTTTAATTCGGTGGAATTCTGACAGTTGTCATTTAAAAATAAAATGATGTGAAAATGAGTTATTTGTATGAGTAACTAAATTAAAGTCAAACTAATACTACGGGAGGTCGGAGTTCAATTGAAAAAGTCATTTTAAACCGACTGGAAATTTTAACAACAATAGTTTAGACCTAACCCATCACAGCTCCGAACTTCAGCTGCCGCACCAGTGGTGGAGTTAAGAGTGAGAGCATGTGAAAGTGCATGAAAATCAAAGCGCTCCGAGTGATTTTATCCCGGACCAAAATAGTCTTAAATCATTGTTTCAATCATTTTTGATACAGAAACAATATTCAGCTGCAGCGCCGAGGGTGGGTTATACTTCCGCTACGCGCCTGAAGTGCATTAAAATTTTGAAAAAAAAGTTATTTTATACCTTATGAAATTTATGCAGCAGAATTTTCACACTTTTAAAATAATAAAGAAAATTTTCAGCTGCACTGAAGGTGGGGGAAAGACCTTCAGTCAGCGTGATAAACATTTTGCGCGCTCAGTGCATTTAGCCTAGTAAATCTAGGAAAAACATCCTATAGTTTTAAAAATTGGCCAAATGTATTCTTTGGGCCTTCCTCTTGAATATATCCGAAAACCCCATATGGGGGGTGCGTAACCAGCCGCCATTTTTAATTTTGTCCCTTTTTTCGGTTTTTTTCTCATATCATGAAAATCTCTACAAATAGCATTATAATTACTTCTGACAAAAGTTTTAATATACAATTTGCCACAAATTTGGTCTCTTGCATTTTTACTCTAAGTTTATTACTTTAGGAGATATTGGGTGTTTAAGGGTATTTTAAGTTCCTTTTTCGTTTTTTTTTGCTCATATATCGAAAATCTCTACGAATAGCATTATAATTACTTCTGACGAAAGCTTTTGTATAAAATTTTCTACAAATTTGGTTCCATGCATATAGGGTGTTGAAGTTAATATTTGAGGCCCTTTTTTGGGTTTTTGCTCATATCTCGAAAATCTCTATGAATAGCATTATAATTACTTCTAAAAAAAGTTTTAGCATAAAATTTTGTACAAATTTGGTCATGGTCATTTTTACGCTAAGCTTACTACTTTAGGAGTTATAGGGTGTTTAAGTTAATATTTGAGGTCCCTTTTTCAGTTTTTTGCTCATATCTCGAAAATCTCTACATATAGCACTATAATTACTTCGGACAAAAGTTTGAATATGAAATTTTCTACAAATTTGGTCCTGTTCATTTTATGCATTTCAAACAAAAAAACCGCATTGCGGTTTTTTTTTGTTAAAAAGGTGAATTATTCGGAAGTGTTCTTAGCTATGTTTGATGAAAATCAGTCCAAAATAGCCGCCGCCACAAAATGGCGAATGTCCGGGGTTTAATCTATACTATTTTATCTCCCTGTTAAATTTAACACTCTGTAGCTCCTAAAGTAAAAAGCTTAGCGTAAAATAAATTAGACCAAATTTGTAGAAAATTTTATGCTTAAACTTTTGTCAGAAGTAATTATAATGCTATTTGTAGAAATTTTCGAGATATGAGCAAAAAACTGAAAAAGGGACCTCAAATATTAACTTAAACACCCTATAACTCCTAAAGTAGTAAGCTTAGCGTAAAAATGATCATGACCAAATTTGTACAAAATTTTATGTTAAAACTTTTTTTAGAAGTAATTATAATGCTATTCATAGAGATTTTCGAGATATGAGCAAAAAACCAAAAAAGGGCCTCAAATATTAACTTAAACACCCTATATCTCTTAAAGTAATAAAGTTTGAGTAAAACTGCATGGAACCAAATTTGTAGAAAATTTTATACAAAAGCTTTCGTCAGAAGTAATTATAATGCTATTCGTAGAGATTTTCGAGATATGAGCAAAAAAAAACGAAAAAGGGACCTAAAATACCCTTAAACACCCAATATCTCCTAAAGTAATAAACTTAGAGTAAAAATGCAAGAGATTAAATTTGTGGTAAATTGTACATTAAAACTTTTGTCAGAAGTAATTATAATGCTATTTGTAGAGATTTTCGTGATATGAGAAAAAAACCGAAAAAAGGGACAAAATTAAAAATGGCGGCTGGTTACGCACCCCCCATATGGGATTTTCGGATATATTCAAGAGGAAGGCCCAAAGAATACATTTGACCAATTTTTAAAACTATAGGATGTTTTTCCTAGATTTACTAGGCTAAATGCACTGAGCGCGCAAAATGTTTATCACGCTGACTGAAGGTCTTTCCCCCACCTTCAGTGCAGCTGAAGATTTTCTTTATTATTTTAAAAGTGTGAAAATTCTGCTGCATAAATTTCATAAGGTATAAAATAACTTTTTTTTTTCAAAATTTTAATGCACTTCAGGCGCGTAGCGGAAGTATAACCCACCCTCGGCGCTGCAGCTGAATATTGTTTCTGTATCAAAAATGATTGAAACAATGATTTAAGACTATTTTGGTCCGGGATAAAATCACTCGGAGCGCTTTGATTTTCAAGCACTTTCACATGCTCTCACTCTTAACTCCACCACTGGTGCGGCAGCTGAAGTTCGGAGCTGTGATGAGTTAGGTCTAAACTATTGTTGTTAAAATTTCCAGTCGGTATAAAATGACTTTTTCAATTGAACCTTGACCTCCCGTAGTATAAAGTACCTGAAGAATTTGTCAGGCATTTGTCATATTAACTACATGCGGCAATTGATTTATTTTATTTATATGTAACTTTTGAATTTATTATCTTTGTTGTAGGAACTTTTTTATCTCTGGTAACATTAGAAACGTTAGAATTCCACGGAATTAAAAATCAGAGTTTATCTATCATTCAAATTACTGAATAGATTTAAGTCTATTCAGTGATTCAAATGCAGATTGTGGTGCCATCTATAACACACATTGGTTATTATTGTTTTTAACTTAAGACACTACTAGCGCCATCTTACAAAAACCGAAGGATTTAGCAAGGACAGAAACTTAGAAGTTAAAAATAAAATAAAAATGTGCTTACCAAAGCGGGCCATTTGACTTCTTCTTTTTCTAACTTTCTAGGTGCCCAAACTAAAGTTCTTTCCACTAGAAACACACGAAACGTTCTACGCGAATACACTGCTACCCATTCTCGGCTATGCCAATCTACACCATCATATTCCACCAACACCTGAAACAAGCAAAATTATATATTTTTAAATCTTGAAAATAATATTTAACGGATTAATTTAATTTATAGTTACTCTATAATTAATTAGAAATAATAAAACCGTATCATGTACAGCACCATCAAAAATATATATTTTTGAGTTTAGCGCCATCTTTCGCTGAGTAGTTACATCATTACAACTTACGAACCTAAGCGGGTTCGCGGCAAGTTTTAAAGTGATTCTGCCGTTCGCCCCTAGAGTGCGCTAGAAGTAATAAGAACACATAATTGCACATAGCCTAAAAACCCCGCCCAATTTTAAAACTTTGACCTTGTTATAAAAATTAATAATGTTGATTGGAATTGATGCAAGCTGTTCTCCGTAACAAAAAAAAACGGAAAAAATTTAGAACACTGTAAAAAAGAATACTTTTAAATAAATAAAACCAATATATTGATTTTCAATCGTCCAGAAAAACTAATGCTACATTCTTGCTTGTATCAATAAATTCAGTTCTTAAAATATGAACTTATCATCATAATTAATTTTGCGGATACCTTAATACTTGATTTGAGCAATCACTACATAGTATAAAACAAAGTCGCTTTTTCTGTCCCTATATCCCTATGTCCCTATTTCCCTATGTATGCTTAAATCTTTAAAACTACACAACGCATTTTGATGCGGTTTTTTTTAATAGATAGAGTGGATTCAAGAGGAAGTTTTATAAGTAGAAAATTGGACCCGGTAGGTGGCGCTAATAGCGGGCAGGACGACGTCTGCCGGGTCCGCTAGTATGTAATAAAGACTAGACCAATACATATAATTATTTCAATATCTGTTAGGTAAATAAACCAGGATCTCGACCACCAATGGAGTGGATACTGGATACCAACATTGGTATCCAGTATCCACTCCATTGGTGGTCATCTTAACCCATTTGGACCCAATTACAAACTATATAGTTGCAAAATTTTGGAAAAAACCTTACTGACGTAAGTATTGGAGGCTAGTCAGACATTATAGTGCAAAAAAACTAAAAAAAAAATATTCCCTACATATAAAAAAAAACACCGTGCTCAAATAGGGCCAATGGGCTTAGGTGTGATTTTCGATGCACAATGTGGCTAATTCTGTTGTACACAATCTCTAAATCTAAACTAAAATGACAGGCCTAAATATATTCCTATCTCTTTCACAATGCTCCCTGCAGAAAAGGATAGCACTATTTTTAAACCTGTCAATTTAGTTTAGTTTAGAGAATTGTGTACAACAGAATCGGCCACACTGTTTAAATTTTTATTTTACATTGCCAACGTGCTTTTATATGGTTTTTAACGCATCGTATTTGACTTGGCAGCTTCTGAGGGAAGTGTCCAATACTATCTAGATTCATACTTGGCACCACTGAAGGAGGTTTCCGACGACTTTCATTGGGTATTTTAGTACCTAAACCTCTCAAATAAAATCCGGCGATGCTTCGTTGATACTGGAGCTGGTCCAGTTTATCTTCAATGGTAAAAATATGGAAACACCACCTGCTTGTATGGACTACCACATTCCACTGTAGGAATTTCTTCTACAGCAAATCAGCAAGTGCTCGTACTTTGAACATCCTATAGGTGGGTCTGGCAGCAGCCTCGTTGTCATAGAAATGCAAGAAATTCTTTATTTCCAAGAATCTGTTTCTTGACATTGCTTTTGAAACAAGCCTAACATTGCAGTCTTCATCTAGAGACCAGTACAGTCGCTCTCGTGGAAGTGAATGATATGCAGTCAAGAGTACAATCCTAAAAAAAATCGCCAACATATTTGGATCTGGAGGAATCACCACTAAATATAACTAACACCATAAGCATCCTCTTCATTCAAAATGCTTTCTATGGCTTCCTCGAGACCTCGAATAGTCATTTACAAAGTTAAACTATCGATTCGTCGTTTTTCACATTTAAACTAAATCTGCGAATAATAATAAAAAATAGTAGCGATCAGCCCATTGGACTCATTTAGGGACATCATACTAAAATGTCTCCCCTTATGGTCAAATCTTGAAAAATATCTAACATAATAGCATCATTTACTAGTAAAAACTATAAGTAAGTGAAAAATACTAAAACATTATAAAAAATACTGACATAAATTTAAAAATAATGACTTTCCTTTGGTCTATCACCTAGAAGCTCAAAGAAGTAGATAAAACACTGAATTTCAGCCACTTTATCCAGTAAATTACTAAACTATAATTTTTATTATGAAATTTCATTCTTTGGCACTACAAATGTGCATTGAAACATAAGATGATTTAGAAAAGTGAAAATATATGGGCATTTAAAGAAACGGCTCCAAACGGGGACAGCGGGCGTAAATAGGTTAATACGAGTAAGTAAATGGCAATGATTTGGCGAACATGTACATAAATAATTGTTATTTTTAAAAAGAGCAACCGCCGAGTTTCTTGCAGGTTCTTCTCGGCTGGAACTGCATTCCGAACCTGTGGTAGATTCAATTGACGATTCAAAAGTACTTGTAAAAGTTTATTTGAATAAAAAACTTTTCTATTCTATTCTATTCATTAAAATAAATATAAATGATTATTAATACAAGATTAAGATTCTAATAGGTAATAAATAATAATTATTTACATTATAACGGTGTGATGTGGGAAATGATTAAAATGCAAATTCATGTCTTTAGCATTTAGCTACCGTGTAGCATGCGTGTAGCGTAAGTATAGTTTTAATCTATTTTCTTAAAGTTTTCAACATGAGCAAAATATATCAAGCAAATAAGGTAAGAGTACGCAATTCCGTCAGTGTCCCAGTACCCGATAACTCATCAGTTTTTTAATTTTTAAAATTTCTACGAATACTAAATAAAATTTATTTGAATGGCAACACATTCTGGGTAATATTATTTACAATTCTAATGACAAAATTGATCAAAAAGTTTAATGGCGTTGAAACTGTACAGCAACAAAAGTGACCTGTCCGAAAATATTTAGAAAATTCAAAGTTCAGTCACTGAACTACGCTACCACCACATCATCTTGGTTTGGTTCTCATGCAGCTGCGTATAAAAATATGGTACAAGTGTTAATTTACTAAAATATTTGAGTAAATAGTCTATCGATATAACTTTTAAATTGCGGTGAATCTGAACGAAATGTAATTATTTTTGCATGTTACATCTATTGGTACTCACAAATCCCTACTTGACCCAGAATCCGTTATTTTTGTGACGGATTTTGGTACACGCATCAACCCGATGATATCCGTTGTACCTAAACCCGTTATTACATCTCTATTGCGTTGAAATAGGTCTCATTTTCCCTTAAAACTTTTTCGTTTTTCTGTACGATTTCTATATTATTGATAAATAAGATGGATATTACAGGCCCGTGATTATAAGATCATCAGAGCTTATATTACTGCGATATCAATTCTAAAAAAGCGTATATTTGTGTATGCAATAATGCAAATACTTGTTTAAATACATATATTAGACTAGCTGATGCCCGCGAGAAAATCCGCGTGGATTTAGGTTTATAAAAATCCCAAGGGAACCAACATCAGTTACTTTCCTTGGGAGTTTTATTTGAATAACTAGAAGATGCCCATGGCTTCGCCCGTGTGAATTTTGGTTTTTAAAAATCCCGTGGGAAATTTTGATTTTCCAGGACAAAAAGTAGCCTATCTGTAGTAAACCCGTCCCAAAACGGAAAAATGCCGCGGGATGCCCATGATTTAGGAGTGCAATTCCTTAAAGCATCAGGGTTGAGGAGTTGGATATGTATTCGACTTCATTCAACGTTATAGTCTTTAATTGATAGGTACCTCAAATATCAATTTAAATGACCGACAGTTTCTAAATCTCATTAGTTATTGGGGTTAGGTCCTCTACAATATCAGGATTGAGGAGTTGGAATCCAAATTTTTTATGGGACAGTGTCACAAAGGTCTTCTATCAATTGAAAAAAAATACGCAGATCAGTTTATAATTCTCGGAGATATCGTTGTACATAGGTAGAAAAACACAACTACTCCTTTTTTGAAAGTCGGTTAAAAAGTAGCTTATGTTACTCCTTGATTAATTTTCTACTTGTCTATGAAAGTCCCGTCAAAATCGGTTCAGCCGTTCCAAAGATTAACCCCTTCAAACAGACAGACAAAAATTTTAAAAACGTGTGATTCAGTTATGGTACAGTTCAATAACCCATATGAGCTTAGAGGTAGTTATTTCGAAATTAAAGACAGACACTTCAATTTTATTTATTAGTATCTAAGTATCTAGACTAGAGGATGTTCGCGTGGATTTAGGTTTTAAATCAAATAAATAAAATTTGCGAAGAATTGGAACGACACTCAGTAAAGAACGAAACCAAAGATCTCTTTCAAAAAGCCAAATACCTGACAAGAATTCGGACTGTTAAAACATGCGCAGTGAAAGATGAACGAGGAGCGTTACTTACAGAAAGAAATCAAGTTCTAGAGCGTTGGAGGCGATACTGCTCAGCACTATAAGATAACCAGACTCCAGATGCATTACCCATAAGTTGGAACATGGATGAACAAGTGCCTAACGTTCTTACGTCAGAGATAAATCTGACAACAAGGACATTAAAGCTTGACAAGTCTCCGGGAAAAGATGCCATCCCAGCGGAACTCATAAGAAGAAGGCATTGACATAATGACGAAAATCCGTAACGCGGTTTAGACTACAGGACATTGTCTTGCGGATTGGACCGAATCAGTTTTTATACATATATACAAAAAAAAGGGTCCACCACTAAATGCAGTAACTATAGAACTATCGCCCTAATATCGCACGCCACTAAGATCCTGTTACATGTGATCAATCAGCGCCTAAAAAGTTATCTTGATCGCCAGATACCTGAAGAACAAGCCGGATTTATTAAAGGAAAGGGGACAAGAGAGCAAATCCTCAATATCAGGCAGATTATAGAAAAGAGTAGGGAGTTCAATAGTCCTGTTGTACTGTGCTTCATTGATAATCAATGCTTTTGACTGTATAATGTGGAGCAAGTTATGGATGGTACTGCCAGAAATGGGAGTGCCACAACACAAAGATGGTCTTATCCTGAATTTATACTGCAACAACCGCTTATTTGTAAGGATTGACACCGAATGTTCTAATGTGTTTCCTACCAAGAAAGGCGTACGACAGGGTTGTATCCTCTCACCCATGTTGTTTTACATTTACGGCGAGTACATAATTCGCAAAACAATGGAGAACTGAGAGAAAGGATTTCTAATAGAGGGAAAAAGAATATGCAACCTCCGGTATGCCGACGATACAGTGCTCGTTACCACCACCATGGACGACATGAAGGAACTCTTACAAAAAATAGAAGCAGAAAGTATGGATTTGGGTCTGACCATCAACAGGAGTAAGACCAAGTTGATGATAGTTGACCGCACCGGTAAGCTATCCAATACTAATATAATTCCATCTGTGGATGTTGTGGAGAATTACAACTACCTTGGGTCCCAATTCTGCAGTGATGGCAGTTGTGTGCCAGAGATAAAGAGACGCATTGCAATGGCGAAAATGCCATGACAAGATTAATTGGAATATGGAAGAATAAAGGTATATCGCATAAAACCAAGAGCCGCCTCGTTCGGGCCTTAATTATCCCAATTTTCATGTATGGAGTCGAAACATGGACCATCAAAGCAAGAGAAAGGCAAAGAATAGATGCGTTCGAAATGTGGTGCTGGAGGCGGATGCTGCGGATTCCGTGGACTGCCAAGCACACAAACGTGCCCATTCTTTCACAACTCGGAATCACCGCTCGGCTTTCCTCCATATGCTACCCACAATTGCTCTAATATTTCGGCCACATCATTCGGCGTGGGGACGACAGCCTAGAAAAGTTAATAGTGACAGGCAACACGGAGGGCAAAAGAGCGAGAGGCCACTCACCAACTAGGTGGTCCGACCAGCTGAAAGAATCCAGCAGGTGTAGATTCTATCACTCTGTTAAAATGGCCACCAACAGAAGCCGGTGGAAACAATTAATCCATACGAGGGCAGTATTCCAGGACCACGATCTTCAGCAATGAAGGAACGACCGGAGAGAGAGTATGCGTTTGCACTTTTTATCCTGGAAAAATCCACAGTTCCCATGGGATTTTGAAAAAACCGCAATCTATAGATACAGCTATAGGTAGATTACTATAGAAAACTTCCTTGAAAGTTATAAAGAAGGTAGGAAGGTATAAAGATTGGAAAAGGGAGCAGGAACGGCAACCGGAAATCCACGATTCCCTCGGGATTTGTGAAAAACCGAAATTCACGCGGGCGGAGCCGCAGGCAGAAGCTAGTAGGGAATAAGAAGTATTGAAAAGCGTACCTTTTATAATAATATGTCTCAAATAATATATTTCATTTTTTCTTTATAATATTATGTCTTCTTTTTCGATAAAAAGTAGGTATAAACCCATTTTTTTTACTGCGAGCTCTACGTATTTTATATTTGTAATAATGATTTTTATGAACCTTAGCGTCAAGCAATAGAGTTCAAATTCGCGGTAAAAGTTAACGGATTCCGGGACATAATAACGTTTACTAGTACAAATCTGCCGACTACTGGTACAATCGGCCCTTTTCCACATTTTTTTGTATTATTACGTATTATCTTTTATTTTAATTTGAAATAAACTAATAGCACTAAAACTAGAATAAATTATCTATCTAGTCATATAATTCTCATTACTGTAAGTTTACGAACTTCAACATAGCAATCATGCAAAGTTAGCGAAGTTCAAAACTTAACGGATATTGGGACGTTTGCCTTATGTACATATGTAGTAGTCGTTACCATAATATCATTGTTACCATACAGGTAGCAGGTAACGTTGGTGATCTCAACGCGGATGAAGCTAACGGTTTCAATGCCACAATGAAGTAAACACATAAATAACTTAGGTAGGTAGTAAGTGCTTTATACTTAAGAGTCTACACTCTACATGGATGCGAAATAATCGAATAGTTCGTATTAATTATTATCAAAACATTGTGCTATACTATGCAGCTTATCGGATGCATTGTAACAAAAATAAATAATTACTACAAGCGGACACCCGCGACTTCGATCGCGTGGATATTGGTTTTTAAAAATCCCATTTGAATCATTTTGTTTTTCCTAAGCTCCTTTGAGCTCATACCTTGCTGAAAACTGTTAAAAGTTTACTGGCGGATGTTTAGGTAGATCAAAATGTAAACATCCGCCAGTGAAAGTCCCATCAAAATCGGTCCAGCCTTTCAGAGGATAGCCAGTAATCTTTAAAGTATTTCCTTTTTAACAAAAAAAGAATGAATGAAATCGGACTACCCGTTAACGAATTACAGCTAAGTACACATTTTGACTTTCATCCCCTCTCCCAAGGGAACCGTGCAGAATTTCGGGATAAAAAGTATCCTATATGTTACTCCATGGCCGCGCATCACGCCGAAACTACTGAATGGATTCGAATGAAACTTGGTACGATTTGAGTTTATACTCCGAGGTAGTACATAGGATACTTTTTATCCCGAAGTTCAGGACGGTTCACTTGGGAGAGGGGAAGAAAGTTAAAACATGTATTTAGCTGTAATTCATTAACGCGTAGTTCGATTTCACTCATTTTTTTTTATTAGAAAGGTAGTACTTCAAGTATTGTCCCGTAAATATTTCAAGGTCATAGGTTTTTTAGTTCAGAAATGACAGACATTACAACCCTCAGTACTGGGTTCAAATAACTTGGGACCCGGATCTTTGAACGTACGGCTTATTTTAAACTGGTGTGCGTTTAGATTTATGTTTGTCGGTCTGTCTATTTGTTCCAACTAATCTCCGAAACGGCTGGATCGATTTTAACGGAACCTCCAATGGCAGATAGGTGATGTTTTAAGGAGTAACTTAGACAACATTTAGTTTAGGTAGGTACATAAAAGAATTATGGGATCCGATCCGATCCTATATAAAACCAATAAACACGCGAACGAAGTCGCGGGGGTCAGCTAGTAATATAATAAAACTGTAACAGATCCAATTTTGTACATTGAAGATATTTTGAAAATTTTTATTGGAGGGCACTCTATGATCGATACTGAAGCCAAAACTGCAATTAGTTTCATTTTTGTCTGTCTGTCTGTTTGTTTGTCTGTATCTTGGCCGCGCATCACGCCGAAACTACTGAATGGATTCGAATGAAACTTGGTACGATTTGAGTTTATACTCCGAGGTAGGACATAGGATACTTTTCATCCCGAAATTCAGCACGGTTCCCTTGGGAGAGGGGAAGAAAGTTAAAACGTGTATTTAGCTGTAATTCCTTAACGCGTCGTTCGATTTTACTCATTCTTTTTTTGTTAGAAAGGTAGTACTTTAAGTATTGTCTCTTAAATATTTCAAGGTCATAGGTTTTTTGTTCAGAAATGACAGACATTTATTGGGTTCAAATAACTTGGGACGCGGATCTTTACACATACTGGTTAATTTAAACTGGCGTGCGTTTAAATTTATGTTTGTCGGTCTGTTTATTTGTTCCAGCTAATCTCCGAAACGGCTGGATCGATTTTGATGGAACTCTCAATGGCAGATAGGTGATGTTATAAGGAGTAATTTAGGCTATATTTAGTTTAGGTACAAAAAAGGATTATGGGATCCAATCCGATCCTATATAAAAACCTATATCCACGCGGACGAAGTCGCGGGGATCAACTAGTTATCCAATAAGTTTGAAGTATAAACGGTAGTCACTTAGTTAGGAAGGCATGGTTGACTCATACGGCATTCGACACAGTAATTTGTGTGGTAGGTATTTATAAACATTATACGGCGTTTCATTGTGCCCCAATTTTAATTGTTATGTGTACGCCCTCATCACAGAATAACAGAAGGGAAGCTACCTAAGAACGTCCAAAATTTATACCTATTCTGATAGGGTTGTCACCTGTTGCATGTGAAAAATTATGGGTAAAAATAAAAATATTATATACTAGTATATATGTATAGCAAGATATGTAGTAATGATTGGAATAAAATGTTTTTTATATTATACTAGCTTCTGCCCGCGGTTTCGCCCGCGTGACAGTACCTAGATACTTACTTACTTTAGTAAATTGAATGAATTAAGTACCTAGTTACTTAGATAGGTACCTTAGATAGGCCCATCGAAATGGTCCATTGTGTACAGGAGCTATTTTAACTTACCTGGCAATGTTTTACCTAATTCTATTGAGTAGAATCTGATTTCCGTACCAGTCAGGGGCGTAGCTACCACCGTATATGCCGTATCAATTATACGGGGCCCCCAAGCCATGGGGGCACCCGACGTGCGTAAGTAAAAATTAACAAAAACTTCCCAAATTTTTGTTTATTTCAGAAATGACAAAAGTCAAAAAATGTTGTCTAAAAAGTTGTACATAGAGGCAGAATCTTTAGAAAAACTAAAGTCATCATCAAATGATTTAATAAATTAGTTTGCCGAAAAAAGGCAAGGAGAGTATATATTTAATTTGAATTAGAAAAAGTGACAGATAAATAATTATGATGAATAAATAGGTATTGCTTTTAATTTTATGCAAACATTTTTTTTTCTTTTGTGAGAAATCTTTACCCTTCATAAAGGCCCCCAAACAAATTTTTATACGGGGCCCCGCCAAGGTATGCTACGCCACTGGTACCAGTGGTAGAGTCTTGACATAATATCATAAGTGGCACATGCTATCCTACAATAAATAAATTCATTTCATTTCAATTAATTTTATTTCATTAATTTTTTGTGTAGATAATATAATATTATGTAAAGGTACTTAGGTATACTTACTTCACTTGATCTCTAGGGTACAAAAAAAAGAAATATCCTTATTTTTTACTAGATGATGCCCACGGCTTCGCCCGTGTGGATTTAGGTTTTTTAAAATCCCGTAGGAACTTTTGATTTTCCAGGACAAAAAGTAACTTATCTGTAGTAACCCGTCCCCAAAACGCAAAAATCCCGTGGGATCCCCACGATTTCGGAATGCAATTCCTTACAGCATTAGGGTTGAGGAGTTGGATATGTATCTACTCGAGTTCATTCAACGATAAATATCAATTTAAATAACCAAAGTTTCTGAAACCCATTAGTTTTGGGGATCAGGTCCACTACAGCATCAGGATTGAGGAGTTGGAATCCAAATTTTTTATAGAACAGGGTCGCAATGTTTCTCTATCGATTAAAAAATTTACGCAAATTGGTGCAGAAATCTCGGAGATATCGGTGTACATAGGTAGAAAAACAGAACTCCTCCTTTTTTGAAAGTCGGTTAAAAAATATGTATAAATAGCCTATGTTACTCCCTGGTTAATTCTCGACTTGAATGTGAAAGTCCCGTCAAAATCGGTTCAGCCGTTCCGAAGATTAGCCCATTCAAACAGACAGACAAACAGACAGACAAAAATTTTAAAAACGTGTGATTCGGTTATGGTACAGTTCAAATAACCGTATGAGCTTAATATGAGGTAGTTATTTCGAAATTACAGACAGACACTTCAATTTTATTTATTAGTATAGATATAGATAGTGGAACTTAAACATACTGTACAATACTGAGGCATATTTGTCTAAACACAACACTTAATTTTTTATAAGTATAATTTACACTATTTTAAGTACACAGTTGTCTAAACTCTCGCTAATAACTCTCGCTAATAATTTAATGCGCACGCGACACGACCACACGACAGCCTTGACGTTATTCAACTAACTGTTCACTAGCGGAGCGTCCGTGACAGCCCGTGTGTGCGTGAGCGGCGCTATGTGTGAGTGTACTTGCTGCGGGACGCTTGTAGGTAGCTTCCTCTCTGTTCCTTTTCTACTCGTGTGCCCTCATCTTATGCGATGACCACAATGACATACATACTTGTTGATACGTGTATTATGCATAATCCTTGGCGCGTAATCTCTGTCAAAGTTTGTCGGTCAATGCCACAACAAATTATTATCAGTAGATACCTACTAGATAGTAAATAGTTCATCGTTAAAAAAAATGAACTTTTCGATGAATTATTACATAACATAACATAACATTAATAGTTATCGAAAAAGAATAAAATCAGCCAAGTGCGAGTCGGGCCTCGCTCTTTCAGGGTTCCGTACATAATTATGAACAATATAATATTTTGGGTCTAAGAAATATTTAATTTCCGAGCTAGACATCGCAACAAACCGTGAAAGAAAAACCCAAAAAAATGTTCGTTTATTTTGGTCACAGCTTATAAACTATTTAATAAATCGTTGTTTTCAGTATTTGTTGTTTAAATAGAGCATATAGTACATAATATACTGAAATATCATATTCCCAACTAGTTTAGTTTTTGAGATAGCCCCCGTCACAAAAATGGTCTAAAACTGACAACTTTGATGGCCTCCCATTCCCTTATTTTTTGAGATAAAAATTAAAAAAATATATATTTGTACTCTACTTAATGAACTCTAAACAATAATACCCCACAAGCTAGGGTAAAGAAAAAATTTTTTTTTCCGGCTCCTTTTTCATGTATGGGAGCCCCCCTGAAAAATAATTTAATTCAATTTCTAACTCAATATTTGATTTTGGGTTAACGTTTTACACTAAATACCAAAATTTCAGGTTTGTAACTCATTTCGTCTGCGAGCTAGAGACCTGTGACCGGCGGACAGACGGACAGACAGACAGACAGACAGACAGACAGACAGACAGACAGACAGCCGAGTGACATTAATAGGGCTCCGTTTTTACCCTTTGGGTACGGAACCCTAAAAAACCGGCCAAGTGCGAATCGGGCCTCGCTCTTTTAGGGTTCCGTACATAATTATGAACAACATAATATTCTGGGTGTAAAAAATATTTAATTTCCGAGCTAGACATCGCAACAAACGGTGAAAGAAAATCCCAAAAAGTGTTCGTTTGTTTTGGTCACAGCTTACAGCTTTATAAATTGTTGTTTTCTGTATTTATTGTTTAAATACAGTATATGGTACATAATATACCGAAATTTCATATTCCTAACTGGTTCACTTTTTGAGATAGCCCCCGTCATAAAAATGGTCTAAAACTGACAACTTTGATGGCCCCCCATTTCCTTATTTTTTAAGTAAAAATTATAAAAAAAATATATTCGTACGCTACTCAATAAGCTCTAAAGTCTTAACAATGATACCCCACAAGCTAGGGTAAGTAAAAAAAAAATTTTTTCCGGCTCCTTTTTCATGACGTATAGGAGCCCCCCTGAAAAATAACTTAATTCAATTTCTAATTCAATATTTGGTTTTGGGTCAACGTTCTACACCAAATACCAAAATTTCAGGTTTGTAACTAATTTCGTCTTCGAGCTGGAGACCTGTGACCGACCTGTGACCGGCGGACGGACAGACAGCAGAGTGACAGGGCTCCGTTTTTACCCTTTGGGTTCGGAACCCTAAAAACGATTCGGATCCACTAATACTCTTTTTCTTTATCTGTGCGGAAATATCAGTTGCAAAAAATTGTGTTACGGTTTTTTTTAAGTAAGTAGATACCTATTTTACATCGCTCAAAGGACTTTCATATAACCTTTCCCCCATTTCACCCCATTAGGGGTAGATGTTCTCTAAACCGTTTCTTAGCTGACGTCTACGCTCTAGAAGGAACCTTCCTTCCAAATTTTAAGTTTGTAGGCTTTATAGTTTCCGAGATTTCGTGATTAATCAGTGGTATTTCGCTTTTATATATACATATATAGATGACATCTCCCAGTTGTACACGAAGCCCTACGCGCTCGACGACCTTGTCACAGTTGTTACTTGTTACCGTATCTGTTACCAACACGTAATAAGACTTATCTACTCGTATCTAACCGATTACATTATTTACTAGCAGATTCCCACGACTTCGCCCGCGGAGATTTAGATTAGTCAACTCGTCGGAGATCTTTAGGTGAAATTCACGTCCGTCCCAGCCATTCCACGCTTCCCCGTTGTGAAACCACCCTAAGGGTCGTACCGTGATGTTGAATAGAATGAATAGCTTCTTCAAGAATTGGGCTATAAAATGCAAAAAGAGTTTTCCAAATCTGACTGGTATTTCCAGAGATTAACGCGTTCAAACAAACTTTTCCGCTTTATTATATTAGTATAAATTAGTATAAACAAGCGGATGCCTGCGACTTTGTTCGCGTGGATAGGTATAGGTTTTTAAAAATTCCGCGAGAACATTTGTTTTTCCTAAGCTCCTTTGTGCTGCTCATACTGTTAAAAGTGGCACATTAAAATGGATCTACAGTAATGAGCAGATATTAATTTTGAATAGCTCTTTCCCATCACTAAAGTTTTCCCAATGAAAGTCCCATCAAAATCGGTCCAGCATTTCGAAGACAGACAAATACAAATCTTAATGCACGCCAGCTAAAGATGATAATCCGGACGTTCAAAAGTTCCTGTACAATCCGGGTAAAAAGTTATCTATATCTATACATATAATAAAATCGTAGAATTGCCGTATCTGTACATTGAAGATTTTTGCAAAATAATAACTGGGGAATGTTAGGGATAAGTAATAGAACGTAAAAAAGCTATTATTGAAATTTTTGTCTGTTTATCTGTTTGTCTGTATGTTTGTGCGCGCATCACGTAAAAACTACTGAACGGATTGAAATGAAACTCGGCATGATTTAAATTCGTACTACGGAGTAACATATAGGATACTTTTTATCCCGAAATTCAGCACGGTTCCCTTGGGAGACGGGATGAAAGTCAAAATGTGTAGGTACATAGCTGTAATTCGTTAACAGGTGGTCCGATTTCATTCATTCTTTTTTTTGTTAGAAAGGAAATACTTTAAAGATTACTGGCTAATCTCTGAAAGGCTGGACCGATTTTGATGGGACTTTCACTGGCAGATGTTTACATTTTGATCTACCTAAACATCTGCCAGTGAACTTTTAACAGTTTTTAGCAAGGTATGAGCTCAAAGGAGCTTAGGAAAAACAAAATGATTCTCACGGCATTTTTAAAAAACCAATATCCACGCGAACTAAGTCGCGGGTTTCCGCATGTTATATAATAATTATGTATGTATACTCTATATAATAATTTTTATTTTTTATTTATTTATTTGATACACCAACAACACAGGTTAATTACAGGTGTATACAGCATTATAATTATAGGCTCCTAAATAATAAATATTAGAATTGAAGAAACAGTTAAATTTTAACTAATAGAAATTTACATTTGTGTGACAAAATCTATACATACCAACAAGGTGATGTCAAAAATTACATTACAATACAATATAATACAACATACATTAAAATTAAGTCATTACAAATATTATTAACAAATACAAAATACAAAACAAAATTATTAAAAAATATTATTCATGCAAGAAAATTTTATTATAATATATAATATGTATGTATATATATACTCAGTACTATACGATGTAATGTACTTACATGTAAATAAACAGTATAAACAGCCATTTGGCCGAAGGACTGCAGTTCGTTGTTATTACAGTCGTACGGCCGACAGCGCGGCGTACCTACTCCTTAATAAGGAAGGTATAATCTTGTCGTGTACCTAGTACTATGTGTTTCACATGTAAGTTGGTTCATATAAACATGTCTAATATAAGGTGAATTGAGGAAAACATAACAATTAACAAGTTACATTTAAGTTGGTGTCTGCAATCTGCATGTACTTTGTACCTTTGCTAGAAAAATCAAAATAACTTACCTACTTTACCGCTATGTTAGAGCATAAAGCTGAGCTAGAGTGTAGTAGGTCTACCTATGCAAAGTAGAATGTATTGTAGGTACCTACCTATTCGTTTATGAGTTGTGACATAGTACCTAACCTATATTGTATTGGCTATCAATAAAATTAATATAATAGACCGGTCAAATTAGACTAAAAAATAGGGGTAGGTTACAATAATTCACACCTGGCTGAAAATTGGTAGGATTGTTCAAAACACTATTATAAATGAAATGTGATAAGACCTCATCGATCCGACACCTGGAAAAAAATTTACTCCTGGACACGCACAGTTGACTCACACTTGGCTAAAAAAATCCTAATTTTCGGACACAATTTTCAAAACTGATAAATATAATATTGTGCCTACAATACTACAGTCCTTCAAAATCAAAGTCTCTTCGAAGAGTTAGTTGATAGGGCCCCGGAGTTGGTTACTGCTGCCACGGATAACCCTATTCTCTGTACTGACCAAACATCATCACAGGTCAATATTACAAATCCTTCAATGGTTTATCCCTGCAGCAGTAAAAAACTAAAAAAATATATAAAAATTAACCGATATATAAAGAAAACACAAAAGTTATTAAAAATTCATAATTACTCTTTTAAAATGTTAAAACCCAAACAGGATAGATTGCAATTGTTAGAACAGATTAAAAACTATAGTGCACAATTAGAAAGTAGTAAAATTAGTTATGAATCTGACACACATATATTAGAAGTTCAAATTGCCAGATTGCAAACTTCTTTACATACTCTGGCAGCCCAGTTTGACTCTTGTCAAAAAAATATGAGGTCGGAATACACACAGACTTCAGATGAGACACAATTAAAACAGTACAATCACAATAAACACAAAAATTCCTTAGTAAATAACTGTGCTAATGAAGGTGCGGGTCATCCACAGTCTGTGTCCCCGGCTTCATTGTCCTCAAAATCAAGGCATATGTGTGACAGGTTCCCTGAACAAAATGTTGTAAACAATGCTAATATTTCCCTCAGACATACAAAATCAAGCACAAAAACATTCATGTTTAGTGACGGAATTGGTAGTAATATGGGCATATTATTAAATCTACATTTACAGGGACATACGGTATTGAACTGCTGTTCCCCTAATGCGGGATTAATCTCTGTGGTAAATTCAATTTACAAAAATAGAAATAGTTTTGATGAAAATACAAATTTGATAATCTTTTTTGGAAACAGAGGTAACATTAACAAAAAAGATTTGGAATATTGTTATGAATCTCTAAATAAGTTAAATGTAAATAATATTGTTATTTACACATTCCCCTATTGTCAAAATCTGCCACACCAAGAAAATACTCTTAGATATAAGTTGAATATGACATTGCACAATTTATGTACATACAATAATAAATTTAAAATTATTGACATTACCAAATGTGGTAAAATTTATTATAATTTGAAGCAAGATAAATATACACTATCTTGCTATTTTAAAAGACAGATAGCTATTTCGCTATCATATTTTTTTTCAATAACAGCCAAGAATTTGGCTAAACAAACTGCTTTTATTGAGCAGTGTTATAATTCTGACTGCATCTTGGATGTCAATCCAAGTAATTTTACTTTAAACTAGATAAGGAGACAACAGAGGTTTCCTCTTGCTTAAATAAATCAAATTATAATAAGGACATACCATATTTAAAGAATAAAAAATCTCAAATTATCAACCTTGTTCACCAGAACATTCAGTGTATTAAAAAGAAGGATTTGGAGATTGAGTTATTTTTAAAGAATTTTAATATTGATATTTTATGTATTACTGAACATTGGTTAAAAAAAAATGAATACATGTTTAATTTTGGTGACTACCGGGTTGGTAGTTCGTTCACCAGAACAAAATCTATTCATGGGGGCTCATTAATATTATTGAACAAAAAATTAAATTTCAAAAATCGAAATGACATTGTGAGCCTGTCTGTTGAACGGACAATTGAACTAGCGGCAGTTGAATTAGAGCAATTCATTGTTGTGTCTGTTTATAGACCACCATTGTCCAATTTTGAACTTTTTGAGAAGGTAATGGATGAAGTATTATTCAAAATAGTAAATTCAAGTAAAAAGTTACTTGTATGCGGTGACTTTAATGTCAATATTTTGGAAAGTAGCCCTTTAAGTGTAAAGTTATTAAATTTGTTTATGTCCTACAACTTATCCAAAATGTTTATGGAACCAACAAGAATAACTTCAATAAGCGCCACTTGTATAGATAATATTTTTACAGATATAAATCCTCTTAGTAAAAGCATTATTAGTAAATTAGATTCAGATCACTGCGGACAATTAATTCAGTTTGAAAGTTTGAGGGAAAAGTCTGCTAAACGTAAAATAACTTTTGTACCAGTAACGTCGGACCGTATAAAGAAAATGAGAACAGGTCTAGTTAAAGACATTCCATTTCTACCAGATATTTTAAGTCCTAATGAAATGTATAACTTATTCTTTTATTCATTTCATAGAATATTTAATGATATTTTCACTAGTAAATCGGTCTTAATTACTGATGCAAAAGCCTTTAGCGAGTGGGCAACAATTGAATTACATAAAAAAAGGCAAAAATTATATGAACTGTATGCGGAGCGACAATATAATACTAGTGATGAGTTCAAGCAGTACGTTCAATTGTTCTCCAAAACTTTTAAGAGGGATTGCATTGTGGCCAAGTCTAAATATATACAGACCAAAATAAAAAACAGCTCCAATGTAATAAAATCTACCTGGAAGATAATTAACGAAGAGACAGGGAAAGCAACAGAGAAAACCAGTGAGTTTAAACTTATTGTGGATAACAAATCTATAACGTCAGACTCTGAGGTTGCTTCAGCCTTTGAGGCCTTCTTTACGGATATCCCTGTTTCTACTACAAGATCATTGAACTCTTCACCAGCTGCCGCTCTCTCATTATTGGAGGATAGCGTGCCTGAATGCAATCAAAAATTTAAATTCAGTCACGTTAGTTGCTCTGACGTTATTAAGGCCTTCAAATTAATCGACAATAAGAAAACAAATGATTTGTGGGGAATTTCCGTTAACGTTGTAAAGTCATTGATTGACATTGTTGCACCTGAGTTAGCTTTAATATTTAACAATTGTATCGACTGTGGTGTGTTTCCTGACTTAATGAAACATAGTAAAATAATTCCGTTATTTAAATCAGGTAGTACTAGTGACCCCACTAACTTTAGACCAATATCGGTACTACCTACCTTTAGTAAAATTTTTGAAAAATTAATACTAAATCAATTGCTTAAACATTTTCATACTAATGATATATTACATACAAAACAGTTTGGTTTCACAAGGGGTCGCTCAACAACTGATGCTGGTGTTGAGTTAATTAAACATATATTTGAAGCCTGGGAGGAGTCACATGATGCACTTGGAGTTTTTTGTGATTTGTCCAAGGCTTTTGATTGTGTTGATCATGAAACATTACTCAGAAAACTACACCATTATGGAATTAAAGGTGCAGCTTTGGATTTAATGAATTCTTACCTTAATGATAGAACACAAAAAGTAGATGTGAACGGAAAGCGGTCTACCGGATCAGCTGTAAAAATAGGAGTTCCACAGGGTTCTATTCTTGGGCCCTTTCTATTCCTTATTTATATTAATGACCTTCCTTATCTCGCTAAGGATAGTCACGGGATAGTATTGTTTGCTGATGATACATCACTTTTGTTTAAAATTGATAGATACCAAAGAATACCTGACGAAGTAAACAATTCTCTCACAAAAGTGGTACATTGGTTTGAAGCAAATAACTTATTACTTAATGGGAAAAAAACTAAGTGTGTTAAATTCACTTTACCTAATGTTAAACAAGTTGAAACCACTGTACAGTTTAATAATGAGGAATTAGATCTAGTGGATACGGCTGTTTTCCTGGGGATAACGTTAGATGCTAAACTCCAATGGGGCCCTCATGTAAATAACTTATCGAACAGACTTAGTTCTGCTGCATATGCGGTTAAAAAGATTCGCCAACTAACTGATATTGAAACTGCGAGGTTAGTTTATTTTAGTTACTTTCACAGCATTATGTCATATGGCATACTTTTATGGGGTAATGCTGCTGATATTAATTCCATTTTCGTGCTGCAGAAGAGGGCTGTTCGTGCCATATATAATATGGGACCCAGAGAGTCACTGAGAAATAAGTTTAAGGAAGTTAAAATTATGACAGTTTATAACCAATATATTCTTGAAAATTTAATATATGTACACAAAAATATCGATAAATTTAAGAAAAAAAGTGACTGTCATAACATTAATCTTAGAAATAAAGATAAACTTGTGTTGCCCACTACTAGGCTGCGAAAAGTTGGAAAATCATTTGTTGGTAATTCTGTACTTTTTTATAATATGTTGCCAGAGAACATTTTGGATATGTCTCTCAATAAGTTCAAAGGTTTTATTAAACGCAAATTAATTGAAAAGTCTTACTATAGCTTAAAAGATTTTTTTAATGACAAAAATCCATGGACATAGATTGCTCTAAAAGCCAACAGTTCAAATCATTTTTATGGCTATTATACCATATTGTAAGATGGTGATAATAAAAAAAAATAAACCCGGCTGAGTTTGTTGTGGGCTCTTCTCAGACCAGGGCGCGTTTGGAACCCTCGTAGTTTTAGTTTTAAGTTTCCGTAAATAATTATCACCATTGCCTGTACCTTAATTGACGTTCAAAAAGTGTACAGTGTACCAATTTTGAATAAAGTTTATTTGATTTGATTTGATTTGATTTGTGTCTGTAATTTCAAAGTTGCTGAGTCAAATAAAAGTGCACATAATTAGTATATCCGCTATTCCATAATTAAAATTTAACTTTTACAGTATCTTTTATCTATACTTCTATACTAATATAATAAAGCGGAAGAGTTTGTTTGTTTGAACGCGCTAATCTCAGGAACTACTGGACCGATTTCAAAAAATTTTTCACCGTTGGATATGTACGTGACCCTGGAGTGCTATAGGTTATATATGTACCACGAGCGAAGCCGGGGCGGACCGCTAGTGTATTATAACTCGTGATATCGATAAATCAAAACGAATGAGCATCGCACACGCGACTCGGTTCGAGATAAAGCATACATATTAATGAGGTTCAGTTCTTTGTTACATATTTATGAGGTTGCGAAGTTTCTTTTTTCGATAAAACAGGTGCTATTTAGAAATGTAAGGAATGTTGTACCTATGTAATAGGCCCATGAGTACATACTTGACTATCTATTTGAGGACATGAATACGGTAAATCACACCAAATACAAAAGTTTCACAGCTACAGTGTAGTTATTAATTTTATTGATCGCAACCATCTCCGATTAGCTGAAACTTTTTTCTATGGGCTAGAATGCGAAGTTTTTCTCAGAATGCCATAAAGACAGCCTGAGCAAAGCAAATCAAAGAGTTCGGTTTACATTCTGTTTTTACGAACGAAACTAACCATATTGCAAAGTAGGTATGCTTCGTCTGCATCAGGCATGAAGGCTTACTGGTCTAATATACTTATAGCAGTTATTCATTGTACACAAGTAGGGAGTATAACTTCTCAGACTCTTTTGAAAAAACTAATTTTACAGCGTATCAAAATTAAAAATTTAGTTCAAATCGTGCTGATTGCATTCATACTGTGAATAAAATCGTTGTTTGGCTATTCAAAGGTTTGGCAACGGCTACTGCGCGTGGGCTCTGCTGCACTTGAATATACACCTCGCCTTCTGAACACATCTGAATTCATTTCTATTTTAGTTCAGCGCTGATGTACCTACGCTATGCAAAAATCTTCCGTACCATACGTAAGTAGTAAGTACCGTATCTATACCGTAGGTACTTAGGTAGTGTTATCTAGTCATACATACCGCTACAATCGTAATCAAAACAATGTGGATATAATATAAACAGCTGACTTTTACACCCTCAACGCTAAATGAACATAGATATTCATGTACTTTACTTATCTATAGTTATATTATGTTTTAGTTTTGTACTTTGTACGTAAAGAGACTCAATTTGAGCTCAAAACTTCGACATTACCAGGCCTGTGTCACTCCGCGTGTAGGTATTAAAAAAATACCTACAGGCGGCGGCCGTTTCGATAAGGCCAATCTAGTAGGCTGCCACAAGCGAAGAAAGACGCACGCGCGCGCGCTATTTGTTCGACCACGTTCAACTTTCTCGATAGTTGCAACTTTATAATTTATTCGGAACTATTACTGCACAAGTACCTTGTTCGTGTTTTCCAACTGAATATCTCTTGAAATTGTTTACCAGACTGCGTATATATGCGACATTGAAATTTAATAACCGTCATTTTAAAGACTCAAAGAAAGAAATTAAGAAATATGTAAAAGTTAGGCATCTATGATAAAGATCTATTATCAATATAAATATTTTTTAATTCCTATTCCGCCCTACCCCTACCCTACCCTACCCCTACCCAAAGTTTGATCAAAATCGGTTAAGAAACAACCATATTAGAATTTCCTGCCTACCCCCTAAGTGAGGTGGCGTGATTTTATGCCTGTGTTATTCTGAGTCTTCAGCTACCTACATATCAAATTTCATCGTAATCGGTTCTGCAGTATTTGCGTGAAAGAATAACAAACATCCATCCATCCATACATACATACATACATACATCCATACATACATACATACGTACAATGTACATACATACATACATCCATACACACTCACAAACTTTCGCCTTTATAATATTAGTAGGATTATTTCAAAAGAGATCAGTTAAGTAATAAATTAATTTATTAGTGAGGTATGTAGCAATGATACAATTATTATTATGTTTCGTCCGAAACAAAAACAATTCCAGATATTTTTACACATACCATCTATTATTCTTTTGTCTATTTAAGAATAATGAACAAAATGTGTTATTACTTCATTAAATTAAATCTTTGGCAATAATCGTATAGCATATACAATTATGCAGCTAGCTCTTAGACTACATGAACGTATTCGGCGCTGCAGCCTGCCCGCCACAAGTAGGAGTAAACGCTCGTGCTGTGCGCTAGATGGCGTAAGTAGTTTCTCGAAGTAAACAACCCTAGAGTCCGCGGATCATTCAAACGTATAACCACGTATAACCTATTATGAACCGTAAACCAGTGAATTAAGGCACATATTCCCTCAAAAAAAAATTTGTAGGTACGTAAATGAACACGTGCTCGACTGGAACGCGAGCTAAATTAAATCATATTGTTTATCAAATTGAGTACATATTTCTTTAAAAACCATTGCGAAGTAAGGCTTCTGTACCTTTAGGTACTAGTTATTATTCTGTGACATTACTGGAGAAAAAGATACTTAACGAAAGAAGGACAAGTTTGAAAAGAAGTATTCCTTTCCATAATATTATACTATTATCAAGATCATGAAGTTATCAAGAAGATGACGTTTTTTGAACGGGTAGGTAGATATTTACCTAAATGAAGAGATTAACCTAAATAAATGAAGAGTGAACTTGTTTGTAGAATTATTTTAGTAAACAAAAGAATTTCATGGTGAAATTTTCAGCCGCAACACACGAAAAACATGAATAATAAATGAGAGGCAAAAGTAACATTCCTAACTGCTGGTAGAGTTTTCATCATACAGTGCCTATGCACTTTATGGATTCGAAAATCCAAATAACTTATTTCGAAAATACGGTCTACATGAATGAACCTTTTTAGACCCCAAAGTCTAAATAACTTGTTTTGAAAATACATGAACAGAGATAATGAAAATGCCTTAATAGAATGCTTTAAGGCCCATAACCACCAATACAGTCCTCACCGTGGACGCTAAAAAATACTCAACAAAGACAGTAAAGTTCTTTTTTAACTTAGTATGTATTTTAAAATTCGCAGTCTCTTATTATATCGAGAACATTTTAACCCCCAAAATCTGAACCAGATGCAAGTTCTTAATAACATTTAAAGAGTCCGTAGGTAGGTATACCGTTATTTATTTGTTCAGCCACTGCCACTGGCAACTTCTTCGCCGGTGCGCGGCAAACTCGTTCTAAGAATAGAAACAGTAAGTACTTAGTCAAGGTTGCGAAACTAGGCCAACCAAGAAACATTATAAGACAACTTCGCTAGACATCATCATTCGGTCGAGTTTATTGCGGTCGAGTTGTACAGTAACCCTTATACCTATCTTATAGGTAACTTTTTTAATACGATTTGGTCGAGGCAGGAATTGATCGATTGTTGTGGGCAAAAACTTAAACAGTTCAAAAACTTAAACAGTTATGCCTAATTGTATAAAGTACGTACTACGTACTTACCTAGTTAACGTTATTATTAAACGGATCTGTAGGTACAATATTTAAGATTGAGGTTGACAAGGTAGGTATATGTGGTATCCCAGCGAAGAAAAGAGGAGGACAAGACTGCCCTAATTGACGACAGTTCAAATGGAGGGACAGATTTGCGAGTTGCGACCTCAGTGCGAAGTGAAATACGAAAGAAATACAATAATAAAATTATAGATATAATAATAAATAAGAATTAATTCAATAATATAATTAGATATTACTATCAAACGACAGACTCATGTCTCATTCGTAACTTCAGAATAATCAAATTTCGATGTGTTTGAATTTTCGATATTGAATGAATTTTTATAGAAATTTGCGTCTTTGTTCCTGGGATCATATCGTGTACTAACATTAGTAAAGCAATAAACTAATCTCAAATGTTAGGTAACATGCAAGAATTACAGAACTTATACAAAAACTGAAAATCACTGTGGAACTGTGGATTTTTCCAAGATAAAAATTAAAAAGTAGCCTATGTGTTAAGCCAGGGCATAATCTATCTCCATTCAAAATTTCAGCCAAATCGGTTCAGTAGTTGCGGCGTTATAGAGTAACAAACATACACACAAACTTTCGCCCATATAATATTAGTGTGATATCCTCTTAAAAATAAATCTTGTACTGTAGTAAATAAAGGTAAAATAAAATATAATTGATGCTTTGATGCTGTGAATCATTTGCATTATTTACTTTTACCACATCCCTATTTTATGTAGTAACCCATGAACAACCCATGAATGATGAAACGTCAGTTTACTGCATCGAATTAAAAGTCCGACTATAGGTGTTATGTAATTATTTGTCTGACACACAATGAAATTTTAATTAAGTAGAGAAAGTGGAAAGTAGAATAACTGCCGATAGTGATATTGATATAATCAAATGTCTCAAATAAGAGAAAGTTGAACTACCTATAGAATTATAGATCCGTAGGTCCACTAGAATCGTAGGAACTATTTCATTAAGTAAGTATTTATTATTATTTATTAGATGATGCCCGCAACTTCATCCACGTCCACTTTGATTTCTTGGGATAAAAAGTAGCCTGTATCCGTCTGCGGGATGCAAACTATCTGTGTGACTTTCGTGTGAAGATCGGTTCAGTGGTAAGGCCGTGAAAACGTATTTTCCTCTATAGGCGGTATTTTCGGCCGCGGCCACATGTTATACCCGCATATTATACGGAATATGCCATTGGGCATTGGGTCGGGTGGCGGAAAATTAGGCCAGTTCAAAGAGTTTCAATGGCTGATTTACGCATTAAAGCGGCCATACCTAAGGTTATCGCTATGTTCAATAGCATATCCCGTAGATGTGGCCGCTAAATTGACCCGCTTGCTCAGTTGCCCGCTATTCCTATAAAAAAAATTATACATGGAGGGCATAAAGGGTCGCGACTCGCGACTCACGTCCTTCAGACATGGGGTATGTAGTACCTACTTAGTTTACGAATAAGAAATATTAAGTACTTACAAATTTATGAGAATTAAGTACCTTTTAATTAAGACCTTGGACCTTTGCAGTGGTTTATCGATCTATTTGATGATTTGATAGTGGTAAGGGGCGGGGGAGTCTATGGCGCTGCGGTGAGTCAACAACTCAACAGTCAGTTAACGGTTTCGCCACTTTGACTCTGTTTAACTTTGCTACAACATATTTTTACGAAAATCTCACAAACCACAAACACCCTGTACATTCTGCAATATTGGGCGTATCTACAACATTTTATTCAACTTTGATCGGTTTATTTATATTCGTTTCGTTTTTAAATTTCGTTTGTATGTAGTGCGCTCGATAACTCCTTCTTAGCGCTTACCTACTGGCAGACTTCCAATTTCCACTTTAATATCACTAGGTACATAGTATAAAACAAAGTCGCTTTCTCTGTCCCTATATCCCTATGTACCTATGCTTAAATATGTAAACTACGCAACGGATTTTGATGCGGTTTTTTTTAATAGATAGAGTGATTTAAGAGGAAGGTTTGTAAGTAGAAAAATTAGACCCGGTAGGTGGCGTTAATAGCGGGCAGGACGACGTCTGCCGGGTCCGCTAGTTAAATATAAATTAATAAATAATCCCCCAGTCCAATCCCCATCGAAGGGAGTTATTTTTTCCCGCGCAAAGAGACCCTTTATTTCCGAATGACAGCTCCAAATAAAAACGCGCCGCACACATTTCCCGCCGGGTTCAGTGGGTCAATGAACGCGAGAGACTCGGACCTGTCGCCCGATCTGTTGCAAAACATGTCGAATGCCGACCAACCTTGCGCGTGCTTACAAGTGCTTACAACGTCTTGTTCGGTGTAGCTAGACTAGGTTCATAGAGTTCTAAGTACTGAATTGTTTTGGCTTGAGTTAATTAAGAAAATAATGAAAATTTAATTTTGAAATTTACGCTACAATTAACTTATTTGACAAGTTCATACTTATTTAATTAATGCTACCATTAAAGAGATAGAAATGCATACATGTACTTACATATTATGTACAAGCGAACACCCGCGACTTCGTTCGCGTGGATATAATTATATACTATTGTTTTTTAAAAATCCCGTAGGAATCATTTTTTTCTATGCTCCTTTGAGCTCATATCATGCTAAAAACTTTTAAAAGTTCACTGGCGGATGTTAAGGTAGATCAAAATGTAAGTAAACATCCGCCAGTGAAAGTCCCATCAAAATCGATCCAGCCCTTTCAGAGTTAAGCCAGTAAAGAATGAATGAAATCGGACCACGCGTTATTGAATTACAGCTAAATACACGTTTTGACTTTCATTCCCTCTCCCTAGGGAACCGTGCTGAATTTTGGGATAAAAATTATCCCGAAATTCAGCACGGTTCCCGGGTATCCTATATGTTACTCCATAGTATAAACTTAAATCATGCCAAGTTTCATTTCAATCCATTCAGTAGTTTTTGCGTGATGCGCGTACAAAGATACAGACAAACAGACAAGACAACATGGTGTTCCGGAGTCCGGACTAAGTGGTTATGTGGTTATGGTACCGGATGGGCAGGGGTGTTAGTGCTGCCAACGACATTCAAAATTTCAGCCAAATCGTTTCAGTAGTTGCGGCGTTAAAGAGTAATAAACATACACGTGACACACACACACACACACACACACACACACACACACACACAAACTTTCGTCTTTATAATATTAGTGTGATTGTATAATCTTCTATCGTATATATAAAACAAAGTCGTGTTAGTTCGAACACTTATAACTCAAGAACGGCTGGAGCGATTTTCATGGTTATTATAATTTGTTGTATTTGTCTCCGTCCCGAATAGCAGAATAACTATTAAAAACATTGGAAAATTGACGAAAAAATAAAATAAATGTAAAAACATTTTCCCATACAAAATGTTCATGGGTTTCGTAACTGTCAAACATCCCGTCGCGTCGCGTGGATACGGTAAACTCTCACCTGTACCTGTACCCTCTCACTGTACCTATAGTAGGAGATCCCACCTTAGAAATTTCTACCCTCATCTGTTATTTAAACGAATTATATGTCAAATGAAAGATTATTTTATTCTTAATCGAACCGTATTTGGTTGCCTGGTCAAAAGTGGTGCTAAATCATGGTTGCCTGGATTTTAAGATATAAAATGTTCGGTGCGAGTGTTGAAAGTGACAAAAAAGTGTTGCGCGCGCAATTTCATTTGACAGACAAAGATGCAGTGAGGCAGGCGTGCACTCGGCAGGTGCTTAGTCTATACATAGATTAAAACCATAGACTTTCTGTACCTGTCCATTAAAGATATTTACAAAAAAATAAGTGAGTTACGTAAGGGATAAGTAATAAAACGTAAAAAAGCTGTTTTTGAAAATTTTGTCTGTTTGTCTGTATGTTTGTGCATGTATTACGCAAAAACTACTGAATGGATTGAAATGAAACTTGGCATGATTTAAGTTCATACTACATAATAGCATATAAGATACTTCTTATTCCGAAATTCAGCACAGTTCCCTTGGAAGAGGGGATGAAAGTCAAAATGTGTATTTTGACTTTCATCCTCTCTCCCAAGGGAACTCTGCTGAATTTCGGGATAAAAGGTATCCTATATGCTATTATGTAGTATGAACTTAAATCATGTCAAGTTTCATTTCAATCCATTCAGTAGTTTTTGCGTAATACATGCACAAACATACAGACAAACAGACAAAATTTTCAAAAACAGCTTTTTTACGTTTTATTACTTATCCCTTACGTCACTCTTTTATTTTTTTGTAAATATCTTTAATGGACAGGCACAGAAAGTCTATGGTTTTAATCTATGTAAAGACTAAGCACCTGCCGAGTGCAAGCCTGCCTCACTGCATCTTTGTCTGTCAAATGAAATTGCGCGCGCAACACTTTTCTGTCACTTTCAACACTCGCACCGAACATTTTATATCTTAAAATCCAGGCAACCATGATTTAGCACCACTTTTGACCAGGCAACCAAATACGGTTCGATTAAGAATAAAATAATCTTTCATTTGACATATAATTCGTTTAAATAACAGATGAGGGTAGAAATTTCTAAGGTGGGATCCTAGACCACTATACAATTCTTTCGTAGACGTACGTGTGTTTGTCATCTAACTCCTCCTAAACGGCTGGACCGATTTGGATGTTTTGTGTGTATATTTCAATGTGTTCCTGGATGGTTTAAAAACATAATTACCGGATAGGTACAGGTAGCCTACCGGGTCTCAGTAGGTGGCGCCGATGTCAGTATGTCACCGGGCAGGACGAAGTCTGCCGGGTCCACTAGTGTATATATAACATATAGAAAAATATTTACTAAATATATGTAACACCATTCAAGTGTTCACATTTGGGCATGTGGCGCTCTAGAGGCAATAGGGCCAGGCTATTTCCTCTTTGTATATCAAGATTCAAGTCCTTGCCCTTGAGCAAGCCGAAGGCAAGGTCTTGGCCTACCAACCAACACGAGTCTTCACCAAATGCATAGATCAGCTTTTCGGATATTACAACGTTTATAAAACTGTTTCCGATGACCACGGGCCCGGACCCGGAGTCCCAAATGCACTTGCGTCGTAAAATTATAGTCTGTGTATAATGTATGTATGAGCTTATTATTATGTCTCTGTACTTACATAGTTATAATCTAATGTAAATTACGGATACATACCACGATAACACTATTTGTTTGTTTGTCGAACGTGATGATGGTTTTAAACTACCGAGTACTTATGTGGAATCCCGTGGTAGAATTATGCAAAAAAAGGCAGAGTCGTAAGAAAGAAGAGAAGAGTGATGTTGTGAGTGTATTTTACCGGACAGCCCGTAAAGTTTCGACGAAAAGAGTGGGAAGGAAGGACGTGACAGCTGAAACTTCACCCCTCGCAGTACTTCCACAGTCTTGTCGTGACCACGGTCCATGTAACTGGATCGAAATATCGACAAACAAACAAATATTTTTGTTGTGGTATGTACCCGTAATTTACATTAGACTATGACGATAAACCATGAAATAAGCCTTAAATCACTAGTACATAGTTATAAGTAACAAGCTATAATTTAAAAATTAAAAAACCCGACTGCCATGCTAAAAAACGAACTAAAAAATTAATAAACTACCACCGTACCACTTACAGTGTAGTTGTTATTTATTTTGTTTTTCATGATTTGTCACTCCAAATTGATTTAAAACATATAGATTGTATACATTTTCGTACTTGCCTTTTAAAGCCCTTTATTTTGATACCCCACTCGAGGGTCTTGAAGAAAAAAATTTTTTTCAGCCCGCATATTAAAGTGCATAACATTCGCCATTTTGATTTTTTATGAATTTTATGTACCCAGTAACATTTGCACCGTCAAGACAAATCTAATGACGTATAATTTATCAAAATAGGTTGAGCCGTTAAGTAGTTACGAACTGACATAGGAAACGGTCATTTTCTACGATTTATCACTCCAAATTGTTTCCAAATATATAAATTTATACATTTTCGTATTTGCCTTTTGAATCCCTTTATTTTGATACCCCACTCGAGGGTCTTGAAGAAAAAATTTTTTTTCAGCTCGCACATTAAAGCGCATAAAGTCCGCCATTTTGATTTTTTTTTAAATTTAGGTACCCTATAACACTCGCGTCATTGAGACAAATCTAATGACGTATCATTTATCAAAATCCGTTGAGCCGTTGATTAGTTACAAGCGGACATAGGAATGGACATACATACACACAGGTGAAACACATATACCCAGTCGGGTAAATAAAAAACGCCCGTAACTAATATCCAACTAAGCCATTGATTACATGTACCTTGTGGTTACGAGGTCAGGGTCGTTCTAGCTCGCATCAATTGCTACGGATGTGCCTAAGCAGACAATGTAACATGATACCAAGAGTGGATATGTAGTTATAACGTAGTGTATAACGAATCATCATGCAGTTACCAATGTTACCATCATGTAGGTATAACACAGTGATAACTACATGATTCTAGTCTACAGGCAATTGTAAAGACAATCATTAAACGTAACCAGTAATTATTGTTTTATTAACTACACTACGATTTACAATTCGATTTGTTTAATGATTTTGATCATTGTTATCGCGATGTCTATGGAATCGAATTGACTCGATGTTGAAGCGACTTTACTATCACTTTTCAAGTTATTACTTATTATGCAAGGAATTCAGACTTTCGTTGTTACGATATTCATTTTTACAATGTGGGTAACCGGATGTACTCACTTCGGAATTCGCGTATTATCTGGGTGGAACGGTTAAGAGTTGTCGGGTTATCAACGAAGATTAACATAATTAACGTCAACTTTACTTAGGTATAACATATTATTCAGTCAGTAAATTATTTCAATTCTATGTTGTAACAGGTTGCAACTAATGGACGTCCATTGCTGGACATCGGTCTCTTGTAGGGATTTCGCTTAAAATAGATTAGAATTTCACACACCACAATCACTCTACAGTTATAGCCTAGGTGTCCTAACTCAATTTAAAGATTACCGGCTTATCTCTGAAAAGCTGGATTGATTTTGATGGGACTATCATTGGTGGATGTTTACATTTTGATGTACCTAAACATCCGCCAGTGAACTTTTAAGTTTTTAGCAAGGTATGAGCTCCAAGAAGCTTAGCAAAAACAAAGAGTTCCTTCGGGATTTTTAAAACTCTAAGTCCACGCGGGCGAAGTCGCGGGCATCCTCTAATATTAAAAAAATGATTCTTTGAAATGACACGCAAGAGAAATATTGTAGGAATGTGTGTGCAGTGTACGTGTATTGCTAGCTAGTTAAAAAGACATTGTCTTCTCTTCAGCTATTGTTTAGTGAGTCGGGTGTTAACGATAACAAGTTAACAACATTAACGAGTGAGTTAACAATAACAAGTTTAATTGATACTAACCCATTGTTGCGAATCTCTACATCTCCATAATTAGGATCTTTTGACTACAACCAACAGTATAATTTTAGGTCACTTAATTTATAAACTGATACAAAACATTCAATAAAAAGCTAAAAATTTCGACAAATTCAATGCACATACATAATATGTACAAGACTTGATCACATTCGCATTTACTTAAATATAGAAAGAGGAATGTAATTAACTTCAGTCAAGGTTGCTAAAACTAAAATTGAAATAGAACCTTGAACTAAAAACTATAACGATACAAATACATAGGTAACTAAAGAATCCAAAGTGGCTAAGAATTCATCATCAATGTTCGACAATTAATCGTTGTGACTCAAGTTGTGACTATACATAAAAGTAATTGCCTATAAAATAGATTAAAGTATTTTTTAGCTTAAACAGACCTACATATTATAATAATTATTATAATCGTTGGTAGGTACATATCGATTACCTAACGAGTATTTAAAATTAATAAGCAATCTTTCAATCACATCTCAATCGCTTGGTCGGCGGACGTCAACGCGCGGCGCGCGGCGGACCGCGGAACATAGAAACAGCTGTAGGGATGCGCGCGCGCTTGCATTCTTTGCGGTCAACGCACGCACCCGGCACCCGGCGCGGTGGACGGCCCGGTTCCGCTCTTGGCTTTCATTATATTTACACGTATTTCACTGTACACAACTATAAACAGGGTTGCCATTCCATTTAAGTTGAAATTATTCCAGACCACTGGACTTAGATAACAATATCACAACAATACACTAAAATATTGCAATCCTAGACTTTCATACATACGAGTATGTATGTGTGTATGTGTATACATACAGTTCCGTTATGCTATTTCTAGTATAGAAAAGAAAGAATTATTACATTCTACAGAATTCTATTTATTAAAATCACACAGCTGAAAGGATGAATACCTTTCAAATGTCAAAACATATGATTTGAGAGTTTGACTCTACCTTTGGCTGAGAGCGATCAAAGTGACCTTTATAACAAAATAAATGTTACTAAAATATAAAGAAGTAATAGGTATATCACCGCACTTAAAATGCCTATTAAGTGTTTTTTTACATTGGCAACCCTCACATTGTTTTGTAGGATTATCTATACTAATATAATAAAGCGGAAGAGTTTGTTTGTTTGTTTGTTTGAACGCGCTAATCTCTGGAAGTACCTATCGGATTTGAAAAATTCTTTTTGCATTTGGTAGTCCAACTTTTGGACCAGGTTATAGGCTATTTAATATCCCTAAAATCCTCCCCTAAGGGGGTAAAATGGGGTAGAAAGTTTGTATGAAAGTCCTATGTTTTTAAAGTTACAGACCTGAAAATCGGCACTTAGATTATTAGTTTTAAATAATAAAACTCTGTATATTTTATTTTGAAAAATCTTCCCTTAAGGGTGGTAAAATAGGGGATGAAAGTTTTAATGGGAAGTTTTAATTATAATTTTGCTATTATCAACTTGAAATTTGGAAGGTAGGTTAATTCTAGGGCTTAGATATCAGCCTAGAAAATATTTCACGAAAATCCTCCCCTAAGGGGGTGAAATGGGGGTAGGAAGGTTATGTTTTTGAAGTTACAGATATGAAAATAGGCATTTAGATTAAAATTTTTAAATGATAAAAACCTGTATAAGTTATTCTGGAATATCTCCCCTTAAGGGTGGTAAAATAGGGGATGAAAGTTTTTATGAAAGTCCTATGTTTTTAAAGTTAAAAATAAAGTTTAAATAATAAAACTCTGTATATTTTATTTTGAAAAATCTTCCCTTAAGGGTGGTAAAATAGGGGATGAAAGTTTTAATGGGAAGTTTTAATTATAATTTTGCTATTATCAACTTGAAATTTGGAAGGTAGGTTAATTCTAGGGCTTAGATATCAGCCCAGAAAATATTTCACGAAAATCCTCCCCTAAGAGGGTGAAATTGGGGTAGGAAGGTTATGTTTTTGAAGTTACAGATATGAAAATAGGCATTTAGATTAAAATTTTTAAATGATAAAAACCTGTATAAGTTATTCTGGAATATCTCCCCTTAAGGGTGGTAAAATAGGGGATGAAAGTTTTTATGAAAGTCCTATGTTTTTAAAGTTACAGACCTGAAAATCGGCATTTAGATTATGAGTTTTAAATAATAAAACTCTGTATATTTTATTTTGAAAAATCTTCTTTTAAGCGTGGTAAAATAGGGGATGAAAGTTTTAATGGGAACTAAAAACGATCTCAGCGCCCTTTGGAGGCCTAACTTGAAGTAATCACAACGCCCTCTGGCGGACAAAACCGGAAACTAAAAACGATCGCAGCGCCCTCTGGCGGCCTAACTTGAAGCAATCACAGCGCCCTCTGGCGGTCTAAGCCGGAAACTTGAAGCAATAGCAGTGCCTTCTAGCAGCCAAAACTGGAAACTAAAAACGATCGCAACGCCCTCTGGCGGCCAAAACTAGAAACTAAAAACGATCGCAGCGCGCTCTGGCAGCTAAAACTGGAAACTAAAAAAACAATTGCAGCGCCCTCTGGCGGTCAAAACTGGAAACTAAGAAACAATTGCAGCGCCCTCTTGCGGCTAAAACTGGAAACTAAAAACAATCACAGCGCCCTCTTGCGGCCAAAACTGGAAATTAAAACGATCGCAGCGCCCTCTGGCGGCCTAACTTGAAGCGATCACAGCGCCCTCTGGCGGCCTAAGCCAGAAACTTGAAGCAATAGCAGCACCCTTTAGCAGCCAAAACTGGAAACTAAAAAAACAATTGCAGCGCCCTCTTGCGGCCAAAACTGGAAACTAAAAACAATCTCAGCGCCCTCTGGCGGCCTAACTCGAAGCGATCACAGCGCCGTCTGGCGGCCTTAGCCGGAAACTTGAACCAATAGCAGCGCCCTCTAGCAGCCAAAACTGGAAACTAAAAAACGATTGCAGCGCCATCTAGCGGCCAAAACTGGAAACTAAAAACGATCGCAGCGCCCTCTGGCAGCCTAACTTGAAGTGATCACAGCGTCCTTTGGCGGCTAAAACTGGAAACTAAGTAATGATCGCATCGCCCTCGCAGCCATCATTCGAAATTAAAAAAAACGATCGCAGCGCCCTCTAGCTGCCTAAGTCGGAAACTTGAAGCGATTGCAGCGGCTGAGATGTTTGGATGTTTGGATGTTTGTTACTCTACAACGTTAGTTTTACTTGAAGCAAAACCTGAAAGTAGTTTGCTCAGAATCAGTAACAGAATCGAATCCAAGTATTCTTATACTGTGTTATAATTTTGTCCAAAAATATTTTAAAATCCTGCAAGCTTAGGCACAGTGGTTGAAACGCGCATCAGCTGACGATCGGCATACTGCGCGCGGTCATTCAACTCGGGAGTCAAGGTGACGATGGCTTGCGAGTTGGGGTGACCATTTTTTTTGAGGACAATGACGCAACAGAAGAAGCTTATAACTTCGTAAGTTTACATTATATGTTTTCGAAATTTTGTATAACTATTCCAAATGTAAAAATATTTGATACGTGTTTCGGTTTTTGCGCAAAGTAAAACTAACGTTGTATAACGTCGCAACTTCTGAACAGATTTGGCTGAAATTTTGAATGGAGATAGATAATGCCCTGACTTAAAACATAAGTTACTTTTTATCCTGGAAAAATCCAGAGTTCCCACGGGATTTTGAAAAAACCTAAATCTACAGCGATAGGTAGATCACTATAGCAAACTACCTTGAAAGTAAGTATAAAGGTTGGAAAAGGGAGCGGGAACGGGAACCAGAAATCCACGATTCCCTCAGGATTTGTGAAAAACCGAAATTCACGCGGGCGAAGCCGCGGGGAAAAGCTAGTAAAATATATAATGCAATTCCATTGGCGTCGATATATTTAGTAGACTTTGGATTCGAGCTGCGATCGTAATAAAGCAACGGACAATAGCATGTCTTGAATTTTAATCGCCAATTGTTTTTGACAGACGACGTACCTACGTACTTGTATTTACAAAATCGAATAATCGATTTTACAATATAACATCACTCTTGCTTTATGTTTGAGCTAAAATAAAGTTAGTGGGACCGAAGTGATCGACACTTTACATACCTAGTCCAAAAAAAAGATTTTACAATATTACAGGCATTTCTGCAGTTTTCTGCTTGACTTGATCTGGCAGGAAGCTCGATGCGGCTATATACATATGTATTGTATACAAAACGTTATATTTTAAAGTTGGCCTGCTAACTGTCTCAAAAAAGACAAAACTATTTTTCCAATATGTTTATAAACTATGATATATATAATAGAATATGATAAATCATATTATTTATTATATTTTGCTAACTACATAATAGTAATAGAAGTAACTGATTGTCATAATACCGGAAGTGTCTACTATTTATTTATCATACAATTAGCGATACTGATGTAATACTACTTACATACCTACATAGTTTTGCCTGTGGTTTTGCATAAGAATTGATAAGCTTTGATCATGTGAAATAGGTACCTACCTATAAACCTAAAAACAAGTATTACGTCAAGTGGCTTAGTATCAATGAATAATTCAACTCGGCATGCTCGAATTGAAAAACAAACAGAATACGAAAGTACTGGCAATCTTTTCTTGATCTACGCATATTATGTGCTTATAGTTACAAGACTTATTGAAAAAAGTTTGAAATCACTTTACAGTAACTAGACCTTAAGTAATTTAAGCTTAATGTAATATGATGGAGAACATAAATTGCAGAGATCTTCGTAGAGTTACTATCTGGTAAATTTTTGATACAACCATGATACAACATTGTTTTGGACTTATTGTTAGTTATATTAACTATGAGGTATCATTTAGGATCTAGGTTCAAACAAGCGATTGGATAATCTCGGAGGAAAAAAATCAAAGGAAGTTTCTAGGTCATTTAAAGGCACTGAATTTAAATCTCATTCGTTAGATGGTTAACCTAGACTCTTGTCCTCCAGTCCAGCCTTTTAGCATTTTGCTTTGGAAGATTCTACAGTTGGAAGAATTCATATCTAGAGCTTCATGAATCATGATTGAGAATCATGATCACTCGTACAATGCAAATCGGCATCTAGCGGGACGTGATTTCTTTCCACCGGTTTCTGTATTTTGCCATCTACAGCATCGTACAAGAATTCATCATGTATCTAAAAAAGGTTGCTTAACCTTGTAATTCGACAAGATTTATACTCGTATATGTACTAAATGCCCTGTATGGTAAGTTATCGTAAAACAGCATTCTTTTATACCTACAAGCTGGCCTTAACACCAAAGCCCTTGGCTTTAAATTACGTTCTTATTAATTCCTTAATTGTATGGTAGAGGTTACGATAATAATTGCGTAGCAATTTTAATTGGTTGCTGCTGCGTGATTCGGTAGTTCAAAATAACTCTTAACGGAGTAAATACCTACATGAACCGTCCAGTTATCTGCAACCGGGTCTTATCAGTTACAGACGTTGATATAATGCATCAAATGTATTGTTTTATAAGCATTTTTAAGATTCAGATTTTGTGCTATAATTATAAATATTGACTTTCTGACAATATGCCATATTTTAATGAATATATAAATGTAATTATATCTAAGAATATTTTGCCATATAAACTATCGTGAGTGATATCCATTTATTTCTTCTGCGACTAACCAATTCCTCGACTGAAAGCAGACGTGTCGCTTGGAATTTGTACTCATCACTGAAATTGTTTCGATGAGTAGATGGCGCACAGACCAGGATCTGATGATGGAGCAGGAAGGTTATCATAGGAACATTCCATAGCCCTAGTAAACATAGGTCCAAACAAAAAGGTAACAAACATAGGTAGGTAAGTCTCCACGAATAGCTGATTCTCTTTGGTAGACAACTAAACACAAAGTGATCAAAGTCAAATGTTGGAGTAGAATGCTGGTGAGACGTGAGGTTTATCATATATGTACAATGTACATATTATATATTATATACAAATATCGGTAGTGATTTGAATTTTTAATTTACACTAGTTTAGTGCGTCAAGGTTTTCTGTTGATAGTGAATGGGGGTAGATAATAGATTTTACTGAAAAGATTAAGTATAATAAACTTAAGTAGTTATGTACTTTAAACCTTAAGGCATTGAGTTGTAAATTGAATAGATATCGTTTATAAATGAACGATCACAAAACATATATATTACTTCTGGTAGCAAATAAAATATTAATAACTAGACCAAAACATTGTTATGTTTTTTTGTAATAAATAAACCAAAACGGTTGAACAATTCCTAAGTCGCAACAACCGTAACAATATTTGTTTTAATATACGCCGAGGTTTGCAATTGGCATGACGACTCGCTATTGGATGCTATTGGTGTCAATATCAGCGTACACCAAGGCGAGTTCGAGAATTAATTTTCATGTCGAATCGATTAAAATACTCAAACAATATACACTTGTTTCGAGTAGACACGCGAGCCTGATTTCATTACTTAAGTAAATACACTTGAGCACATTATGTGAGTACGTAAAGTACCTACTACAATCAGGTGTAATTAAAAAAATAATAAGTAAGTAATAATATTTGTAATATTCAGTTATTTTGTGAATAATTTTGACATGTCATGTCATACTTTTCATACTCGAAATGTATGCCTCTTGGCTGCCTCGTTGGTCTAGTGGTTAGCGTATTCGACTGCAGATCACGAGGTCTCGGGTTCGATTCCCGAATCGGCAAAATATAATTGTTAGGTATTGGGTTTTTCTGTGAAGAAATTCTCAGTGCCAGCCCGGAGAGCACGTTAAGCAGTCGGTCCCGGTTATTATCACTGACATGTGACAATAGTCGTTAAAGCCCGCCAACCCGCATTGGAGCAGCGTGGTGGATCTAAGCTCCAAATCACTCTCCTATGAGAGAAGAGGCCTGTGCCCAGCAGTGGGACGTTAAAAGCACTGTTAAAAGGCTGTAGTGGTAGTGGTATCTACTGGATACACGAAATACGAAATTCCTTCATAAGGATCTTCATATTCAATCACACACACGATATAATTATATACTTTTACAGAGAATACCAGTTTAAGTTTAGAAATGGTTTCAGGTAAACCCTTTATACGGTAGGTACCTATTCTCTCTCCCCTTGGGTACGACCCAATTTTAGCCCTCAGCGTTCTGACCTACTTTTATCCGCTCATTTAGTACAGTGGGGCTGGAATTGGGGTTGCATATCAACATGCCGTGCCCTCAAATTCTAGGGATTTCTGTGTGCTCAATGTTTATGGGTAGGCAAGAAGTTATATCCTCGCTTTCCAGTAATATTTTAGAATATACATTAAATTATTGTTAATACTGTGCAGATTTTGCACTTTGGGGTAAGGATTTTTCAGAGATATACATGATACATTGAATAACAGAGTGTAGTTTTTAACCCCCGACGCAAAAACGACGGGGTGTTATAAGTTTAACGTCTCTGTGTGTGTGTGTGTGTGTGTGTGTGTGTGTGTGTGTCTGTTCCCCTGTAGCTCAAACGGGTGAACCGATTTGAATGCGGTTTTTTTGTTTGAAAGGTAAATTAGTCGAGAGTGTTGTTAGCTATGTTTGATGAAAATCAATCCAAGATGGCCGCCGCTACAGAATGGTGGATTACATATTTTATCACAACTCCCTCGATATGGGTATCAAATGAAAGGGCTTGACTAGTAGAATAGCACTATGCAAATCCAAGATAGCTGCCGCCACAAAATGGCGAATGTCGGGGTTTTTTTAAATTTTTAATTTAAACTTGTAATGTATATAAATATTTTGAGTTTATTCTACTGAGTTATTATTTTTATTTAAAATAATCGCTACCTCTGTTTTTCGTTTAGTTTCTTCTGGGAATATCACATAAAATCAAACGTGTGTCCACTTGCTTCTTCAATTAGTTAACTGGTGATTAACTATATGACTGCAGAGTATGTCAAAATATCAAGATCATATTCAGTAATTACAGCACGACATAATTTTAAAACGCGAGAACACACATAGGTAACAGCTCTCTACATTTAGGTCACTTTCAAGAAAGTAGAACTGCAGTGGTAGTATAATATTTATGCATTTATGTAGACTTTATTCATTGCTTAGATATTATTCTGAACATTAATTAATTTCCTCCCGTTAACTGGAATGCTCGAGTCTTGTTAGATTTTTATGGACAAGTTGTCGTTAGCTCGGGATTCTCATTAGTGTCACTATAAAAATGAAGTCGCTACAAACTTAGGCTATATAAGGTACCTACGAGTAGCAATTGTGCAAATTATGTCAACATTTTAAGATTCAAATATTGATGTTATACAAGAGATAAAGTTCGTAAACTAAACACCGACTACTAATTTAGTGTGCACAAAAACGTGTGTTCAACTGCATACTAATGAGAATTCGAAACGAAGAAAGCGCGGGAAAGCAACTAGTGGCGCCATCTGTTTTGCCTATCCGAAACTAAATTAATATTCTAATTTAAGCCGCGAAGGTCACTTCTCGATTTTTCGTATATAAAATGTAGCCTATGTCACCCGGACTATGACGAATCAATTAACACATCATTCATCAAAATCGGTAACCCAGTAATTTAGGCGCTACGGTGAAACACACAGAATCTGATACAAAAGTCGGATACAAACATACACACACATACATTACATTACATAGACTGCTAAAATCATAACCCTTCCTTTTGACTTTATCGTAGTCGGGTAAATAATAAGTATTGTATAATACATATAATACATCTATAAACTATAGACGTCCATAGACATAGATAGACATAGACATGGGTATCTTGTTCCACATCTGGATATAGGTCTCTACTTTAACACAACGCGGTTTTGCGCGGACTACAGTTTTAATTTAGTGATTAGATAAATGTGCTTACTAGGCATTCACCATCTAAGTATTTAATTTTAGGTTTATTACTAAAGGGTTCCCTTGCAACTCTAACATACAACAATCCATAAAAAAATTCAATAAGCTATTGACTATTGAAAGCTTGAAAGCAAAAGAAAGTCGCAGACACAAAGACAACTAGTCACACCGGCAGGTCAACGACCTCGTCCAAGTCTGTAAGTGTTGAATTTAGATGTTGTAATAAGATTAACAAGGCTGTTGCTATTTTGACTACCGACACATTTCGTGATATTTAGCGAAAAATAATATCTCGTATAGGTAGAGTAGACCTACTCTACTTATACGAGACATATTATTGTATACCTACTGTTATAGCGTGTTTGTCATATTAAGGCATTCCTCGTTTTAAAAACGGAGATGTTTGTAAATCGTATATGAACTTCATATACATACCTATACATAAATTATATTTTATACAAAATAAGTTCTAGTCAATTATATTGTAGATAATAATAATAGTTGTTCGTTGAACAGGCACACACAGCAGTAGAGGTGGGGACTGGGGACTTGCTTCGTGAAAAGGCCCAGTTAAATTATTCTTGGGTTAGTATAATTACTATTTACTTAAGAGTTAGTTTTGGTGTATAGCGAACATCACCAGTGGCAACTGCAAGCAGAATGTTTTATAACCTACAAGCCGAATGCAAAAGATAGTGACTCTTACAAGTGTGACTTTGAAAAGTTTTAAGCAAAGTAACAAAATATCCGACAGAGCATGGGAAACCACCTACCCGTTATAAAACAACTATAAGAAACTTTCCATGACCGTGTTCCAATGAAATGTATAGAAAACCTTTTTTTCTACATTAGTCTTACTTTACATGATAAGTACATCGCAGAATTTCTCCCTAAATCGTATTGGTGGGTTTTCGTATGATTCAAACGTGTCTACTTAGTAGTTAGTAGAGATCACGGTTTGTATCACATATAAAATATATTTATCTTTGCATATAATTATGTACCTACCTTTTTTTTTTTTTTTTTTTACGCTGGGAAATGCATTTACGCACACCTTTCGGAAGCAGCGCAGCGGACTGCGACGCTTCCGGAAGGTAGTGTGGGGCTCAAGCAGGCCAAGAAGTGGCCAGAATACCCACTAAAACCCAGCGATGTTCCTCCGTGTCGCCTGGTGGCTGGGTTACGGGTACACTTGCGCAATCATCCGCGACCCAGCCGGCGCCGTCCGCCGAGGCAGACCCTCCACCGGGGGACCTAAAGGCCCCCTAACACCGTCTGAGGCGCACCAGGAACATAATGGTGCGCCTCCCGACCCGAGGCGTCTCAACGGGCGACGGATACACCATTCCATCACCCGGAGTTCCTCGCTAGAGGCAACCCTCAAGAGGGCCACACCCGCAGGCGACCCTCAAGAGGTTCACCCCTCGTGTAATTTTTTATAGAGGTTTTCTTCCTCGCGGCCCCTCGCTCAGTGCGTGGGGCCCCCGGTTCCGCTCAGTGCGGATTACGGGTTGCCCGACGGTGGCCGAAGCCAGCGCCCACCGGCCAAAAAGACCAGCGGACCCGCCGCGCAGGGCGTTTCCACCCCCTCCTGTAATTTTTTAACGAGGTTTTCTTCCTCACGGCCCGAAAGCCTCCCCCCCAATTGTCGCCGCCCGGAGTCTCCACAGTCCACTCTGATGAACAGAGAAGTACCAGGATCCTCCAAGCGGCAACCCCCTGCTGGTTTTGGTCCGCGCCGGGTTTCCCCGGTACCTCCCATATCTGGGAGGCGTTCCCCCATCCGCCACCGGGGGGACGCGCCCGATGGGGGACCAGCAACCCCACACGGGAATTATGTACCTACCTACTTTATTATGATTCTAGGTTCTCGAAAATTCCTAAGTAGGTACTAATATATGTAAATGTAAATAAATACATAATAATAATAATTATTATTATTATGTACATGATAGACCAGCGAGATAAGCCAGTATCTGTGGTACGTAGCTACTTACAAAGATTAAGTATACTTATAATAGTATAGAACGACTTACGACTCTATCTAAACGAGAACGAGCAGTTTAGTCTCTAGAAAAGGTACTTGCTACGCTCACGCACTTATGTAACTTTATAGTGGCAATTGCGTAATAGACGGAAATACACACGTCTGTTCTTATTCTTAGTTTAATGAGTGAAAATCTTGTAGGAAAATCTTTTAACTTTCTCATTAAAATAGACATATCTGAAGGAAAAAGCCTGGCATCCATTCATATTGATTACTCGAATGTAAATTATATTATGCAAATTACGATTTAACGCTGTATGAATCTGACATTTAACACAGACATACTAGCTTTCATCCCAAAGACAGACACAGGTTACTTTTTATCCATGAAAAATCAAAGTATTCCCAAGGGATTTTAAAAACCTACCGCTAATAATTCTTTGACAGTGGATATTTCCGCGGAATATTTAAAGTAAATTATCATAAAGTGTGAATAACGTAATAATAATAAAAGTATGTATACATATTACATATAACCAGAATAACACGACCTGTTCCAATTTAGTGATCTAACGTAAAATTTAATGAAATTAAATCACGTAAGTTAATGCTCCAATACAAATAGACACAGGTTAGCCATTATTTTGGTTATTCACAAAACAAATTGAAATGATTAAAAAATATTATACCCTTTTACGCAGAGAACATTGTGGAAAGGGAGTCACCAATTAAAATTTTAAAAACCACGAACCAAACTTTTATATAATATAGACTCCTAATATAGACTAGAAAATATGATAGTTAAGAGCCCTCTCCATGGGAGCGACAAATCGTAGGTGAGTGGAGTCTAAAACAGTGATTTCTGCATTTAGAGAGCGAGACGTCTTCAGTAAAGAAGAGTAATAAAAATATATATACATAAATAAATAATAAATTAATTAAATAAATAAATTTTGCTTGAGATATCATGATTTTTAGTGAAAAACGGCAAAGTAAAAAGATGCAAATCTAGGTTTGGGGTTTCGCCTATTTTAGCAAATATTTGGCAACTTTTTACATGAACTAAAGACATTTGTAATTATTATGAAGTAACCTATGATAAGACTTCGGTCGTTTTTCAATTTTCTAGTTTCTTATATAGTTTATTTACGCACGAAGTTGTCCCAAAATTTGCCCAAAAATAGTGATTTTTCAAGCGTCATAACTTTCAAAATAAATATAATTTTACTAATGTTTTTATTTTATGGCATAGATAATGGAGACATAAATTGATATCTGGCTTAACTTTAGACCTATTGCGACAAATATTAGAATAATAGGCGTAATACGTTTGTATGGAAAAGCGCGTGAAGAGAACAGCCTTAATTATCATATTTTCTCCGCCTTAGAAGCCGGAAAAATAGGTCCAAAACATCGCAAACTGTGGTATCACAGTTGTCATTCTCTATGTATATTCTCTATGTATAACAATGGACATAATAGGTACATTGCCAACTTTTCTCATTTGCGTAATTAACAAAATTGAATGGAAAATTTTCAAATGAGAGAAACGATCATTAACTACATAGATTTGTGGCGTCACCTCCAGTAGTCGTCCTCGTGATAACTATAAATAGTTGCGTGATAACCGAGCAGGCGGCCGTTATCACTGACAACAATAAGACATAAACAGCACAACTTCAGACATGGTGGCGTATTATCTCAACAGCGCTCTTTAGTTTTGTTGATTAAATGCCGTTCAAACAAAGTGATTGTACCCATATCTACTATGTTGAGTTATTGTCTCGTTATGCAAAACATACGTTTCGACTACTCATATAAAGTATGTGTTAGGTTTGTTTAACTATAATTACATGAAGTCTAATTTTTAATTCCGTGGAATTCTGGCGTTTCCAGAGATAAAACAGTTCCCACAAAAAAGAGTAAATTCAAAACTTACATAAATAAAAATCAATTGCCGCATGATAATATGACGGCCATATGACAACGGCATGACCAGATACGTCAGGTACCTACTTTAGTTTGGGGTAAAATGTAACTTCAGGTGGTAACCTTGTTTTTCATATAAATAACTCATTCTATTCATGTTCTATTCATAAATAATTAATTAATGACAACTGTCAGAATTCCACCGAATTAAAAATCAGACAATGCAAATGCATGCAGATGGCTACTAAATGTAGCCATCCGCTAAGAAAGGATTTTTGAAAATTCAACCTCTTAATGGGTTAAATAGGGGTTAAAAGTTTATATGAGATTAAATGTTATGACGACGCAGTTTAGATAATCCACGCGGACGAAGACGCGGGCTAAAGCTCGTATTAACTAAAGGTTAGATGGTTATAGTGTAAAGTTTTTACGTTAATGTTGACCGTGTGTAGGTCGATCAGTGACGTAATCACAATCGTCAACGACACGCGGTGCCACACTTTGGTGTCGGCCCTTGTTATTAGGATTTCTCTCTTACATAATACCTTATACATATAGTACGGTATACGAATAATAAGTATTTGACTAAGTACATTATATGTGCCGGTTTAAAATGCCTTATATACCTACAAAGAAATTGTCGTTAGCAGCCACGTATAAACTTATGACTTCGCTTGAATCTCAACTGTCTGTCTTTTATTCCAACAATCAGGTAGTGAAGCAAATCATCGTCGAAATGCCGCGTCTCTATTCTGTAGCATTCAATACGGGCGTTATTTGCATAATATAATATGATCTATAGGTTGTAGCTCGTTACTGCATAGCTTCAATCAATAAAATGTACAAGATATGCAATCCCCCATACAAGACCTAATTGAACTTGAGTTCTCACTCACGAGAGCTAAGCAAAAATACGTTTTTCATTAAACTTCTTTAAACCGTATAGGCACATCATGTTGTATTTTTACAACTTATGGCAAAATTCAGACCAACAGAAGTATGGCAAGGAAACAGCTGCTAGGGATAAAAAAAGTTTTTCTTAATAATAAATGTAAATATACAATTGTTTAAAGAAAAACACAATCGTAAGCACGACTGCAATAGAAATAATCAACATTAAATTCATAAAACGCAGCTGCGCCGATGTTGAAACGCAACCTTCGAAGACGAACGCTCACCGAGCGAGGCCGACGGTCACGGCAGGTCATGGTATAAGAACATATCTGAACAAGTATTTAAATTAAAAATTTAAAAACACCCGACATTCGCCATTTTGTGGCAGCGGCCATCTTGGATTTGCAATAGTGCTATTCTACTAGTCAAGCTCTTTCATTTGCTACCCATATTAAGGGAGTTGTGAACAAATATGTAATCCACCAATTTGTAGCGGCGGCCATCTTGGACCGATTTTCTTCAAACATAGCTAACAACACTCTCGACTAATTCACCTTTCAAACAAAAAAACTGCATCCAAATCGGTCCACCCGTTTGAGCGCCACAGGGGAACAGACAGACACAGACACACATACACCCACACAGACACGTCAAACTTATAACACCCCGTCGTTTTTGCGTCGGGGGTTAATACAAAGATAGAGCAAATACTTCTTCGTTTAAATAACGTTAAAGTTAACGTTAAGAGTTAGAGGACTTAGGTTCCACTTTTTAATAAAAGAAAGAAGAAGACAATCTTAATTCTATCTTTCTAATCTTAATTCTTTCTATAAAGGTCCTTCATTTTTAAAGTTATATCAATGGAAATCGGTATTTGTATTACCGGTTAAAAATAAAGAATTACGTGTTCCAGGAATTTTGGAAATTTCACCCCCAAGTGACATTTATATAAGAATCCAAGCGGACGAAGTCGCTGGCATCAGCTATTATAATATAATTACTCTTCTGTTTTGTTTCTGACATAGCTAAAGTTGTTTTAAGTTATTTTCAATAATATATAAATGAAATCATTTATGGTCCGTTTCAATAGACTTGAGTTAAAATGTAAACCAACACACCTTTTTGCTAAAAAACTACAGATTGGATTGAAATGAAACTTGGCACGATTTAAGTTTATACTACAAACTTAAATCGTGCCAAGTTTCATTTCAATTCATTCTGTAGTTTTTTAGCAAAAAGGTGTGTTGGTTTACATTTTAGCTCAACTCTATTGAAACGGACTATAGTTATTACTGTACGAGCTAACTTTTATGATTGATTACGCTGAGTAGTAGGTATAGATTATCTAGAAGTTAATTTTAATTAAATATCTTTTTTTATTGTCATTATAAAAGCAATTTTGTTAGAATGTCATGACCTCAAGTAATCCACAATGCTCTAGCTATATCTGGTTTTATACCACCGTCATTTTGATCCTTGACTTAAATATACATTTAAGGAAAGACTACGACAGTAATCGTACTGTCTGTATATATTTTTTTATGTCTATGCCGCTCTATTTTCCATCAAACAAGTCCAGTGACTTCAGGTTTTTTTTGTATCCAATTTCGTGGGCTTTGCTTTCTGTGTGGATGTTGCAACAGGTTATTCGAACAAGACATCGACGTGCGTATAAATAACGGTTAATTTCTCGTGGCACGCTCCGTTAGCTCGCGTCGCGTGCCCACGCTTCCTGCTTCGTTGCAACAGAATATACGTTCTATGAAGGTCCGTTGTGAATTGTGATTTTAGCTTGAATTTCGCTGGATCGTCTTGTCATTTACCTCGGTCGGTTGAATAGCTCGGCTTTTATATCGATACCAGAAATTTCAATTGTCGTAAAGGACAGTCCTGTCCATGTCCTTTACGACAATTGAAATTTCTGGTATCGATATATACCTACAGTTCTTTTGCTCCACCAATATAGCTTACCAAGTCAACGGCGTAAATGAAGTATACTTGTAGTGTTCGAATCTCATAATAGTGTTCTTTATTGTTGAATATTGCAGCAATATTTAAAGAGTATAAACTTTTTTTAGTTATTTTTGTGTTCAATGTTCATCTTAAAAAAAGACCAAATTATAAAAATACGGGAATAATAGCAACTCGACATTGTTAAACTTAGACCAAATTATTTAAAAGAACAGAATTTTTAACCCCCGACGCGACGCAAAAACGACGGGGTGTTATAAGTATGACGTGTCTCTCTCTCTCTGTCTCTCTGTGTGTGTGTGTGTGTGTGTGTGTGTGTGTGTGTGTGTGTGTGTGTGTGTGTGTGTGTGTGTGTGTGTGTGTGTGTGTGTGTGTGTGTATGTGTGTGTGTGTGTGTGTGTATGTGTGTGTGTGTGTCTTTCTGTTCCCCTGTAGCGCTCAAACGGGTGAACCGATTTGAATGCGTTTTTTTTGTTTGAAAGGTGAATTAGTCGAGTGTTGTTAGCTATGTTTGATGACAATCGGTCCAAGATGGCCGCCGCTACAAAATGGCGAATTACATAATATTTTATCACAACGCCCTCATAGAAAACAGAAATTCTGCTTTCAAGTGCTATCAAAATAGTAACAAATAATTACGTGGACGGGAAAACCAGATATAAAATAATTGCATAATTTATTTTAATGCAACTGGTATTGCAGTCTTGCATTTAAGGCTAGAAATTTCTCAGATTGAAAAAACCGCAGACAACGTACTTACCAAAAGACAAATTGGTAAATGAAAACACCGGCAACATTTCAATTGAGAAATATTCTTTTATTATTACTGCTTAATCCATGTAGTTAAAGCTTTTATTCGAGTGTAGTAAAGTTAATCATTAATCTTAAGCCTGATTTACACGTGTTAAGTTGTCAAGTAGTTAACTAAATTTTAAGTTAATTTTAAGCGACTTAATTTTAAGTCAGCGTTTTCACGAATCCAGACAAGTAATTTAGTAAAGCTCTCAAGTTCATACAAAGATGACCAGCGAAATGCGAGAAATAATAAACTCTGTAATTCTTTGTGCTCAGCGAAGTCACAGAAGAAATTATCAATGAAATTTTGGAGTCGCAACTACTGATTAGTTTGCGACTTCACTAAATTGGACCTTCAACGTGCTGTGTAACTTCTAGCCACCGGCGGGGGTTGCGCGCGGTGCGGAGGGCGCGGCCACTTTACCGAAAAATAGACAAAATTCTATTCTACTTGTTTACTTGCGTACTAAATTTTAACTTTCCACTTACTGATAAATTCACTGTTTACATGCATTATTTCACTTAAAATTAAGTTAAAATTTAGTTAACTACGTGACAACTTAATGCGTGTAAATCAAGCTTTACATATAATAAAATCGTAGAATTGCCGTGTCTGTACATTAAAGATTTTTGCAAAATAATAACTGGGGTTTAATTAAAGTTACTATAAAAGCATAAACTGGTTTAAACAGTGCACGGGATGCGTGGCGCCTCAAGCCGGGCTTATGCCTCGCGGGCTGCACCTAATTACAATTTTGTGATCATTTCATTAAGAGAAGTATGAATCTGGTACCTACTCAGTTCGATATTTAAGATATATATTATTTAATGTGAGTTGATTTCTAATGTAGAAAGGCCAAGGACAAGGAAAGCTGCTCGAAATTCACGTGTAGGTTATAAAGACTCGTCTAAAAAGCAATACCTATACTCTCAGTCGCAAAGTCAGATTAATTAAGTTAATGCTTACTTGAGGAACGAGTAAATAATTAAAATTAAAATTTTAAATAGACATGACGTCAGTATAAAATATTTTCATACAGAATATACCTCAATGTGTTAGTTAGTAATGTTGAGATACTGAAGTGTGCGGATTCAAGAATTTAGGTCGAGCCGGCTTCGTGTTGGTTGGAGCTATTTCCAATCTTCCCCGTGAAGCTGATTTCGAAAGTAATTTCTAACCGACTTCAAAAAAGGAGGTTCTTTATTCGACCCGTATGTATAATTGTATATGTATACATGTAATGTATGTAGATTATTTCAAAAACCGATTTTGATTATTTTTTTCACTAACATAATCTACATAGGTACTTTCAGGAAGGTTTTAATATATTTAACATACCTAGTTATCATTCTTATGTACGAAGTTACACGCATAAATGTATCCGTATGTCACTAATATTTTTGACTTCTTTGGCACTTTTTTAGAAATGTGAAAATTCGGTAGTTTTCGCGTCACGCAAGAATGTCGAGAAACTTTAATCCATTCACAATGTTTCAAGTGGCGATCGCGGTCTCGTTTCGATAACGATAGAAAAATAAAGTTTGCAGTTTGCATGCTTCATTAAAAATGGATTGTCTATCTACTTAATTAGTAGATTTTTCGAAGTCAAATAAACTTTATTCAAAATTGGTACACTGTACACTTTTTGAACGTCAATTTAAGAACATTGAGGTAATGGTGATACAAATACAAATACAAATACAAATCTTTATTACAAAAAGTTTTTACAATGTAAACACGTAAAGTAATAATGTAAGTCATTATTCATTCTTCTTAAAAAGAGTTTAACATTAAAAGTAGTAAACAAGTTTTTATTAATTTTACAGTAGGTTTACACTAACAGTTAAAGGTTTGACAACCCCTGTACTAGTGTGTACACTGTATTACAGTGGGTTGTCCTCCCCGTTCCTGAGTACCTACACAGTAAACAGTATCGGTGTACTGTGGTACTTACTTATTTCAATATATTGACCTGTGGTGCGCTAAAATCAGACGTGCTAAGTATTACATACATACTTCCAACATAATACTTATTACTTAAATAGAGGGTAGGTAGTTGACGATTATTATATCTAGTTGTGCACACAGTTTGTCGCTATGAACGATTTACGTTCCAACTACCCGCCATTCTTTTATGTGTTCACTGAGTTGTGAGTATTTAGAGCTAGAGTAATAAGTTATCAGATTTTTCATATTCTGTATCTCTATTAATTTGTATGTATAATATTCGTACTATACAGTAAAATTTTAGAAAATATTATATTAAAGTTATCATGTAGTACATGATACAGTATCATGTAGTACATACATATTATATTAAAGTGTATACAGGTGTGTGCGCTTGTGATGTTTGTGATATGCATGTATGCGAGTGTGTATGTGTGTGTGTGTGGTGTACGCGTATGTGTGTATGCGTGTGTGTGAATGTGTGCATTGTGTATATGTGTGTATGTGCGTGGTGTTCCCGTATGTGTATTTGCGTGTATGTGAATGTGTGCATTGTGTGTTGCTAATTTATTTCAATATGCTATTTAGTTTCAATCATATTACTTTAGTCAGAAGATCCTCTGTTTCATTGTAGTTTAGAGCATTAAGATATTTTATTAATTGGGTTTTCAATTTATTACATGTACAATCTTTTAACATTATTTTCCTGCTTATTGCATTGTATAATTTAGGGCCGAGATAATTTATAAATTTCTGAGCAAAAAATGTTTTATGTTGAGGGATATTGAAGACTATATCTAATCTACGCCTTGTTGTAGAAACTGGTTGATTTTTGTGTTGCGCTATAATCACCTGTTTTATAAATAATTTGCGTACTGTGAGTACCTCTAGTTCAGCGTATAATAGGTGTGTAGGGTAAGTATATTTCTTGAAAGTCATTACTTTAAGTACAGCGCGTTGCGCTCTTTCTACGGTTAGTAAGGTGGTTTTGGATGTGCCTCCCCATGCTTTTATTCCATAAATGATTATAGACTGACATAGAGCATAATATGTGCTTAAAAGTAATTTAGCTGAACAGACGTTTCTGAGTAATTTAAAAATATATATCAGTTTCCTTATCCTGCTGCTTAATTTTTGTATGTGATGTTTCCAATTAAGATTCTGATCGATTAATATACCAAGATATTTAATAACATTTGTATTTTTAATACTATAACATGAACAGTTTGTTAATTGAGAACATGTATGGACTTTAATGCAAATTAAATTCTGTTCGGGCTGTGCTTTGTTTTTAATACTGTACGTCATAAACTTGGTTTTTTCTAAATTTAACGTGAGGAGATTATGATCCAGCCAGGTAGTAACCATGTTAAGGCCTTGATTAGCTAAATTATTAACTTCTTGCCAAGACTTTGCACTAAAAAGCAATACCGTGTCATCTGCAAAAGAGACTATCTTTCCATTAGTTAATTTCATATTACATAAATCATTTATGTAAATCAGGAACAATGTTGGGCCAAGAACACTTCCTTGAGGCACCCCAAATTTAATGCATTCTTCCTGACTTGCATACTGATCAATTCTTGTATGCTGTTGTCTATTAGAGAGATAGTCGCTTAATAATTGCAACGACTGGCCACGTACGCCAATGTACTCAAGTTTCCTGGTTAGAATTGGAATGGATACGGTGTCAAAAGCCTTGGCTAGATCCAAAAATACTCCAATAGTCTTCTGTCCCTTATCTAGGTTCTCAACTATGTACGACGTTACTTCCCGTATGGCATCATCCGTTGATTTATATTGCCTAAACCCGAATTGATTTGGTGAGAGCAATTTATTAGATTCTAGGAATTGTTTTAATCTAACATTGATTACTCTTTCGATTACTTTAGCAAGAACGGACAGAAGCGAAATGGGTCTGTAGTTGGAAACCACATCTTTATCTCCAGTTTTATGAATGGGAATTACAATGGACTTTTTTAGTGCTCCAGGAAAAACACCTTCATCTATACAGCGGTTACAAATAATACATATGGGTAGCGTAAAAATGTTTATCCCCTTTTTGAGCAGAGAAGTGGATATGCCATCAGGGCCAGTAGATCCTGTTGATTTTAGATTTAATATTATGTTTTTAATTTCCGCCTCATCGGTCGGCAATATGACTAAGGATTTTAATGGTGCACCTATTAATTGGGGTTTTTGCTGTCGAGCTAGTTCTAATTCCTCTTTCTGTAATCTTGTTAAGATATTATTAGCTAAGTCATTGCCAACTTTAATAAAATAATCATTTATGTGATTAAGCGAAAATGTAGGTGCAGACTTAATTTGCAATAGCTCTGTAGAAGAATTTTGTTTTTTGCTTAGATTACATAGATGCTTTATTACTTCCCATTTATCTTTAAGATTTTTCTTTTTGTTATTTATTTCGTCTCTATAGTAGTTATTTTTGAGTGTCCTTAGTAGTTTATTACAAGTATTGCGGTATCGTTTGTAAGTTATAGCTAAAATTTCATTATCAGGATTATTACGGAGCTTTTTATGTAAATTATCACGATTTCTCATACAACGGCATAATCCTGGGGTTATCCAGGGTTTGATATTAGCTTTACGTCTGGACAATTTATAGGTAGTAGAGTATTTTTGCATTATATTAGTGACAATTTCTAGGAACACGTTTGTCATCTCATTAGCATCAGTATTGTGAAATGTTTCCGACCAATTAATTTTACTTAGTTCTTCAATTACTGCATTAAAATTAATTTTTGTTCTTTCTTTGATTTGATTTTTACATTTGGTAGTTTTCTTTGGTATTGAAGTCATAACACAATAGTGATCAGTAATTGTTGTGTTACAAACTATAGTTGAGGAAGAATTTTTAGTTCTAATAAAACTGTGATCCAAGCAATTGTTTAGTCTTGTGGGAAAGGTATGTGCAGGTAGTAATCCATGCGAAGCAAGTAGATTCATATATTCTGTTGTATCTCTATTGTTGTTATGTTGATCTGCAATATTAATATTTATATCACCCATCAAAATGACAGTTTTATCGCTTCTATGTTGGAATAGCAATTTATCTAAGGAATCTAAGAATGGCTCCAGATTTTTAAAAGAGGGCGGTCTGTAAACCGAAATAATTACTAGATCATTATTAATAGTAGTCACTAGGCAGTTAGCTTCTTTAAAGTATTCCGGTTCATTTACAGTACAAGTCAAATGTTCTTTTATATATATAACGATACCATCGTTTTGATTAAGATGATTTTTAGTTGCATAAGACACATAATTCGTTATTTCTGGTATGATCGTTATTTCGGTTAGCCAACATTCAGTAAGTATTATAATATCAAATGAAATATCCAAACGTTTGAGTAGGACCATTAGTTCATCATAATTACACGATAGACTCCTAATGTTTTGAGTTAAAATGCTAAAATGGTTATTGTCATACTCTAATAGTGATTTACATTGTTCCGGTATGTCCGCGATCACAGCTTTGCCGACATTGATATTATCATCAATATCAGCTGTAATTGTTTGCATATTAGCCATAGTCAGTATAATAGATAAACCAGAAAGTTTCAATAACAAAATAAGCTGTGTCGCGGACAGGCAAGGTTGCTAGAAAATTTATACAGATGCTTCTGAGTAAACAATATGCAGTAATAGTATAGATATATATGTGTGAATATTTGATGTATTGTTGTGTGTGTGTGTAAGTGAATTGTGTAAGTATGAACTTAAGAACACTAAGATTAACTAAATTATTATTAGCTATATAATATAGAAATTTAACTATTGAACAATTTTTGTCCATTTTGTACTTTTTATTTAGATAGTCTGGCAATGTCTGATTCAGTGTGGATTGGGATCGCTCGCGATCCTTGGTCTTGCCTTGTAAAAATTCGTCCTCTCCTGGTCCAAACGAATTTCCACTTGAGCTCCTTGGCTGCTTCTCGAGTCTTCCGAAATAACTGCCTATTATAGTTTGTCAGCCTTTCATTAACATAGAACTTGCGGGGCTCATTTGACAATCCAAGGTCAGCTATAGTGACACCGCGATGTGCACGGGCGCTTCGCAGCATGTCATTACACTGCTCCAAGTGTGCCAATCGCACAACGAGTGGTCGCGGACGCAACTGCGCCTGTCCGCTGGTCTTCTTTACGAGGTGGTTCTGACCTCCCGTGCGTGACACGCTTATAACATCCTTTGGTTCCAACTTTACGTCCAATTTTGTTGCAATTAATAATGCCAGTCGCATTAGATCTTCCTTTGGTTCTTCAGGTATGTTAATAATCTCAATATCATTAGCTATTAGGTCTTGATCCCGTTCGTTGATAGTCTTTTTTATCTGAGCCACAGTAGCTTCGAGCTGAGTGACGTTGTTGCTCTGCGGGTTTTCCCAATGGCGCTTCTCTAGCAGCTCCACCCTTTCATCTAATCGGTTCAAGCGTGCAGTGCACAGCGTAATCGACGCTTTTATGGCAGACATTTCACTACGAAATTCTTGAATGTCAGTACGAACAGCGCGAAGTTCATCCAGGAACTCCGCACGGGCTGATTTCAATTCTTCCCTAAATAGGCGTAGTTCTTGCCCCAGATCCATATCTACAGTGGCATCAAGTGCTGTATTGTTTAAGCATCCCTCTTCTATTATGCTACTATCATCTTCAGGCACCGACGTATTCAGGCCTTTAACGGGGGTTTCACTTTGATTGTCCCGTGGCAGCCTACACTTACATTCAGGACAGCACCAGTTAACACTTATTTGACCTTTGGTAGGTAAGGCCACGCAAGCGCGATGATACAATAACGGACATGATATACATTTAATCGTACCGATATCACTGGCCGATAAAAATTTGCCACATGCATTGCACTTTAGCATGTTGTTGACACAAAACTGCTTATCTATTAATATTTAACTCTATGGGTGTAGTCTATAAATAGTTAACTCATTGGGTGTAACAGATAGGTGACAACTACCGCACGTCCGACCGCGGCACCGGTGCGCGGGGGAATGATTTACTTTCGAAAACTTAAAATGAGAACTTCGATGGTTCCAAACGTGCCCTGCTTTGTATGTCACATTATATTATTGAAGTCCATAATTTTCATGTATATAAATCTATAATATAATAAAACTGTAACGGATCCAATTCTGTACATTGAAGATATTTTGAAAATTTTTACTGGAGGGCACTCTATAATCGATACTGAAGACAAAACTGCAATTTTTTTCATTTTTGTCTGTCTGTCTGTCTGTCTGTCTGTCTGTCTGTCTGTCTGTATCTTGGCCGCGCATCACGCCGAAACTACTGAATGGATTCAAATGAAACTTGGTACGATTTGAGTTTATACTCCGAGGTAGGACATAGGATACTTTTTATCCCGAAATTCAGCACGGTTCCCTTGGGAGAGGGGATGAAAGTTAAAACGTGTATTTAGCTGTAATTCATTAACGCGTTGTTCGATTTCACTCATTCTTTTTTTGTTAGAAAGGTAATATTTTATATATTGTCCTATAAATATTTCAAGGTCATAGGTTTTTTAGTTCCGAAATGACAGACTTTACAACCCTCAGTATTGGGTTCAAATAACTTGGGACCCGGATCTTTGAACGTACGGCTTATTTTAAACTGGTGTGCGTTTAAATTTATGTTTGTCGGTCTGTCTATTTGTTCCAACTAATCTCCGAAACGGCTGAATCGATTTTAACGGAACCTTCAATAGCAGATAGGTGATGTTATATGGAGTAACTTAGGCTACATTTAGTTTAGGTACATAAAATAATTATGAGATCCGATCCGATCCTATATAAAACCTATAAACACGCGAACGAGTCGCGGGGGTCAGCTATATGTATATAAAACTATTTAATTGAAGACAGTCCATGATAGAACGAAGGAATCAATCAGTAGTAACATTTGAAAACAAAGTACACAAGTACATATGCGATAGTAGGTAAACAATATACCTACATACATACATAAGTATGTATAATGTGAACGCTTTGTTCATGAAGACAAGTTGCAGCGACTACACACAATGTTCCACACAAACAAGAAACCCGTCCATTCCAACTAGATAGCCAAGCCTGGGCAATACACGATAAAAAAAATCACGTTTATTGTGAAACAGAAACCTCGAAGAATTTACACGTGTTACAAATACCTAATTAAATACACAGTTAATTAATTATCAGCATAACATTTACTCAGTTACTGTTCTCCATTTAGTACCTCAGTAATGGAGTCGACTTTGAGTTAAAGTTCAAATGCACGAATAATATTTTCTGCCAAATTTTCAGGTCCCCCGCGGGTCCTCAGATGCGCAATAAATATTATGTACACTGACAGAAAAATTATGTAAAGTCTACGTTAGAATAAATAAACAAATCAAGCACACTTCAATAAATTGATGATAAATGATCGTTGATCATGCCAAAATATAATGAGGCCTGCACAGGGTAAAGGCCATCCCTTTTGTATAAGCAGATAATTTTTCGATCTACTACGTAGTCATGATCAACCCTTTACCGGCTCACTACAGAGCACGGGTCTCCTCTCAGAGTGAGAAGGGTTTTGGCCATAGTCTACCACGCTGGCCAAGCGGATTGGCAGACTTCACACACCTTTGAGAACGTTATGGAGAACTCTCAGGCGTGCAGGTTTCCTCACGATGTTTTCCTTCACCGTTAAAGCAAGTGATATTTAAATACTTAAAACGCACATAACTGCGAAAAGTTAGAGGTGCGTGCCCCGGGATCGAACCCACGACCTCCAATTAGAAGTCGGTCGTCCTAACCACTAGGCTATCACAGCTTGTGATAGCCTAGCGATAGTACTACTACGTAGTACTATTATATATTCTGTGGATCTACGCTGTTGTCAATAAATAGAGATTCAACAAAGTCAAACTAAAGTATCATCGTGTATTCGTCTGGATAGTTTTGAGAAAACAATTATAACTTATCCACAAAGTACTTAGTTAACAAATGCAAATCAATATTTTAATATCTAACAACTTGTACGTTTTCTAGAGGATTCAACTAAATAAATCAACACAAGATACGAACTTTGATACGATCCCAACTATATTCTTGGGGCATTTTCAACATTATTAATATGATTTACTTATTGAGTAATATGATTAATTAATTGACTAATACGTAATTAAAGTTATTGTAATAAAATCAGATGTCAAGAATTAGCAACCAAAACAAAATAAAATAAATCCAAAACAAAGCACGTAGGCGCGACGAAGATGGTGTGGACCGTAATCACGTCTAATTAATTGTATTCATTCCTTTTTTTTTTCTCGACAAAAACTCGTTTAAAAAGAATTATTTTAGCTGATGAGGCCGCGCCGGTTTCAAAGGGCTCGATGTGGCTCGATCGAGGTCGCAACGCTGTCGCACACTGACAGTCGTCAATATTGCCACAACTCACGCTTCACAATGCTGATTGGAACAATGTACAATAAGTACCTACCTATATACCTGCCGTCGATAATTTAGTTCAAACGGATTGCAAAACAAATGGTTTAATCGTTATTGAACTTTGATTTTTGCTTTAATGTTCGATTCGACCTTACTTAGATTGGATTCAACAATTCAGTCTGTAAAATATTCGGTGTCTGCATGACTCAATTGAGAAGATCCATCAAAGTGCAATATTGAGGAAGTACCTACTTAACAAAGAAGTCTTATTCTCTCTCTTCTCTCGTACAAGTAATAGTTCAGTTTAAAAAATATGATTTATCGAATCAAGTAAGCAGATACGTATAGGTTTATACGTATAGGTTTTATTCCATCTTGCATCCCATAAAGAGGTGACGTATTTTGAAAGTGCATTGGGAAATGCTCAACATTATACTCGTTAGTGGCAGGTAACATTAATTAGGAACACAGGAAAGATTTTCCACAAGAAAAATTCGTTGTAGTTACACATCACATGTACTATGTTTAATATAATAAAATTAATATAACAGCCATCTTACAGACCCGCGATAGAGACTGAGGACTCGAAGAAACATCTATGGTTTATTTTTTAACGTGTAGTATTACGTATTTCTATATATATTATCAACATCTCATTATCTACTTACACATAAACATATTGAGTTTTGCAGCAACATTACATTATATTTTGGATGTTTGAATAAGCGAAATGGACTGTAAACATTCTCATAGCAAATTTCGGCAAACCTTCCAAACCAATCTGCAGTTGCCAGTCGTTCAGAATAAGTTTGCGCTGTACTTTGATGCTTTCTTTTAATTCTTTCTTTCAACGTCTTTTCTAATAAGACCATAGAAAACATTTTAGTTTCAGAAACAAAACTGTAGTCTTTATGTATTTATTAAACATTGACCTCGTTTACATTTATCCGCTAAAATCTGACGATTTGGCAGTCTGATATATATCTCAACGGCTCCGAAAGTCCGAAGTCAAACAAACAGTCAGTATCCACCAAAACTTCAAAGACACGCTTTCCCTAGCCACGGCCCCGCTTGATAAGTGGCCTAAAGGGCTCCCCCGCACTCCGATCCCCTCCGACCTAGTTACCCGCCGGCCCTACCGATCTTTGTGCTCACTCTCCATCGCTACTTGCACAACTTGCTTCGTATCAGCTGGGTGATTATGTCGATTCGGCTCAACATAATTTTGGCCCATAACGGTGACGTTCTCATAATTTGATTTTAAATAAGTTCTACATAGTACCTATTATCCCTTTGCAAACTGTTTAAATATCTGTGTGCAAAAGTGGACTGAATGACGTTCACTTTTATGTTTGAAAAATAGAGTAACTATGATGATAGTAAATATTCTACCAGGAAAGTCCATTGACATACATATTAGTAGTTAACTAATGCACTTAAAGTAAATATAACAGAGATGTCAGCCGAATCATTTCATTGCGTCATTACAAAATGACGCAATGAAATAAACTATGAGAAACTAAATGGCTACTTTCAATATGAATAGTTAAAATGTCCTTATGTATTATATATATGTATATACCTAGAGAGACGTTTGCTACGTATCCAAATACCTACAGATTATTTTATTTGAAAAAAAAAAATATTCAGATTCATAGACGCTTTTTTCATCGTTTACAGTACTAGCTAGGTAGTAGGTACCTACATACACTATACGGTTTTGGATTGTTTACTATGAGTAGTTCCTGCACCAATAGATTGGGTGTGCATAGTTCCAAATTGCAGTCTAACACCTCTATGCTTTGTTCAATTTAAAGCACTTATTAAAAGCAATTGGAACAGTATGCAAGTAAGTCTATATAGTTTGAGCGCGCCCTAAATTGCGACCTTCAATTATTCAGCTTTAATTCGACATTTCTTTTGATCTCCTTGAAAATATCTCATCCGTGGAACAAGACGGGCGAGACTAATATTGACATTTTCTTTGTGATAAAATTAAGTTTCTCTGAGCATTGTTCTCTTGATATATACCTACTTATCTACCTTCTGTCCTTTATTCTCACAATTATCAACAGACTTGAAGGCCTTCTTCTAATGGATATTTTATTGCTCGAACTTTGTATTCGATCGTTGCTACTAGCTTTATTTTAGTTACGTAATCATTCGTATTACGTAGCAGGAGTTACGACGTTACTATAAAGGTCCACACTAAACAAGAACTTTTGTGGAAGTTTGATAATAAATGCTCAATAAGCTTCTAATAAGAAGTTATTTTTGTACAAACAACAAAAAATGCTCAAATGCTATTATATTTTGGGGCAATGATTTTTATCACACAAAGTCTCGATAAATGATCTCGAATAGGTATGTGTAATGTTGTATTGGCCAAACAACCAGTTATAGTCCCACAACTGGTTTCTCACGCCAGTGAGAGTAGGTAATCTAAACAAATATTCGTGCGCACTTGTATCGGTGCTGTGTTGTAGTTGCTCGCGTTCACCGCTGCGGGAGAGCGATGCCTCATGCCGTGGTACGAAGATGTCGTCTATTTATAAATGGAGAACATAGCACCGAGCGCATCGCAGCAGCGCTGCACACTCGCTGTCGTACCTCTCGATTTGGAATTCTTTATTCTTGGATTGGACATGTAGAATTGCTTCCTTGCGCCTACGATAATGCTAGGAATGTTTGACTACCTAGTCAGGTAATTTGTGGAAAATCTCTAGCACATTTTGTTCTAGAGATCCCCTTTGTTACACTAGTTAAGTACTTAGTAGTTACCGGTTGATTTTGAAAAGAATTATTATTAGAGAAGGACTAAAGTAACTTTCCTATCCAAAATTTTATCGTCCAGAGAAGAAAATACTTAGGTATGTACCAGATATTGGTTCACAATGCGCTATCTCTGAATCAAACTAAACGGACAAGTGACTGATCTGAAAAAAGAGAGAATCAAATCAAATCAAATCAAATAAACTTTATTCAAAATTGGTACACTGTACACTTTTTGAACGTCAATTTATTTCTTTGTCAATATCTTTGTGGAAAATTGTGGTACTCCTGGCACAATATCCACTATGGAAAAAGGATAGCATTCAAATATGGAGCTAAGTTTATTAATCAAATTAGCATCACTATCATTAGAAATCTTACGCCAATAAAATGCATGGATATTCCTCATTTACCTTCTTTAAGATCAACTTTACTATAGCTACTTAGAAAATACATTTCAGCTGTAGTCCGCGACTCCGTCTGCGTAGATTCATGTTTTTGAAAAATCCCATGGGAGTTCTTCGACTTTCCGAGTGATGTGCTTGAGCGCGATTTCCTCCAATCCGAAAGCAGAATGATTTTTTATTAAGTTCGTGGCATTTACTTTACTAAGTAAGTTTAATCTTACGTTTCAGATAAATGAAAGTGTGAAATCGCACTGGCCAGGCGGTTATCGCATTTCGAAAGGTGCAATAAATAACTTGAGAAGTAATCTGAACATCGTTCTTCACTTAAAAATAAGAAATTCAATTGGACGTTTCAAAACCAAATGAACTTTTGGTATTATCCCACTTGTTTTGTACCGTCGTGGTTTCGTTGTTGTTTTTACTTTTTTGTGTGGGACTTTGATCAGGTCCGGCGAGTCGGATCAAACGGTGCGTAGTACACGGGCGGTCGGCCGGTCGGTGCATCGAACGCGGTGAGAGTTAGGTCGTTGAACCGGCAGTCATGTGCATTCGGTTTTGTACGCTTGGACCTATCTAATCCCCGATATATACGTAATAGATAAGCGTATAGCTACGAGACAGGTGCCAATTTGTGACGTAATTCAGTTGCACAATCTTCGCGACAGTTTATTACACGAGATGGTGGGAAAAGGGGAAGTGATATCAACGATATTTTTGGACTTTGTTGTATACCCGTATTACTAATTCCCTGGAATTCTGACGTTTCGTAATGTTACCAGAGATAAAACAATTCCCACAAAAAAGATAAAAAATTAAAAACTTATGCAAATACAAATCAACTGCCGCATGTAGATATGACAAATGCCTGACAGATACTTCATGGTGATAATGTCATTCGACATCCATTTTTGAATAAATTTTTTCAATGTGCTTCTTTTGTTTTCTGTTGCTGTCAGTGTATACTTTCTAGTTTCCACTCTTGGTATTTTCTATTTTAAGGCGAAACGAGTAATATTATATTATTACGCGGCATATGGCTTTTTTTGATGACAGGGAATTAAGTAGTTTGGGGTAAAATCGTACTTCGTAGATGTTAACCCTGTTCTCCATACAAATAAACTCATCTGTAAATGACAATGACAGCTGTCAGAATTCCGGGGAATTAGTAATACGGGTATAGTTAATAGCAACGTAGAGTACATTCTCAATATACCTATTTAATTTATTAATAAGTAGGTAGTATAAATTGGAACGAATTAAGTATTGTTTAGCGTAGTCAATTAGGTGCGTTCCGTTTCCATTCTTCTATTATTCTGTAGATTAATTAGCTTATGGGTTTAAATGTCGTTGCATATTTTCAGTTTTAGTACCGTCAACAGGATTTGAAATGACTTTAATAAGTTAAGGGCCTGTTTCAACACCTTCTGATAAGTGTCAGATAGCCTAAACGTAAGTTTCGTCACTTTCTTACTTTACGTCAAGTGACAAAGACAAAAATTGGTAGATAGCTATCTGGTACTTATCAGAAGGTGGTGAAACAGGCCATAAGTAAAGTAAATTGTCTAACCAAGACCATTACCACCAAGGCATTTAGCAGATCAGATAAATCACTATTCACACCATGGAGGCAATATTGCAGTTTATTTCCTATCATTCGATTACCTATTAATTTATTAGTTTGAAAGTGCTCCTAGAGTAGAGGTGACTGGCGCTAAGAAATCACTATAAATTACATATATTTTGATACCTTCCTAGTTCCTACATATTTGGCCACGACATGAGACGTAAATTAATATTATTTAAATTGGATAATTTGTAGTTTTAGCATAGTAATTGATTAAATCTGTCTGAAGGTCAATTTAACGAGGCACACACACACACACAAGAAACAGATTTGTTTTCTCTAAGACAAATTATCAGAAAAATGGCATGGTATAAGGTAACCAAAATCAATGAATGTGGTAATCAATGTAACATAATAGTAGAAATTCGGTAAGTTAAGGCCAGGTGGGTTCTTCTTAAAAAACTCAATAACTATGAATACAGGACTGATTCTTGTTCTTTCTAAGCTGACAGTTTTTAGTTAGAAAATAAAACTGAAATGGTACCTCGTTAAATAGATGTAAGGTACCTATAGACCGATAATAGAATTACTAACTAGGTACCTACCGAGCCGTTATGCAACGCGGTAAAGATAACGCCGTGCGAAATTCTTTGGAAATTATTGAGAATTACAAAAAAACAGGAGCAAAAGACCCGCAGCAAATGATTGACCCCTTGATTTGACGAAGACAGCTTTGATGCAGGAAAGACGAAGCCCCAAAGGATAAGGTTAGTAGAAGAAGGAGCAGAAATATAACCACAGATAGGTAGGTAGGTACCTAAGTATATCAGTTTTATCACAGATCTTATCAGAATAAACTGGAATATTGGAATAACGCGGTGGATAACTCGTTCTTTCCCAATAGGTTTGTAAAGTTTATTACAAAATGGTGAACAAGAAGCAAGCCACAGCAACAGTCATCTTTATGATAAAGAAAGTGCTCCTAAACATTGTAGAGACTACAGACACATGCAATTCCCAGCTCTTATTTAGATCAGACAATCGTTTTTGTTTTCTCAACTAATAGTCCGTACTCCGTACACGTCCAGGCCCCAGGGCTGGACCATGCATGGATCGCCAATTCGCCATAGAACACTATCTTCAGCCGCTTGTTTCCAACGGCTTGTAGCGACTCGCTTGAGATTGTCCGTCCCTCTGGTGGGTGCGGTCTTACAACCTGCAATTGCCGATGCGGGACTGCCAACCTTGGGTTTCTGCGAACTATGTGCCCCGTCGATCAAACTGATATTTCTACGGATTACCTCATTTTATCTAAGCTTTCATATAAGGCCCATAGTTAGCAACAATGTCTCAGAGCCGTATGTCATCAGGCACTGAGGATTTTTGAGCGAGAACATCTCGAAATTTCCCGAACGCTGCCCAGCCGGTTGGATTGGAGGCGCCAGTTGGATCCGGCGGAAATCCCCACAGGAGACCACAATTATTGTGGACGTCCTTGATTTGAGACGAGTTATGGAAAATACCTATTTCCCATATAGCCTTCATAGGGTATCATAGGTACTCTTCTCTGGAATATCTATCTACTTATGATTCTTGTTAGCTTTTAGTTTAATGAGCTTCGTGACCTTCTGGTCTTCGAACAGACTCCATCCAAAGAGCATCCACTTAATTATACAGCAGAACTTAATTATAGTTAGGTACCTATAGTCCGTTTCAATAGAGTTGAGCTAAAATGTAAACCAACACACCTTTTTGCTAAAAAACTACAGAATGGATTGAAATGAAACTTGGCACGATTTAAGTTTATACTACAAACTTGGCACGATTTAAGTTTATACTACAAACTTAAATCGTGTCAAGTTTCATTTCAATCCATTCTGTAGTTTTTTAGCAAAAAGGTGTGTTGGTTTACATTTTAGCTCAACTCTTATTGAAACGGACCATAGGTAGATAGGTAGTTACTTGATTCCATAACCAGTTTTTTAATATACTTACTATACTACCTGTTCTAGTAGGTAAGTATAGGTATAGCTAAGAAGTTAGGACGGTAGGGTAGTTACAAACTTCAGCGAATAGGCCGCAAGGTAGAATGTCACGACTTGTGCTGCCTGCTCACCTACTTCCCTATTTTTTATAATACGACAACTTTACTTATTCAGGGCACTTAATTACATAGGTAGCTACTCAGTAAATTAATGCCTAACGAGGTGATTGACATTAATGGCGTAGTTATCAGCAAAGAGAATATTATACTTAAATCACTACCTACGTTTCTTGATATCATGACGTTTATAATTAATGACAAAGAAAATAATCCTTTGTACAAAGCTAAGTATGTTTGTAACTTTGTAGGCGTGTGAAGCATGGTTTAATTTGTATCCTAAACACGTTGGCACTAGGAAGTGGAAACTAAAAATACAAATAGTAAAAACTATGACTTAAACTATTATTATAATTGAGAGGATGGATGTCTCTAATAAACCAGCTGTACCTGAAGTTCCTTATTCTTGTTATCTTTGTGAGAAGCTGCTCTGATAACACCAGCTTTCCATCCCCATTCGGAAACTTTATTCACGTTTATCTTTGAAACACCACTCACAGAGAGAAATCGTTTGCCGACTAAATCTTCACGGTATCTAAATGCCATAACGAACTACACAATCACATTATTCACAGTAAAAACTACACAATCGTCAAGAAATAAAACGCTCAAACGCTACACACTACACTGTACGTCGAGCGAAGAGAAACTACGTCCGTCGCCCATAGAAATCTTTTTAACCGCAGCAATCATACGAAAGTATTAGACGGCATATTTGAATAGTATCCCACGAAAATATGAACCTGCCACTAGTTGGTCTGCCTACTGAAATTAACTGGTTAAATTATAATCCAATTAAAATAGAACGAACGTTCGTTTTGAGACTATTGTATTGGCGTAACTACTTTTGTATTTATCCAGGTTATAATGCCTAAAACAGTGCCTGAATAACAGTACAGCTACTCCATAACAGATGGCAGCACATATATTTTGATTTGCATTATTTTCGTAGTTTCATTCGTCGTCAACAGGTGATGCTGTCAGTTATAAAAATATTTTGAAATATAATAGGACAGCAGTTATAATAACAATCTTTTTTGTTTAATTTGAAGAAGGTTACTAAAAAGTTTTTAATAATGAACTAAAAAATAAATAAAAAAAACATGCATTTTTGAACGATATGTCATATTGATTGTTGAGATCACGTGACCAAAACACAAATTTTCAAAATGGCGGTTTGGTCTTCTTGCTGAGCGGTTGTGTTTTGTCATGTTTATATCATTGATCATTTCTAGTGAATTTTTCTTATGTAAATACTAATATGATATCGTCGATTATTTCCCGCCTGGTAATGTAAGTAAAATATTGTTTTTCCATTTTGTTGATTACCCAATGTTACTCGCATGTTTCGTATTTTTAGTTTCTAATCGTTCTTTGTTTGATTGTTACAAACGCTACTAATATTTTTTAGAGTATTGCGTAGGTACCTACTTACTTTAATGAACATGAAAAAAATTAACCTTATTTCTAAGACTCAGGAATTACGACAGCAATATTTTTAATAGGTAGGTACCTACCTATGTACATAAATGTTTTTTTTTTCTCTAATTACAGTTAAGCTCTAAAGTAGATAATTTATCAAAGAAAATAAAAAGTAAAACCTGGTTCATGTCCTACAAAATTCGAGTTAAACATATAATGCCAAGTGACAACACGGTGTGGCCCTCACCTACCCTACCTAAAATACTTTGCAAATTAATCCATATATGCGTAATAGAGACCACAGTGTGTTACTCCAGTGGAGACTTTTAGTGACTATAATTAGATTTGCCACATTATGATGAATTGAACTTACATCAACTTTTACAGAATATTTTAAAGACAGTTATATATAGGAGGTAACATATATTTCATAATATAATTTGATTCACATAATATAAAAATGCACCTACCTTGACTGATTGAGTGGCTGACTGACAGACAAGGCAGTGGCACAACCTAAAGACCTAAACTTAGACTTTGAGCTTCAAAATTTAGAGGAAATATTCCTTGAGTGCCGTACAAGGAAGACCAAAAATATTATTCTCTAAAACCTAAATCCATGCATACAAAGTCATGGGCTAATCATGGGCTATCAGTTAGTGTGTTATTTTCATAATTCTATACTTCAGTAGTTTGACATGTTCTAACAATGTTTAGAGGTGTTTAAATTTTAGTTTATTTCCAAAATATCCTAATCATAAATAGCTGTAATGATTTATTTTGTGTGTAATGCATATGTAATAATGTAGTAATGTTCATTTTGGTTTTGATACATATACTTTATAAGCAGTTAGCATGGTACTTAGATTGTTACATTGAGATATTTACAATTTTATGATTGTTATTGGCTGAATTTATTGCATTCTTCCACAATAGTCACCAGTTGAGATCAGAGAGTTGGCCAGTTTGAGGTGCAGTCATCACAGTTTGGTGCTAGGCTTACAGCATTTCTTGCTGAGGACAAAATCTTAATTTTTGTGAGTCGCTATAATCCCCACTACAGTTAATTATTAGCTCTTGCCTTTAACTTTCTCCACATGTGTCTAAATCTTTTTTAAATCCTCTAGAAACCTGTTGTTTTCACTGGAAAAAAGTATTACCACTCTTGCATAATCTTCTACCTTCCTATGAAAGTCAAAATTAGGTTCAGCAGTTTCAAAGATTGGCCTGGATAAACAGATGAAACTTAAGAAAAAATGGTTGTTAACATAAAAAATAATCTGACGTTAAACATATCTTTAGTCTAAACCACTCACTACAATTTGAGAGATTTCTTGCAGAATAACTGTCACACGTCAAACAGCTAGAATTTATAATCTGTATTCTGGCTTAAGGCCTTAAGCCCAAATTAGACAGTTAATTTTTCGGGATTTTTGCTTTAATTTTCGATTTCATCAATGAGTCATCGAAAATGAACTGTCTAAACACCAACAGTTCATCGTTCATAGGCACTGCCATAGCAAATATCGTATCATGCATTGTTAATCTGTATTGTGCATCGTTCATCGCAAAAAAAGTTAGTGTATTCTGTCAGATTGATCTGAAAAATTAATAGTAAAAAAATCTGAATGTGTGTGGGGAACAGTTAAAAATGTATACATTTCTGTGCATTCTGAATTCATATACTAATAATAATAATAATTCTTAGTCATCAGTTCAACATGTTTAATTTTTGTGTTTAGACTGGATGTTTGGTTTTTAATTATTATAATAATATGTAAATAACCAATATTATGTGCTTAATTAATACAAGCTACTATTTCAAAATCACAGACACTTAATTATTTCAAGTATAGATTTGCATCTATCTACAATTTACATAATTATTTATATTGCCTATGGACTATTGCGATGAATCTATCAAATCAAAATCATTTGATAAAATAGCAATAATAATTTACACTGCCACACATGTTCCCAAGTAGCCGCTGTTTAAACTAATATTGGAACTGTGCCAACTATGTTTGACGAAACGACTAGCCGTCCTGAAATTTGGCAGCACTGGAGCATGCTTCAAACCTTTCTAATCTTAATTTCACCTTCAGACGTTTTGCTCTTTACTCATTAATTTCTTTTCTATGTGGAGACTGTTTACTTTTCAACACATTACGAGCTCGAAATATTGTTATTGTAAAACTGAATTTTGTAAAACAGTTGCTTTATAAAATCTACTCCTCCAGTGCAGTGGTTTAAAGGATAGCCAGTGATTGTTAAGACTTAGGACAAAGGAGCAAGCTGCCGTCCCAGATTTCATCATTAGGGTGGCCCGGTGCACTACCGGGTGCTATTTTCGGTCAGGCTGACTCCGTGCGTTCGCCTGTGGGGTGCATCGTGCAGCTGAAGCTTTAGTCCGTGACGATCGGTTGCGCTCGCGTCGTGCCTCTACCAAACGAGTGAAGTGCGTTGACACTTAACTGTTGTGTGATTCATTGTCCATCAGTTGCTTAGTGCTTGCCGTAAACTAGTGTCTTTACCGAGTGCGCTCGATTTATTTGCCGTACGGTCGTACACCTTGACTTCAGCATCTTACGCTCTTATCGAGTCTTGTCTTACCTTTTTAGGCTTAGCCTCGGCGACTCCTTTACCTAGTTTGACGGTGACGTATCTCATTAGTCATTGCGATTGTTAAAATATGTCTTCGCGAACGAAAATCGATATCAGAATAACGATCTATTACGAGGATCAAGTGGTTGTGATTTATATTTAAGTACCTACAATGTAATATCTTCTGTTTTTTTCAATACACCATGTTATTGAATTAGTTGTTTTCTTTACTCGCCAAGAAGCATTGTTGTTTGGCTACCTATTTATAGTCGGCTAACTAGTACACTACGTTCCTACCAAGTCTACCAATACACTGGTGGGTTATTCTGTAACTTATATACATACATTATATATGATATACATTGCTGCTTTACTGTGGGAAATATAAAGTGTTTTCATAATTTTACACAGTAAAGCAGCAATGTATATCTAACTAATTAGTTGGCAACTATTTTCAGTTGCTAACTAAGTTACAGAATAACCCCCCAGGTCATGAAAATATCGTTAAAAATTTACGCACAATGTAGGTTACACCGTCAAATACTAGATTAACAGCGTAGTATATACGAGTATTTTTATTTTGACCTACATCAAACAAATCTATTAAGGTCTGTTATAGTACTTTATATGAGTTAAATAGCTCAAATTGCATGAGCCATTGCAAATCTTCCTTGAACCCTGTATCGATTTTCAAAATGTATAAATCTACCCACAATCAAATTTTTCTATCATAAAAAGTAGTCGTAACACTCGTAACCATAATGGAATTCTTTACGAACAAAAAACTGTTAGTCCAGACTCCAGATTCAAAGACCAAGAATACTGAATTTATTGACCCCAAAGTTTAAATTAAACTATATTAAAAAGGTAATATGTATTATGTATATTAGACTGTCATCAATAGTCTGTCCTCATGTAGAGAACAAACGAATGACTATTGGATTACTAAGAAATAAATAAAATTAGTTAATTATCACACTCATATTTATATACAGTATACACACATTTATTATTACCATTCCGCAGTAATAAACATAACGTACGAGTTACGACGACATTCAGCAATAGGCAATATTCAAAACAAAGTGGATAAATGAAACGGATGCATTGTGTATTCGAGCACGCATCGCTGGCTGTTGCGTACGCACCCGTGAGGATATGGATAGGAAACCAGCGAGCATGCACGCCTTATTAGTGAAGCTAGCTAATAAGGTAGAGATGCCGTTCAATACGAACTAGAATATTATATCCTGTGCTGTATTCCGTCCTCGTCCCAGACGACTGCAAGGTACTACCTTTCATATAGGTTTAAGACAACATAGGCTGTCACTCCATTAGATGTACATATAATGAAGTCGATTAAGAACTAAGTAGCGAGTGAATTCTTTGCTTTACTTTCTTTATTTTACTTTCGTAATGCTTTACTTTTGTAGCTCAATTTTCTATTAGGTGTACCTATATTATATTTGTCTCTAACTCTACCATGCCACAGTTTAGTCACGAAAATGGTAAAATACTGAGAAATTAATTACTTATTAATGAAAAATTCAAGTTCCATTTGCATTACTCAGAATTTAGAACGATATGTTACGTGTTTTAAGATTCAGAATTTCAGAGTATGTTTTCAAACACATTAAAGCTTTAATTTCAGAATTATTATGCTTCAGTGAAACGCGCTAATGTAGGTCGGTAGTTCAAAGCTTACCAATGCTATTTACCTCCTATTTTACAGCGTAAGGTTTTGTTTTGGTATATTATTTAATAAATTGTCTAACTTCTTTAGATGTTAAAAAATTACCTAAAGTTGTATAAAAAGAGGTTAGGTAGTCCAATTCGTAGGTTTTAATAGTTGTACAGCATACTACTACATAATACCTAGTTTATAGTAAACAAAATTAAAAAGGCCACTACTAACTTATCGATCCTATCATCTGAGCAGACTCTCGTTAGAGATGTTCAATGGCTTATAAAAAAACAAGAGTTACGTTCGTTTTTTGTTCCCGAATAACCAGCAGAGGTTCTTGACCTATAAATGCTATGCGCCTCGGGAGAATATTCTAATGTTACATGTTGTTCTATTTTTTTAAACTTACCATGCTTGCGAGTAAGTTTATGAGTGTGATATAATATTATATGGGCATTGTAAAATATTTAATCTATTTTTATGTACAAGAATTGGTCAAACATTTTCTTATGATAATAAAAGATAGTAAGTACCTATTTATTTGTATAATATTTATTGCTTTTTAATGATAATAATCGACTCCACGGTTTGAGTCTTACGTAGTTACTAGTTACATAATATGTCTTACATAATACCTAGGTACTTTAAATATTCAGTTCTAAGTTACTAGCTAGATAAATCGACATGTATTTAGGTTTAAGATTCTGTGAGAAATATTCAGTACTAACTGATGCCCGCGACTTCGTCCGCGTGGATACCTATAGGTTTTAAAAATCCCGTGGGAACTCTTTGATTAGTAGTAGTTTTGTAGTTTTTGCGTGATTGAGTAACAAACATCCAAACATCCACACTTTCACATTTATAATATTGTAGATTAGATTGAGATAGAGTAGATTGAGCTCTTAGTTGATGCCCGCGACTTACACCCATATTCTAAGTCGTAACTCGAAAAGCCCCTCGACTCCAACTCACTCGAGGAGGCCTCAAGGAATGACTTGAAAGAACCTCAAGATCGGTATTCATAGTTGTCAGGTTGAGGAATTCTCGAGGTTCCTCGAATGAGTGGAGTCAAGGTAAAACTCAAGGAATTACGTCATCGTTTGGCGGAATGTTTCGTTTGTTATGACGTAAGCTAACCTTAATAATGATTTTTTTTATGTGCGAGCGCAAGTGCAATTGCGAGTGCGAGTGCGAATGTTAGTGCGAGTGCGAGTTCGAGTGCTAGTGCGAGTGCGAGTGCGAGTACGAGTGCGAGTTCGAGTGCGAGTTCGAGTGCTAGTGCGAGTGCGAGTGCGAGTACGAGTGCGAGTTCGAGTGCGAGTGCGAGTTCGAGTGCGAGTGCGAGTTCGAGTGCGAGTCCGAGTGCGAGTGCGAGTGCGAGTTCGAGTGCGAGTGAGAGTGCGAGTGCGAGTGCTAGTGCGAGTGCGAGTGCGAGTGCTAGTGCGAGTGAGAGTCCAAGTGAGAGTTCGAGTGCGAGTCCGAGTGCGAGTGCGAGTGCGAGTACGAGTTCGAGTTCGAGTTCGAGTGCGAGTGTTAGTGCGAGTGCGAGTGCGAGTTCGAGTGCTAGTGCGAGTTCGAGTACGAGTTCGAGTGCAAGTGCGAGTGCGAGTTCGAGTGTGAGTTCGAGTGCGAGTCCGAGTGCGAGTGCGAGTGCGAGTGCAACTTCGAGTGCGAGTGCGAGTTCGAGTGCGAGTGCGAGTGCGAGTGAGAGTTCGAGAGCGAGTGCGAGTTCGAGTGCGAGTGCGAGTTCAAGACGAGTGCGAGTGCGAGTGCGAGTGCGAGTGCGAGTCCGAGTGCGAGTTCGAGTGCGAGTCCGAGTGCGAGTTCGAGTGCGAGTCCGAGTGCGAGTGCGAGTACGAGTTCGAGTGCGAGTGTTAGTGCGAGTGCGAGTGCGAGTTCGAGTGAGAGTTGAGTTCGAGTGCGAGTGCGAGTTCGAGTTCAAGTTCAAGTGCGAGTGCGAGTGCGAGTTCGAGTGCGAGTGCGTGTGCGAGTGCGAGTGCAACTTTGAGTGCGAGTTCGAGTGCGAGTGCGAGTGCGAGTGCGAGTGCGAGTGCGAGTGCGAGTGCGAGCTGTGAGTGTGAGTGTGTGTATGTGTGTGCGGTGCATGAACTGCTTGCTGTGTGTCCGGTGCGTGCGCTACGTGCGGTGCGTGCGCTGCGTGTCTCCGTGCGCTGCGTGCGGTGCGTGCGCTGCGTGCGGTGCGTGCGCTGCGTGCGGTGCGTGTCTGCGTGCGGTGCGTGTCTGCGTGCGGTGCGTGTCTGCGTGCGGTGCGTGCGGTGCGTGCGGTGCGTGTCTGCGTGCGGTGCGTGTCTGCGTGCGGTGCATGCGCTGCGTGCGGTGCGTGCGCTGCGTGCGGTGCGTGTCTGCGGGCGGTGCGTGTCTGCGTGCGGTGCGCGCGGTACGTGCGCTGAGTGCGCTGCGTGCGGTGCGTGTCTGCATGCGGTGCGTGCGCTGCGTGCGGTGCGTGCGCTGCGTGCGATGCGTGCGCTGCGTGCGGTGCGTGCGCTGCGTGCGGTGCGTGCGCTGCGTGCGGTGCGTGCACTGCGTGCGGTGCGTGCGCTGCGTGCGGTGCGTGCGGTGCGTGCGGTGCGTGCGCTGCGTGCGGTGCGTGCGCTGCGTGCGGTGCGTGCGGTGCGTGCGGTGCGTGCGCTGCGTGCGGTGCGTGCGCTGCGTGTCTGCGTGCGGTGCGTGCGCTGCGTGCAGTGCGTGTCGCGTGCGGTGCGTGCGCTGCGTCCGGTGCGTGCGCTGCGTGCGGTGCGTGCGCAAACGATAGTCTATCGTACATATATTCAATAAAACTATCAAAAGACATTATAAAAAAATGTCTGCGTGCGGTGCGTGCGCTGCGTGCGGTGCGTGCGCTGCGTGCGTGCGCTATCGTACATATATTCAATAAAACTATCAAAAGACATTATAAAAAATTAATAAAATACTTCTTTTGTAGCTAACAATCACATAAAAAACTTCCTCAAGGTAGATGCCGATCAACCTTACATTTGACTCGACTCAACTCACCTCGAGTGAGGAAAGTGTTTGAGGTAAGGACAAAAATTACAACTATGAATATCAAAACACCTCTGTGAGGTTGAGTCGAGTCGAGTAAATCATGAGTTTAGAACTAAGAATACGGGTGTTAGTCTACATGTGTTTAGGATTAAGATCTCTTCGATTTTCCGGGATAAAAGTAACCTAGATGAATCCGTTTATAATGCTCTACCTGCCCGTGACATTCTCTTCCTAATTGGTCCAGTCGTTCAAATAATCATGAACTATGCAGCAGGTATTTTTAAATGACAGACAAACACTTATTTATATATTCAGAAAAAATATAGCAATAATTTAAACGTGTACTATGCATCCACCTATTTATTATATTTACCATACATGTTATATAATATAATACTACATAAAAGAGCAAGCAAAAATTACACTTTTAATGCACCAATAATTGTAGTTGGGAGTTTTTTTAGATTAATAGGAAATTACGAAACTCAGTCTAATAATCATGCTTGGTTGGTTCGTTATTTTCCTCATTAATTTCAGTAGGTAGTTTAACGATCTGTTCAAATTTGCTTCTATAACCATAAAATATTACCTATCAAATATATATTTTTTACATTTATAAAAAGCAACATATTATTTAAACCTTTGATTTTATATAATTCGTCTTTTTAGGGTTCCGTACCCGAAGGGTAAAAACCATAGAGATAATAATAATAAGTAGAGTAGGCATACCTACCTTAAAAACGTGCCAAAAATACACTCACACACGCACAATCCTGTAACATAAAATGGCGCGTGTTCATTGTGATGTCTCAAGTTGTGCGTGTGTGAGTGTTCATGTATACATTTTAGGGAGGCCATCTTAAGGGAAGTTGCAATAAAATTTCTGCCACGATCTGTTTTATTGTTATGTTTAAAAATGTAGTGTTGTCTCTTACACACTTATGAAAATTTTGATAAGCTTAAGCTATTTTCCGATCCACTATTTTCTATAGGACATTATGCCAAGTCCTCTTCTATAGGTTCATGGTAAAAACGGAGCCCTATTAATGTCACTCGGCTGTCTGTCTGTCTGTCTGTCTGTCTGTCCGTCTGTCCGCCGGTCACAGGTCTCTAGCTCGCAGACGAAATGAGTTACAAACCTGAAATTTTGGTATTTAGTGTAAAACGTTAACCCAAAATCAAATATTGAATTAGAAATTGAATTAAATTATTTTTCAGGGGGGCTCCCATACATGAAAAAGGAGCCGGAAAAAAAAATTTTTCTTTACCCTAGCTTGTGGGGTATCATTGTTTAGAGCTCATTAAGTAGAGTACAAATATATATTTTTTTAATTTTTATCTCAAAAAATAAGGGAATGGGAGGCCATCAAAGTTGTCAGTTTTAGACCATTTTTGTGACGGGGGCTATCTCAAAAACTAAACTAGTTGGGAATATGATATTTCAGTATATTATGTACTATATGCTCTATTTAAACAACAAATACTGAAAACAACGATTTATTAAATAGTTTATAAGCTGTGACCAAAATAAACGAATATTTTTTTGGGTTTTTCTTTCACGGTTTGTTGCGATATCTAGCTCGGAAATTAAATATTTCTTAGACCCAAAATATTATATTGTTCATAATTATGTACGGAACCCTGAAAGAGCGAGGCCCGACTCGCACTTGGCTGATTTTTTTTTGTTATGTTACTTTCTTACCGCGCAAGTTCTAATTTCGATTAACCTGACTCGCATTTCTAAAATCAAAGGGTGGTTAATGGAACATACCTATTTTAAATAGCGTGGTTATTACGACTATATTATATAGATAATGCGCGTTAATTCTCATTTAAAATTTATACAGGCAATAATGCATCACTAATGTTAATTAGCAATCAAAACAAACGATCCTAGCAGCTGCATTTTACTAACAATAAGACTAGGGTTACGAAAATAACCGCTGCATTGTCCGCGGCCGCGTCCAGAACAATACCTGATTGTCAGTAAGTAGTTATATCTATCTATAGAAATATCAACTTGTTAGTGCATCTGTGCAATTGTCTTGTTTATTTTTAAGACTCCAGACGTATAAGGCGGGGGCAGCTGGTTCATTAGGGCATGCACTCATTGCCGACTTGCGATTCGGGTAAAAAATCATTGGTTCATGCCATTTAAAACACAGATGTCCTACATAGTAATGCCTCGTATCAGCTGTATGAAAACCTGTTATCAATAAAGAAATACATATAGAAAACTGTGTAAACGATCCCATAACAGTCCCGACTATTATAGTGGCCGCCACAAGTCGCGGAAGAGATTTTTCATACGTTTTCTTGTGGCTTGAACGCGCCCACTCGAGCGCTCAGTGTGCGGCGGTACCATATAAAATGTATGAAAAATCTCTTCCGCGACTTGTGGCGGGTCACTAGTCGTCGCCACTTGTGGCCCAGTTTGCGGCGGCTGTAAAACGAAAGATTTTGAGATGGAGATCGTCCAGTTGTCGATTGTAATATTCACTTCAGGCGTTCTCTTTACTTCAGAACAAGGTCAAAAGTGTAGCTTTAAATGTAGCTTAAGTGCTCCAGAAATCATTAGTTTTTAAATACCTTAAGTGAGACAACTAAATAATATATTTTTTATATTTTGAGCAAAAAATTGCTACAGTCAAATTAGTTGCCATATTTCATTGTCCAGTTGGATAAGAGAGACCGGTTAGTGCTTTTGTAGAATAGCTCCTATTGTGTGCAAACAACCGGATTTTATGTTCTGATTATTCTCCTTGAAATACGATACATATTTATTCTTCACAAAACTAATTCATTTTCTTGTCTTCTTCTCGTTAGAACCTGCACCTTAGCCTAAAGTAGAGTCACGTTCAAAATTAAAAAGACCTTGTAAAGTAGCGTACTCGAAATAATTAATTTCATTTGACAGTATCGGTATCTAGTATCTACCTTTATACTCGCTGAACGCCAAGTGTATGCTCGGAGCAGTTAGTGCAATTTAAATTGAAGAAGGCATAAACGCTTTGCTGTCCGGTCGTTTATTATTCGTCATGTTCGGTGAATTGTGCTCGCTTTTTATTACTTGTATCCTCCTTTTTGTGATTCCGTCGCGTCGTATGGTTGAGAGATTTTATAGTTGTATCAATTCATAGAAAACTTTCCTAAGCATTTGTAATTATAAAAAAAATATCTATACGTATTATGTTACAAATCCGTACGATGACATTTGCCCAAGCACCAAAGTGATCGACCGGATATATGATATTTCTCCAAAAAATACTGGTGGGCTCTGATACGATCTGTTGACAACTTGGCAATTTAAAAAGTGTCACTTCTATTTTTATACGGATCGAAAAGTATACCTCAGTCATAAGCATGATAGGTTAATGCCTCGTATCGATATCGTTAATACATAGTGCAGCTATAAAACCTACGCTCATATCATGAAATAACACTGTTCGAAGCTTTTCATTCATATACTTACACTGTACGTAAATGTCACGCATTCTCGCTTTAACCTCATCGCGAATATGTGGGATTTAATGGAAATAGAGCACCGGATGATGTAATGAAGTTGTGACAAATGACATCTCTTTTTAAAATGGTACTGTGTACTTTTTATGTGATATAGTCAGTACAGTGTTTGCATATAATCTTGTGTTTTCGAACTTATCCCGTATTTTCAGCTTAAACTGCAAGTTGTATGAATAATGCAGCGTTGTGAAATTCTTCGAATGTTAATCAGCGGTGGTTCGCCCACGACAACTTACTCAATCATCTGCCTTATAAAATTGAAATTGCCGACTTTGGAAATTATCTTCATTTCAGATCCAAGTGCTTAAGAGGCCGTATTCCGAGCCGAGCTAACGAGTTTCGGCCCGAGTTTTAAATGTGTGCGTGTACCTCACAATGGCACCGTAAGCTGCACTCACACAAAGACATGGTATACTTAAAAGCGGTCGGACTAACCTATATTGATACTTTGCGTTCCAAATTCAACGCGCTAATAAAATAAAATTTTAGATCTTAGTATATTTTATATTTGCTTTTTTTTAATGTTCGATTTAGGTATGTATATAATTATTATCAAGATGTTGTGTAATCGTTTATACTTACACATAACATCTGTAAGAATTAAATACAGCTATATCACTACCCATATTATAATGCGAAAGTGTGTTTGTTTATTAGTTTATTGGTTTGCTGGTTTCTCCTTCAATCACGCTGCAACGAAACAAAAGACTATACGATCAATGCTTATTATATTGGTCAATAGATTAATCTGGTTATTTCAGGTATACAGGTTGTTTTGTTATAGAAGTTCTCTCAGGTGTGCAATTATCTACTATGCAGTTGCTAATCTTAGGTCATAAATAAAATTTGCACGTGCTCAATTCTTGCAGGAACACTTGTTGTATTCGTATTTGCTTCTTGTAACCGAATTGTTATTTATTGTCAAGAATGGCCCGAGTACCCATAATATTTTACTACCAAAGACTTGATGAGTAGGTGCTAAACTAATATTTGTTCGTGTTCAAACCGTGATGTTTTTATTATATTCTTTTTTCTTGTACTAGTTGACTCGCCCAGGATTTACACATTTTCGTTTAGCCAATTTTGATGCAATTTAGTACACATATGGCTTACATCCCGAAGGTGGACAAAGGCTATTTTTTATCCTGGAAAATAATTTATTTTTCATAGAACACTATTTTATGTGTTTATTATTAAAGACATTACTATCTAAAATTTAGGTATGTAAGGGCCTGTTTCATCACCTTCTGATAAGTGTCGAATAGACTAAACGTAAGTTTTGTCACTTTCTTACTTTATGTCAAGTGACTAAGACAAAACTTGTGAATAAGCTATCTGACACTTATCCGAAGGTGGTGAAACAGGCCCTAGCTGTTTTCACCTAATTAAATTTAGTTGTGAGATAACTTATCTCCCTCTATTTAGTCCGACGATTAAAATAGACATTCAAGATTAAAAAAAATATTCAATATCTATACTAATAAATAAAATTGAAGTGTCTGTCTGTAATTTCGAAATAACTACCACATATTAAGCTCATATGGTTATTTGAACGATACCATAACCGAATCACACGTTTTTAAAATTTTTGTCTGTCTGTCTGTCTGTTTGAACGGGCTAATCTTCGGAACGGCTGAACCGATTTTGACGGGACTTTCACAGACAAGTAGAGGATTAACCAAGGAGTAACATAAGCTACTTTTTAACCAACTTTCAAAAAAGGAGTTGTGTTGAAATCGGTAAATACAGATGTTAAAAACGCCCTGATAGGTATTTTCGTTGCGCGCGATCGCGACGGCCGACGCGGACGCTCGCGCTCCCCGCGCCGCGCCACGCGCCCCTGCGCCCTGCGCCCGCCGTACGCGGTACCGCGGTACGCCGCCGCGCGGCGGGGGGCGGGTGGACCAGAAATCTACTTATCCCTCAGGATTTGTGAAAAATCGAAATTCACGCGGGCGAAGCCGCGGGCAAAAGCTAGTTTAATAATAATTTAGTGTGCAAAATAGCGGGACAAGCAACTAGTGGCGCCATCTGTTTTGTGATTACCGAAACTTATTCTAAACTAGATGATGCTCACGGCTTCGCCCGTGTCATCGATGTAAAGTGGATTTAGGTTTTTAAAAATACTGTGGGAACTTTTGATTTTCCAGAACAAAAAGTAGCTTATTTGTTAAGTAACCCGTCCCCAAAACGGAAAAATCCCGTGGGATCCCCACGATTTCGGAATGCAATTCCTTACAGCATCAGGGTTGAGGAGTTGGATATGTACCTACTCGAGTTCATACAACGATAAAGTCTTTAATTGGTACCGCAATATCAATTTAAATAACCGAAAGTTTCTAAATCCCATTAGTTTTGGGGATCAGGTCCTCTACATCATCAGGATTGAGGAGTTGGAATCCAAATTTTTTACAGAACAGGGTCGCATTGTTTCTCTATCGATTAAAAAAAAAATTACGCAAATCGGTTCAGATATCTCGGAGATATCGGTGCACATAGGTAGAAAAACACAACTCTTCCTTTTTTGAAAGTCGGTTAAAAAAGTAGCCTATGTTACTCCCTGGTTAATTCTCTACTTGTATGTGAAAGTCCCGTCAAAATCGGTTCAGCCGTTCCGAAGATTAGCCCGTTCAAACAGACAGACAGACAGACAGACAGACAGACAAAAATTTTAAAAACGTGTGATTCGGTTATGGTAGCGTTCAAATAACCATATGAGCTTAATATGAGGTAGTTATTTCGATATTACAGACAGACACTTCAATTTTATTTATTAGTATAGATCTAGAATGCCGCGTGAAAGTCACTTCTCGATTTTTTCTATACTAATAAATAAAATTGAAGTGTCTGTCTGTAATATCGAAATAACTACCTCATATTAAGCTCATATGGTTATTTGAACGGTACCATAACCGAATCACACGCTTTTTAAATTTTTGTCTGTCTGTCTGTCTGTCTGTCTGTCTGTCTGTCTGTCTGTCTGTCTGTCTGTCTGTCTGTTTGAACGGGCTAATCTTCGGAACGGCTGAACCGATTTTGACGGGACTTTCACATACAAGTAGAGAATTAACCAGGGAGTAACATAGGCTACTTTTTTAACCGACTTTCAAAAAAGGAGGAGTTGTGTTTTTCTACCTATGTACACCGATATCTCCGAGATTTCTGAACCGATTTGCGTAATTTTTTTTAATCGATAGAGAAACATTGCGACACTGTCCTACAAAAAATTTGGATTCCAACTCCTCAATCCTGATGCTGTAGGGGAACTGATCCCCAAAAGTAATGGGATTTAGGAACTGTCGGTTATTTAAATTGATATTGGGGGTGCCAATTAAAGACTTTATCGTTGAATGAACTCGAGTAGGTACATATTCAACTCCTCAACCCTGATGCTGTAAGGAATTGCATTCCGAAATCGTGGGGATCCCACGGAATTTTTCCGTTTTGGTGACGGGTTACTACAGATACTACTTTTTGTTCTGGAAAATCAAAAGTTCCCACGGGATTTTTAAAAACCTAAATCCACACGGGCGAAGCCGTGGGCATCATCTAGTTATATAATATACTAGCTTTTGCCCGCGGCTTCGCCCGCGTGAATTTCGATTTTTCACAAATCCTGAGGGAATCGTGGATTCCCGGTTCCCGTTCCCCGCTCCCTTTTCCAACCTTTATACCTACTTTCAAGAAACTTTGCTATAGTAATCTACCTATAGCTATAGATATAGTTTTCGGGTTTTTGAAAGAGAAATGTGTTCAATATGGTACTTATGATGAGATTTTGCATCTCTGATAGAATCGGACTGACACAAACTTTATCGTTAAAGTAAAATGAACCTTAACTGCCTTGTTTTAAAGCTCAAGTTCATCAACAGCCAACACTCTAAACAATTAAAATCAGTGGTACTGAATTTTAGGTCCATTTTATTCTGACGTTATTGTGTCACAGAGGAGAAACGGAACAGAGTCAAAGCTTCTAAGAAGCGAGCAAAATTTATACCTATTCTGGTAGGGTTGGCACAGGAGGATACAATTTAATAAACAATAGTTATTTGTTCAACAAAATGGCAAATTTTGTTTTTGTTGTGATTGACTTTGCTATCGCATGATACATACAACTTTTCACTTCAATAGCGAGAAAATACAAGATGTAAAAGAAATATTTATTTAAACATTAAGGTATTTTAAACAGGGAGCTCTAAATATAGATTTTGAATGAAATTGGTCAATTAACAAAGAATTTCAAAATGGCGTCGACTTTTTTAAGTTTTGGTAACAGTTTCCTGTTTTGTGATCCCAGGGAGCTCTAAATATCGATTTTGAATTAAATCGGTCAATTAACAAAGAATTTCAAAATGGCGTCGACTTTTTTAAGTTATGGTAACAGTTTCCTGTTTTGTGATCCCAGGGAGCTCTAAATATCGATTTTGAATGAAATCGGTAAATTAACAAAGAATTTCAAAATGGCGTTGACTTTTTTAAGTTTTGGTAACAGTTTCCTGTTTTGTGATCCTAGGGATCCTCAGATATTGATTTTGAACGAAATCGGTCAATTAACAAAGAATTTCAAAATGGCGCCGACTTTTTTAAATTTTGGTAACAGTTTCCTGTTTTGTGATCCCAGGGAGCTCTAAATATCGATTTTGAATGAAATCGGTCAATTAACAAAGAATTTCAAAATGGCGTCGACTTTTTTAAGTTTTGGTAACAGTTTCCTGTTTTGTGATCCCAGGGAGCTCTAAATATCGATTTTGAATGAAATTGGTCAATTAACAAAGAATTTCAAAATGGCGTCGACTTTTTAAGTTTTGGTAACAGTTTCCTGTTTTGTGATCCTAGGGATCCTCAGATATTGATTTTGAACGAAATCGGTCTATTAACAAAGAATTTCAAAATGGCGCCGACTTTTTTAAATTTTGGTAACAGTTTCCTGTTTTGTGATCCCAGGGAGCTCTAAATATCGATTTTGAATGAAATCGGTCAATTAACAAAGAATTTCAAAATGGCGTCGACTTTTTTAAGTTTTGGTAACAGTTTGTTCTAAAAAAACTGTTCCTATTCACCCATAAGTCGTTCCTATTCACCTCATTCTCATCCCTATTAACCCCTCTTTCGTCCCAAAAGAACTTCGAGTATGAGATTTTAACATTATGTCATACAAAAAATATTTCATTTCAATATATACATATATCAACAATTCAACACATACTTATACCAAAACATAGCATTAGCTATGTATTAGCTCAGCATTGATCAGATCGGACCACTAATGAAATAAAACCTATGCACAAATCATCAAACTGAGTCGGTTGCGCTATAATTTTTACGTAACTTTTACGACAAGTCATTACACAGCTTTGCATGTGTGCGTGAGCTGCGTCGGGCAACAACACGTCCTCCCTCGAAGAGCGCTAAGCTCGGTATGGCATTCGTACTGTCTGCTGTGCCATTTTATTTGTAAATTTTAGGATACTTTGACAATTTTTTGTGGTCTTTTTTGGTGTCAATAAATAGTTTCTGGATTATTTTTTTTTTACAATTATAGCTAAATGAATCCTAAACTTTCGTGCTATATATTTTTTTTATTAGTGAAATTGCGATAAATCAAAGAAATTGGGGTTAATCTAATGCTTAAATTTTCATAAATCGTACGTGCGCTTTTTATTTTTTATTTACTAATTTTGTATAAAACATAGAAAAACTAATTCCAACATTCCAATTTTGAGGGTGTGTTCATAATATTAGTATTTTTTTTCAGTCGCTTTCTACAATTTTTAGTACTTATATGTGTGACGAAAGTTTCACTCAAAAGCGTAAAATCAGTAAACGTCTTCCGCAAGAATTAAGATTTGAATAATATTTTTTAATAAAATTAATATTTTATTCCCAACATTCCATTAAAAAAGGATTGATCTTTAATATTTGATAATTTTTTTAAAAGTAATCATTATATCTAAAGCACTATGGTGTTCAAAAGTTCGTAAAAAATTACGAATCCGGGTACCGGCCTCTTAATACAATTTATATGACTGAACGGACATTTTCTGGCAACTAGTAACACCTTTTCTTTGGCCTCTGTAATAAAAACTAACGTAAACAAACATATCAATTCCTTTCTAACTCATCTTTATTTATAGTTTACACATTTACCCGTAATTTTTGCATCTCCCTGCGAACCGCTCTCAACCTAAATATTGATTTGAAGTCGTAGCACGCAATTATGCCGAGAGCAATCTTCAGTTTCCAGTCTCACTAAAGCGTCCATATTGATCATACGAGCGCACTCGCACGGACATAATAAGCTCACTGTATAGTATGAACCATTACTAGATGCGCAGCCCGTATCCATGGAGGCAGGTCGCGCGCGTAACCGTGACGACAACCCCGGTTTTCCGACTCGGAGCCTCGCAGTGACCAGCGTTCGGCACATTGTCACTAAACTCGAGGCTGAATACGCTCGCGCCGTAACGACCAACTCTATCGATAACTCTATCGACAACTCTATCGTCAAATACGAAGCTAATAAAGATAACGACTACTATAACTCCCCTTTCGATTCGAAAGTGCACGTGTTCAATAGACTCGTTGTCAACTTGTTAGTGGCGTTCGGCAAATGCGTGCCTAGTGTGACGTTCGCGAATTTCGGCTTCGTCGCCGTGACGACGGGCTTGTTCGCCCCGAGGATGATATCTTATTTGGTCCTGTATCCGTTTTGCAGATTGGTATTTGGAACCCTCTACCCGGCGTACGCTTCATATAAAGCTGTGCGGACGAAGAATCTTAAAGAATACGTGAGTAGTTTTCATCTTTACCTATTTACACTTTGTGTCTTGTAATAACTGAAAGAAAAATTGTTGTTGACAGTATAATATATAATACAACCTAATACTTTATTGATACTAGACGCGTTGTTTCCAAAGGAACTCTTTTCCGGAATGAAAGTATCCTATTTCCTTCTTAAGGATGCAAGCTATCTCAGAGACAAGTTTCAGCTCATTCGATGAATGATACGCGAACGCACAAAGGACGAACAGCAAATAATTTTTATGTACAAGATTCCTTGTATAATCAATTTGATTACAATAGAAATGGAATACAAAACACCCAGATGTCAGATGATCGTATCAGTAGATAACAGCAAATAATACGATAAACAGATAATCTAGTGTGAATTGCTTACAAAACATTCGCCGGCGGCCTTGCCACGGGCGCGCGCGCACTGTTTCGCTTCAGTTCTTGTTATGTCCTTTACCTCGCCTATTGCTTTACGTGCTATTAGTATAGCGTGCTCGATGTATAAAGTTTTATTGTTCCATGTTTTATAAATACGTATCGGTATTAATATTATTAAGGTTGATTGAATTAGGTCATTAGTCTACGTCCTTTATTAGTCATCTAAGATAAGAGCTAATACGAACGTTCATAGTAAATGGCTGTTTACTTCTGTTCACTGATTTGAAAGTTTTTGATCGATCGTTTTTTTGTGACCAATGTCGTTTCAATTCAGTTACTAGAGATTCAATAAGCTGAATAATTCTCTACCTTGTTATAATAGCGTTCCATATAAAGTACGAATTGCTTTAGACGCAGCGCGTTAGAGCGCAACGGCAAATGGGAATCCAATAAAGGAAATTTTAACGTAAGAGACAATTATTAGAGTTTACATCTGGGTATCCTCGCGGCTGCTCGGCCATTTTGTAACGCAGTGGCTAATTACATCCGAGTCTAATGTGAATCGTACGTTAGAATTTATCATCACTATCGTCTTGCTGTTATCTTGCAGCGTTATCGCAAACTATCAATACAATATTATGAAGACCTAGTTAACAATACAATGATTTTTAACGATTCTTTGTTTCAATATTAGCCATCTTTATTTCTTACTCACTTCTAGAATAGAATAGAATAGAAAAGTTTTTTATTCAAATAAACTTTTACAAGTGCTTTTGAATCGTCGATTGAGTCTACCACAGGTTCGGAATGCAGTTCCAGCCGAGAAGAACCTGCAAGAAACTCGGCGGTTGCTCTTTTTTTTTAAATAACATTATAACAATTATTATTATTAATGTACATGATTGAAATGCCGTCTCGCGCATTGCTGGAACGAGTTAAATCCAAGCTTTTTTATCGTTTATATAATCTTCAATTGTATAATAAGCTTTTTTTATGAGCATACTTTTAATAAAGTTCTTAAACTTGTGTAAAGGCAAGTCTAAGACATATTTTTTATTCAGATAAACTTTTACAAGTGCTTTTGAATCGACAAATGAATCTACCACTGGTTCGGAATGGTGCTTACAATTCTACACGTTAAGAAGGGCAGACAAAAGTAGCCCCATTTCCGACGGCGGCACCCGTTCACGAGCATGACGCATGATCCAGCCATTGCTTCGCTCAACCATATTTGAGGGAACGTAACAACTTCTAGATACGTATGTACATACAAATTGTTTCAGGTAAAATGGATGATGTACTGGATCGTTTTCGCGCTGTTCACGTGCACGGAGACGATCACGGACGTGTTCCTCTCGTGGTTCCCCTTCTACTACGAGGTGAAGATAGTGCTCGTGCTGTGGCTGCTCTCGCCGGCCACCAAGGGCTCCTCGATACTCTACAGGAAGTTTGTTCATCCCGCGCTCTGCAGGCGAGAACAGGTGAACTACTACATTGTTACCGTTGCCGTCGCCTACGCCTACGAAGCCATAGCAATCATTCATAGTCATTCATAGGCATTCATAATCATTCATAGTCATTCATAATCATTCATAGGCATTCATAATCACTCACAGGCATTCATAGTCATTCATAATCATTTATAGTCATTGATAGGCATTCGTAATCATTCTTAGTCATATTATAGCGCTGAAATTCCGCCATGATTCGTCTGTTGTATGACATGTGAAACATAAGCGAATTAGCCTGGTCTAACAGAGATATTACTGAGTCTATCTCTCTCCGTTCGACATTGTAGTCAGGTTGCTAGCTGCCAGATCTCCGTTGCGAAATTATCAACGAAACTGAACGTCGAGATTTAGCCTGTATACTACGGACAACTTATATGGTGATATTTCAGCGGTTTAGCTGCTATGGTGTCGTGGTGGAGATGTGCTAAAGGTCTCAAGCACCAGATGTGTTCTTCAAAGTTTAGAAAACAATTTACTCGTATAAATAATGTATACAAAAATAATATATGTAGCCTCACATGTCGTATGTGGGATTTTCTATGCTTCTGTTATTCTATCTGAGATTTAAACGCTTTTTTTTAGTACATCAGACAGCATTTAATCCTCAAGGACAAGTTTCAAATATCTAACCTGTTGCGGTGGTACTTGAGTAACAATTATTCAGTGTATAGGTACAACTATAGCCACAGAATAAGTACTTATAACGGACACTTTCCTGCGTCCACGCGTGCTGCGTGCGTTGAGGTGATTGCTCCTTTCTCATTACCATCTGTTTATTTGTTTCATGACTTTTGTTTATTGCCCTTTTTAATGGCGATTTAAATATCGTTTCAATTTCGTACAGAAAACAAGTTACAAATAAATTGTAAAGTTACAACTGCAGATCCTACAAATTACAATACAAATATGCGTCTACCAAACTTATCTCTTGAGAGTTTTTCAGCTAATATTTTACAGTTTTTAGGTCCAGTTCTGACCGATATTTCATTTCTTCGAAGGCTTATTTACTGTTATTAAAACTGAGTTAAGATTATAATCATTGATAAATTATATATCAATGTTTGTATTTTATCGACAGCATTAACACCGAAATCTATTCCGTACCCTTTCAATTTCTAACCTTACTTTATAAGGCGCATGTCCTGAGGATCATTTCATTATTCATACTTTGATACTGGTAAAACATTACCATCAGGGCCGGATTATCCATAAGGCGGATTAGGCAACTGCCTAGGGGCCCCACACCGACTAGGGGCCCACGGGGGCCCCGTGAGCGCCTAGTCGATAGCGGCCCTAGTCGATGCGGGCCACGCAACAAGAAAAAAATAAGCTTCATGTAACAAATTTTTTTTTTGAGAAAATTTTCAATGTAGGTACTTCCTATTACAAATGTAATAAATTACGTAATTAAAAAAACTAAAAACCCGACTGTGTAAAACAAACTAGTTCTGGTAACTGAAAAGCAAAAAACAAGCTTTGTACTTTATAAACTAGAATTTGATAAGATCATAAACATAATTAATGTTAGAAAATGTATGGCATGCGGGGGCGAACTAATAGTCCTGAGTAGTTGGCTAAGTAATGCCCCCGCCTGCCATACATTTTCTAACATTAATTATGTTTATGATCTTATCAAATTCTAGTTTATAAAGTACAAAGCTTGTTTTTTGCTTTTCAGTTACCAGAACTAGTTTGTTTTACGCAGTCGGGTTTTTAGTTTTTTTAATTACGTAATTTATTTCTTGGTTTTTAGTGCAAAACTATGAAATATTTTTAGATGCATATTTTTACAAGAGATAAAGTTCGTAAACTAAAACCCGATTAGGACTACGCTTAGGAATTTAATTTAATATAAAATAATAATTTAGTGTGCAGAACGCGGGGCAGGCAGCTAGTGGCGCCATCTATTATGTCTATCCGAAACTAAATAATATTTTACTTTTGCCGCTCGGACGTCGCTTCTCGATTTTTTCGTATATAAAATATAGCCTATGTCTAATTCAACATAAAATTACCAATTAGCGAAGAAAGTTTCTAGAAACTATTTATCTGAAAAAGTAGATTATTTTCTACAAGTTTAGGCACTAGACAGTTCTGCCGACTTTTGCGGTTTGCCACCGAAACGAATTAATGTAAGAATACAAGAAAATAGAAATCACTACATAGTATAAAACAAAGTCGCTTTCTTTGTCCCTATATCCCTATGTATGCTTAAATCTTTTAAACTACGCAACGGATTTTGATGCGTTTTTTTTTTAATATAGAGTAATTCAAGAGGAAGGTTTATAAGTAGAAAAATTGGACCCGGTAGGTGGCGCTAATAGCGGGCAGGACGACGTCTGCCGGGTCCGCTAGTATAATATAATAAGTAATAATTAGTAGGTAATTAATAGCTAATAAACCTTTTACTTCAAGCAAATTTAGTAACCCAAACTACGAAAGACATTGACAGAACGATTAATCAATCAATCAATTTCTCAAGAAAGCGCGAGCCCATAAGACGCAGTGTATATTGATGTTCATGTATTAAAGTATAGCGCGTTTAAGACCACTATTAGCGCCATCTGTTGAACACTGGAAACTTTAATAAGGTCCATCATAATAATTATTGTATTATTTTAGTGTTTGGCGATTTAAGGTTAAATTATTACTGTTACAATATTTGATGGGAAGGGGGGAGGTGTAGGGGGGATCATGTGGATTGTAGTAGAGTGGAGTGGGAAGGGTCTTAAATAAATTATCACCAATTTACTCACAGTGTAGTTGTTATTTATTTTGTTTTTATGATTTGTCACTCCAAACTGATTACAAACATATAGATTGTATATATTTTCGTATTTGCCTTTTAAAGCCCTTTATTTTGATACCCCACTCGAGGGTCTTGAGGAAAAAAATTTTTTCAGCTCGCACATTAAAGTACATAAATTCCGCCATTTTGAATTTTTATTAATTTTATGTACCCAGTAACATTTGCGCTGTTAAGACAAATCTAATGACGTATCATTTATCAAAATAGGTTGAGTCGCTGAGTAGTTACGAACTGACATAGGAAACGGTCATTTTCTGTGATTTATCACTCCAACTTATTTTCAAATATATAATTGTATACATTTTTGTATTTGCCTTTTAAATCCCTTCATTTTGATACCCCACTCGAGGGTCTTGAAGAAAAAAATGTTTTTCAGCTCGCACATTAAAGCGCATAAAGTCCGCCATTTTAATTTTCTTTTAATTTAGGTACCCTATGACAGTCGCGTCATGAAGACAAATCTATTGACGTATCATTTATCAAAATCCGTAGAGCCGTTGATTAGTTACACGCGGACATAGGAATGGACATACATACACACAGGTGAAACACATAACCCAGTCGGGTAATAAAAAAAGGAAAGGGGCCCCGAGAATTGCATTGCCTAGGGGCCCCGATAGGGTTAATCCGGCCCTGATTACCATAACTGACTGACAGCCTATCAGGTGTACCGCGAGATTTGAGAAAAGAAAATATTCCTTTAGTATCCTAGAGATGCACTAAGGAGTTATTTTTTTAAATTCCATGCCTGCTGAATTTAAAAACCTAAATCCGGATTCCAAAATAATGCGGACGAAATCACGAATTAGATAGTCTACCATATGGACAAATACTAGTTTATGATTTAATCTGATTCTAAACTTTGCGAAGACCAATACCGTTTATTTACGGATGTCATAAAAACACATCTATACTTATTTAATAAATAAAATTGAAGTGTCTGTCTGTAATTTCGAAATAACTACCACATATTAAGCTCATATGGTTATTTGAACGATACCATAACCGAATCACACGTTTTTAAAATTTTTGTCTGTCTGTCTGTCTGTTTGAACGGGCTAATCTTCGAAACGGCTGAACCGATTTTGACGGGACTTTCACAGACAAGTAGAGGACTAACCAAGGAGTAACATAGGCTACTTTTTTAACCGATTTTTAAAAAAGGAGTTGTGTTGAAATCGGTAAAAAACGCCCTGATAGGTATTTTCGCTGCGCGCGACGGCCGACCGCGACGCTCGCGCTGCACGGAACTCCCCGCGCCGCGCGCCCCTGCGCCCTGCGCCCGTCGTACGCGGTACCGCGGTACGCCGCCGCGCGGCGGGGGGCGGGTGGACCAGAAATCTACTTATCCCTCAGGATTTGTGAAAAACCGAAATTCACGCGGGCGAAGCCGCGGGCAAAAGCCCGCGGCTTATGTTCCATAAAATTTTATATCAAATTTCCAAATAAAACACTTTAGTTTAAATACTAAAAATGTCGCGTTTCTAAAAGTTTTATTATTTTTGTTCGGAGCTTGTTGTTCTAATTTAGAACAAAAGCTAAAAGACAGGTTTCTAATTTTGTTGCTTTGGCCTATAACATATTTTTAACCGACTTCCATAAATTCGGTTCTCAATTCGGCGCGTATTTTGTTAGAACGGGCTGCTTTTGTCTAGAATTTTCAGTGCCCTCGTGTGATTTAATATCTCATTAGTCATTACCATTAAGTTTGAAGTTTTTGGTTATGTTATGATTTGTATAAATAAATAATTAATGTACTGTAGGTATTAGATGCAAACTAAAACCTACTAAAACTATTTTAAATTCTTCTTCTCAATCGTGCACTCTTGACAGAGTGGTCGTGGCTGCTAGGATGATAGGCATATGGCATATCAGTCGTCATCGGTCTTCTTGGTGTTGGATCGCACCGCTTCCCGCGCGATGCTTCACCACTACTTGTTTCTGTTTGTGGCGTTGCGGGAGCACTCCACCAAAGTTGTCAAATCCGTCCATCGAGTAGGAGAACGTCCTCTTATTCGTTTTCCTTCCACCTGACTCTGTATCTTTTAAATTACCTAGTTTAATTTTACGAAACTAATTTAAATTAAAAATTAGTTTTAATGGATGTTTTCCACTTATGATCCGTATCTGTTAATCTTTATAGTTCGTGCTAATAATATATCACTGGCCCAAATATGTAACCGGATATGTGACCTGACTAGTAAAACTAAATTTATACATGCATCGCGTTTTCTCCTTTCCGGAGGCGCGTTTATTCATCGATCTATATTTTTATTATATCCTTACTTCGTATCGTGTTGCCTGCTCAAAATGTTTCATTGTTATAATTTATATCACTAGCACAGGGAAACTTAAATTAGGCATCAGCATCCGACTATAATTTTTATGTAATAATTGTAATAATTTTTATCTACTCTCATATCATAAAATTCCGAATATGAAATCAAAATGTGTCATATATTGGACTACTTTATTCACATACATCTATAATATTTAAAAAAAAAATTAAAAAAGTTCATTATAACACTACTTTGTTAGGAAATTATTGCAAAACAATGTTAAAAAATAATTTTTTCTACATTATAGTACAGGCACTGGGTTCTGGTATTTTTGAGCCATGCCGGGTGTTAATTATTATTATTTAATACTTTATTGTACACCAAAAAAACATAAATTAAACAAAAGAAACATTTTAAAAGAAATAGGTACAATAGTTAGTTTACAATAGTTAGTTAGTTTAATTTTGTTACTTACAATGATTATCCCGCTATCAAAGTTACCCTATTACTACTACTGCGAAAGTGTGGCGGTAGCAAGATGCGGCCAGAGGACAGAGTGTAGTGCTACCATAATTGACCATAGACGCACTGCACGCACCGCACATTCGAAATTGACAATTGAATTTTGGCGCCTATTATTTAAATTTTTAATTTATTATTTATTTATATATTCAGTTTTTGTAACTCAAAATTTTGCAAGTGATTTTTGTTGCGCGGAAAAATGTCTAGCAGTGATACTGAAGAGAATTTAACTCCACCAGACATTCTGGAAATAGCATCGGGAATGACAAATAATCTTTTGCCAGCAAAATCAAAGAAAATTTACGATAAATGTTACCAAGATTTTATGAGTTGGAAAATTTTGAAAAAAACCACTTCATTTTCAGAAAATGTAATGCTAGCATATTTCCAAGAATTATCAAATAAATTTAAGTCTTTGTCCTTATGGGCTAAATACTCAATGCTCAAAAGTATATTGAGTATCTACAACCAAATCGATATTATTAAATACACAAGACTGATTGCTGTTTTAAAAAGAAAATCGCAGGGCTTTAAGGGAAAAAATGCAAAAACGTTCTCCCCTGAAGAATTGAGTACATTTATAAATTGCAATATCCAAAACATGAATACTTATTATAATAAATAATTTTGTTAATTTCTTAGTCTTTTCTTTTATACGTAAGATACCTATTGATGAGCTTAGATAAAGTAGTGTATGAAACTCTACATAATTAGTTATTAAAACACTCGTGTAATACTATTAAAAAACTCGCCTGCGGCTCGTTTTTTAAACTAACACTCGTGTTTTAATAACCTCTATTATGCAACCGTTTCATAAACTACTATTATTTAATCGTAATCTAAGTTATAAGTTTGCCTGTATATTTATGTTCCAAATATCGCCTACAAAGGAAAATTGTGAGCAGTAAAAAATATACTTTTTATTAAAAGGCTAAAAAGAAAGGCTAATATTTTATCAATTTAGTTTAAATAACGTGAAATAATAATAATGATAAGTTTTCAGTAACCTTACTTCCTGGCAAGCAGAGAAAGTACTGCTCAGGCACAAAATATGTTCTTGTAACACCATGTTTAGACAACAGCTATAAAAATATGATCTCATTGGCTATAGAACTTTCTGTGAAAGTTTGCTAAAAATATCTGTATTTTATTTCACACAAATAATTTTAATTCTATTTTATACACAAAAAATTGTGCCATAGGTGCAAAATAAATGTGAAATCTATACTTCCATATTAATATTATAAATACAAAAGTAACTCTGTCTGTCTGTTGTGCTTTCACGCCTAAACCGCTGAATCGAGTTTTGACGAAATTTGGTGCAGAGATAGACTAGACCTTGGAGAAGGATATAGGCTACATTTTATGCCGGAAATTCATAGTTCCCCAGGGATTTTTAATAACCTAAATCCACGCTTACGAAGTCGCGAGCATCATCTAGTATAGTATAAATTAAACCGTGTTGGTAATATAATGACTGAAATAAATTTGGCTGTTTACACGTACTAATTAATTAGGTTGTACATAAAGCAATTAACGACTCCAAAAGTATCATGACGTCCTGGTCTGCAGGGATCAATGTGAAAAGGATAGCACTACCACAGAGTACCTACAGAGGGGAAGCTTCTACAAGCGGCCCGCTGTAGGTACACTCACACATATGCCCACAGTTTGTCACCAACTGTACCGGTTAGTGGAACGAGCGGGCGTCCGTGAACCGTTGGTGAGTGTGTTTGTGTGAGTATACCTACAGCGGGCCGCTTGTGGAAGCTTCCTCTCTGTAGATTTACTACTCGTGTGGCACTACTATATCAAGCGTTGATCCACAAATTAATTTGATGTTTTTAATCATCAAGCGCGCATCACAGATTATTTTAGGCAGAATATATTAGAGATTAAGAGCATTTGTAAGAGTAAAATCATGATATTGTAGCTGGCGAGAAACTAATAATTTGTATGGACAGCTAAACATAAACTTTTATACAAATGTATCAGGTTAATTTTATCGGAACTCTATCACGTTATTCAAAACTAATATTGAAGTTCCAGTAATACCGATGTTTTCTATGCCTATTGGCTATCTCTTTCTATCCAATAAACTTCCGTCAGTCTTCATACATTAAAGTTTATTTTATTTCTTTTACAGGAGATCGATGAGTACATAGCGAAGGCCAAAGACCAGGGTTACCACACGGTGCTCAATTTGGGAACTAAAGGCGTCAACTATGCCACAACAGTTATCATGCAAACGGCCATCAAAGTGAGTACAATTCATAATTTTTATTCATAATAGAATCTTCTAACGGCATGCTTCGAATATTTTTTGTACTCAAATTTTCAAAGATTTTATCATGTTTTTAGTTCCATTTGAATTATCTTAGTAATTTCATTCAATCGTATTTTAGATATAATTTGACAGTCGGTACTTATTTGAGTACACAAAATAAAGGATTGCGGTGTAACCCGTAACAAATTCACGAATACAATCAATTTTGCAGCAATTGATTTAATTATCCTCACCCTTTGTTGTCACGTAAAGTGTTAAAACTAGATGTGTGGCATGCTTGATCACGAGACACGAAACACTTCCAAATGTAACCACAACTAAGCACAAACCGTACTGAGCACTGCTTGAAATATACACGTTACATCCCAAGTACCAAAATGCTAGAAAAGATTCATATTTTGTCATCAAACATGTCCACACTACCCAGCATTAACGTCACTGCCGCGTACCAGCTTGTTTTAATTCCGTTTTTTTTTGTATATTTTTTTTAATTTTATTAACACGCTTTTTTAATTTCTACCCTCCTCCCACCCACATTCAATCACATTTTTCCCATCCGTCGCTCCACTCAGAACTTCAATCTGCCGAGTCCCGTACAAGACAATGAGGGTAGACGAGCGATAGGCGGTCGCGACGTCGCTGACTATCCCGGTTTCGAAGATATCGAGTATCAGCGCACGGACAATACGCCCGGGATCGTGGAAATAGTTGAACTCGATCACGAGAACGATGAAGACGTACGCATGGGGGATGGAGACGTCATCGATCCCGATTACAATCCCGATTACGATCCAGATTTCTATCCGGATTACACGTCGGCCCGCAGTCGCGGCAACGTTGTGCGTAAACGCAAACCTGTCAAAGAGAAACGACCCAGAAGCAGGTCGAGGGGACGTCGCACTCGGAGCCAGGCGGCTAAGGATAAAGACAAACAAGAACTGATGGACGACTGATCGATCCGTCTCGCGATCGAACGCAACTGTGATTTTAGTCGATGTTTAGACAAAGTAACGTATGAAGTACATATATCTCAATGGATGCGTTATAAATTACTGCGCACGCGCAAAGTTCCTGCCGGTTCAGGTTATCTTGACTATTTGTATATTTTTAGTACGTCAAAGAACGCACATAGGTACCAAAAATTTCAGCCGATACTTTCACAAAATGTATTAGATTTATTCTGTCCCGTTCGCAATTATTGACGAAAACAATTATTGCATAGTATTTCGTTTAAAATTGTGACGTAGAAGTAATTTCTTTCTTTTTTCATTTTTTCTAGATTAGATTTTACTTTTATATTCTAACTCTCCGAATGTTTTTTTTTGTAGTTTGAATGAAAATGAAAAATGATTTTGTTCATAAATTTTTTTTTACAAAACATTAATCTGTTGTTAGGACATCCTTTTAGATAAATTTATACCTGTGCCAGGATGTCCCGCTCTTCCGTAGACAATCTTTATGAACATCTTAATAGAGTTTATATTCTAACTCTCCGAATAAGTTTAAAACGGTAACTTTTCTTCACTTTCTCTGTTTCTGTACATTGAATTTTAATTTCTTTTCTTCTCTTATTCTTGAAATATATAAGTTATTTATTGAATATACAGTCTTAAATGAGATAATGTTATGTGGTATTGAAAATTCAACCAAAAATATTAGCTTTAAATTCAATAATTGCCCTACAGTTGAAGTTTCGCACACCTTGGAATTTATGGTCACACGATAGTCACTTTTGATTTACTTTGCACGTTTTTTTTTTACCGAAACACCGGCTTTTGTATGATGACTGTGTTCTTAGTTTAATTATTTACGTATGACTGATTTAGTGTAATTGATTTTTGTATCTTTTGAATAAAGTATAGTAATATAAATGAACCATTTTAATTTTTGTTTAATAAGTTAAGGCGCATACACATTACTGTGATGGTGTTTCAATGAATTCTGTCGGGTTAGTACGAGATTGCACAGCTCGACGTGTCAAACGTTGATCGATTTCAACTGTCAAAACACAAAGTCAAAGGAAAAATAGATCAAACTGCCTTGTTTTAAGTTAGTCCGTACATCTACAACCAGAACTCCAAATGGAAACTGCGAAATAAAAATTGATAGTATTGAATGTACGGCTTAAAAAAAAGAATATGACCTTATAGTGATTCCGTACTCGAAATCTATCAACGTTGTTCGAGTTGTACAAACTCGTACTAGAGGCGCTGGAAATATGATCCGCCAATCGGAGAGAGACTAGTGTCATCAGAGCGCCACGACAGACTTGTACTTTATATGTACGAGTATAGTCCGTTCGGTAATATAGTGTCGGTACAGGCGCAGGGGGGTTATTCTGTAACTTAGTTAGCAACTGAAAATAGTTGCCAACGAATTAGTTCGATATACATTGCTGCTTTACTGTGTAAAATTATGAAAACACTTTATATTTCCCACAGTAAAGCAGCAATGTATATCAAACTAATGTCAGATTATTGTTGAAAATTAATTAGAATTTTTAGAAATGGTTTACAGATTATTATTTTCATAATGGAAATATGTTAGAATAAACTGACATTTGATTCATTTATTGGCGCGAACCGCCATCTTGAATTATTGGTATAAATACGGGCACTTCGAAGCCATGAATTCAGTCTCCTCCAGAGACTCAACCGACTATTAGATGCTTCAGCGTCTAGGTCGTGATATTTGATTGAGGGTTGCGATAGCAATCACACCCTAATCGAATAAATGCTGCCATTTTGGACTTGGCTGAGTGTAATTAATTAATTAGTATAAAATAGATTTGAAAAGAGATCTCAGTTAAACTAATCTGTGATTCGATATTAATCAAGTTTGTGCGGGTGATAAATAAAGATATTTTAATATTAGTTTGATTTAGTTTTAATATTAAACCTTATCCTGCTTCTGTAATGATGATGTTTACAAATTCAGAAGCGGGATTCGAATCACGTTGCCTTAATTTTGCTTTGCCATCTACACAGTTGTGTTTGATTTATTTTGAGAAAGTGATTAATTTGAAGTGAAGTTGTAGAAATACCCGCAGAATAATGAAATACCCGAACTTGATAGTTGAGATGAATGAATCGTTTGAAACTAGAAATAATTTTTGATTCGTTATTTTGAAAGGTTAGACGCCGCCGAGTTTCTTGCTGGTTCTTCTCGCTAGGTCGCGGCATTCCGAACCAGTGGTAGATTCGCTTTATTTTGTAAATGAAAGAAAAAGTAATTTCAACAGTGAATGTTTTCAGAACAATTTAGTTTTTGTGATAAAACTGATAGTTAATGAATAAGATTTTAAAGTAGAAATCGAATCAAATAGAAGTTTTGATTTATGGAGTTACGAGTTCAATTAATCTGAGAGTTCGGTTATGTATTATTTTGAGTTATCAGTTTACAAAAGACATTGACGGACTTGACTGAGGGCATGACCGCCCGCAATTTACTGAGGGCAGACAGCCCATGACTTAAGTGAGGGTAAAATCACCCGTGATCTTAGAAACGACGGCAAAACGCCTGTGACGTTGACAGTGGGCAAGACCGCCCGCGACATGAATAAAGTAACTTTTACTGAGATTGATGAGAAACACGGGGACGTGTTAAATATAGGACGGCCGAACTGTCAGATTATTGTTGAAAATTAATTAGAATTTTTAGAAATGGTTTACAGATTATTATTTTCATAATGGAAATATGTTAGAATAAACTGACATTTGATTCATTTATTGGCGCGAACCGCCATCTTGAATTATTGGTATAAATACGGGCACTTCGAAGCCATGAATTCAGTCTCCTCCAGAGACTCAACCGACTATTAGATGCTTCAGCGTCTAGGTCGTGATATTTGATTGAGGGTTGCGATAGCAATCACACCCTAATCGAATAAATGCTGCCATTTTGGACTTGGCTGAGTGTAATTAATTAATTAGTATAAAATAGATTTGAAAAGAGATCTCAGTTAAACTAATCTGTGATTCGATATTAATCAAGTTTGTGCGGGTGATAAATAAAGATATTTTAATATTAGTTTGATTTAGTTTTAATATTAAACCTTATCCTGCTTCTGTAATGATGATGTTTACACTAATCAGTTGGCAACTATTTTCAGTTGCTAACTAAGTTACAGAATAACCCAGCAGGTGCTCTTAGTATTCTGCTTTTATTTTTATTATTATTTTTCTGTTTGTAATTTTTTTTCTATTCTAACAGAATCTCCGAATAGTCTGCCAATCCGCATTTGGCCAGCGTGGTAGACTATGGTTAAAATCCTTCTCATTTTGAGAGAAGACCCGTGTTCATGAGAATATTATATTTTATGTTTATGGTTATATTGTAATAAAATACGAATATAAAAAAATATAAAAAGTAATGAGAATTTTAATATAAAAATATGAGTAGATATAAAACGGCAAAATCCCTTGTACCTGTACACCCCGCGCGGCATCTTTTGAAGTCACCGGGCGGTACCTTTGGCGAAACGCCGCGCGGCGGAGGCGGCGAGAGACAAAGGTGACCGTAAGAAAACGAACAGACTTTATATGTATAGACGTATGACCCGATCGACTTCCGTCTCGTCACGACACAGTAATGTATCCCAGCTCTAAGCAAATCACAATCATAAGCATGCGCCTGGCCACGTGCGTGTATAACATCACTTACGAGTAAGTATATTTTGTTTTTTTTTCTTTGCTATTATGTTGTATAATATACGATTAGGCTGGCTTTCTCACGCGCTAGATTGATTTTATTTATTTGGTATACGTGTCGTGTGTTTTTGCATTTTAATTATTTGGTTTTGGATTTTGATAAACTGCGTATAATAATAAATTAATCAAAATTATTAAAAATTTTAACACATTAATTTTATCACAATATGACTGTGGGACAATTATTATTGTCTCGCATTGCACTTTTCACCAACAATAAAACTTAAACAGATTTTTTTTCCTAGGACGTTATTTTACGTCCTAGGAAAAACTTTACAGCACTTGGAAAATTTTGTATACATTTTTTTATTGAAAATCGTTTGGTAATTAACTTGCACTTGATATATAGAATTTTTATGTTAGCTTAGTATAACTTTTATCGTGTCAACTGTCTGAAATATTTTAACTTTCTTCAGTTTAGTTTCTCATAATTAAAAATATAAATCATTTTTAACCGACTTCCAAAAATTTCGGGTCTCGATTTCTGAACCGATTTGCGTGATTTTTTTAAAAGTTACACCTAAGCCGTGGGGGGCATTAGAAACTGCCGATTGTGAATTGATATAAATTTACACTAAAAAGCTTAAAATTAAAAAAACCGACTTACAAGGCGCAAAACTGAACACACGTTTCCAGGGCGGCGGCGGGTTGGTGCAGCAGCTGCGCAAGAGCTACAGTCTGTCCGACCTGAGCGAGTGCGAGCCGCGGGAGGAGCGCGGCGCGGACGAGGCCGACGACGTGCTCGCCGAGCCGAGGCTCATCCGACGAGTTGTCAAAAGGTATCATACCATATGGTGCAGCAGCTGCGCAAGAGCTACAGTCTGTCCGACCTGAGCGAGTGCGAGCCGCGGGAGGAGCGCGGCGCGGACGAGGCCGACGACGTGCTCGCCGAGCCGAGGCTCATCCGACGAGTTGTCAAAAGGTATCATACCATATGGTGCAGCAGCTGCGCAAGAGCTACAGTCTGTCCGACCTGAGCGAGTGCGAGCCGCGGGAGGAGCGCGGCGCGGACGAGGCCGACGACGTGCTCGCCGAGCCGAGGCTCATCCGACGAGTTGTCAAAAGGTATCATACCATATGGTGCAGCAGCTGCGCAAGAGCTACAGTCTGTCCGACCTGAGCGAGTGCGAGCCGCGGGAGGAGCGCGGCGCGGACGAGGCCGACGACGTGCTCGCCGAGCCGAGGCTCATCCGACGAGTTGTCAAAAGGTATCATACCATATGGTGCAGCAGCTGCGCAAGAGCTACAGTCTGTCCGACCTGAGCGAGTGCGAGCCGCGGGAGGAGCGCGGCGCGGACGAGGCCGACGACGTGCTCGCCGAGCCGAGGCTCATCCGACGAGTTGTCAAAAGGTATCATACCATATGGTGCAGCAGCTGCGCAAGAGCTACAGTCTGTCCGACCTGAGCGAGTGCGAGCCGCGGGAGGAGCGCGGCGCGGACGAGGCCGACGACGTGCTCGCCGAGCCGAGGCTCATCCGACGAGTTGTCAAAAGGTATCATACCATATGGTGCAGCAGCTGCGCAAGAGCTACAGTCTGTCCGACCTGAGCGAGTGCGAGCCGCGGGAGGAGCGCGGCGCGGACGAGGCCGACGACGTGCTCGCCGAGCCGAGGCTCATCCGACGAGTTGTCAAAAGGTATCATACCATATGGTGCAGCAGCTGCGCAAGAGCTACAGTCTGTCCGACCTGAGCGAGTGCGAGCCGCGGGAGGAGCGCGGCGCGGACGAGGCCGACGACGTGCTCGCCGAGCCGAGGCTCATCCGACGAGTTGTCAAAAGGTATCATACCATATGGTGCAGCAGCTGCGCAAGAGCTACAGTCTGTCTGACCTGAGCGAGTGCGAGCCGCGGGAGGAGCGCGGCGCGGACGAGGCCGACGACGTGCTCGCCGAGCCGAGGCTCATCCGACGAGTTGTCAAAAGGTATCATACCATATGGTGCAGCAGCTGCGCAAGAGCTACAGTCTGTCCGACCTGAGCGAGTGCCAGCCGCGGGAGGAGCGCGGCGCGGACGAGGCCGACGACGTGCTCGCCGAGCCGAGGCTCATCCGACGAGTTGTCAAAAGGTATCATACCATATGGTGCAGCAGCTGCGCAAGAGCTACAGTCTGTCCGACCTGAGCGAGTGCGAGCCGCGGGAGGAGCGCGGCGCGGACGAGGCCGACGACGTGCTCGCCGAGCCGAGGCTCATCCGACGAGTTGTCAAAAGGTATCATACCATATGGTGCAGCAGCTGCGCAAGAGCTACAGTCTGTCCGACCTGAGCGAGTGCCAGCCGCGGGAGGAGCGCGGCGCGGACGAGGCCGACGACGTGCTCGCCGAGCCGAGGCTCATCCGACGAGTTGTCAAAAGGTATCATACCATATGGTGCAGCAGCTGCGCAAGAGCTACAGTCTGTCCGACCTGAGCGAGTGCGAGCCGCGGGAGGAGCGCGGCGCGGACGAGGCCGACGACGTGCTCGCCGAGCCGAGGCTCATCCGACGAGTTGTCAAAAGGTATCATACCATATGGTGCAGCAGCTGCGCAAGAGCTACAGTCTGTCCGACCTGAGCGAGTGCCAGCCGCGGGAGGAGCGCGGCGCGGACGAGGCCGACGACGTGCTCGCCGAGCCGAGGCTCATCCGACGAGTTGTCAAAAGGTATCATACCATATGGTGCAGCAGCTGCGCAAGAGCTACAGTCTGTCCGACCTGAGCGAGTGCGAGCCGCGGGAGGAGCGCGGCGCGGACGAGGCCGACGACGTGCTCGCCGAGCCGAGGCTCATCCGACGAGTTGTCAAAAGGTATCATACCATATGGTGCAGCAGCTGCGCAAGAGCTACAGTCTGTCCGACCTGAGCGAGTGCGAGCCGCGGGAGGAGCGCGGCGCGGACGAGGCCGACGACGTGCTCGCCGAGCCGAGGCTCATCCGACGAGTTGTCAAAAGGTATCATACCATATGGTGCAGCAGCTGCGCAAGAGCTACAGTCTGTCCGACCTGAGCGAGTGCCAGCCGCGGGAGGAGCGCGGCGCGGACGAGGCCGACGACGTGCTCGCCGAGCCGAGGCTCATCCGACGAGTTGTCAAAAGGTATCATACCATATGGTGCAGCAGCTGCGCAAGAGCTACAGTCTGTCCGACCTGAGCGAGTGCGAGCCGCGGGAGGAGCGCGGCGCGGACGAGGCCGACGACGTGCTCGCCGAGCCGAGGCTCATCCGACGAGTTGTCAAAAGGTATCACCATACCATAAGGGATGATAGAGTCGCATACACTAGGGAACATTTTGTCCCGCAACATGACGCGCAACATTGTACGTGACGCGGGGCATGTTGCTCGCTCCCGCCTCGAGAGTGAGCGCACGTGTCCCGCGTCAGTGTCGCGTCATGTCACCGAGTGTAGTTGCGTACGCAACGTGCCTCTTGTTTCAACACCGAGTGTGTTTTACTATGTACGCAGCACTAATAGCCACAACCTCCTCGGGCGACATTTCTATAAACACTGACTAGTGTGGCCTACACAATGTTCCGCGACTTTTCCTCGGCACGTTCTACGTAGTTGTTGAGGTACATGTTACACAACATGTTGCTCCATTTGTCCCCTAGTGTATTCAACACTTTATGATAACATGTGGCCGGTGGCGGACGCAAGCCGTGTGATATATACGAGACGCGGATTCAAAACATCACGAACATTTTTTTATGGTTTACTGCGCGGCTTCCGTGTCTCGGACGTGGTTTGTGGTAGGGGCTCGGAAATTCAGATATGGCTCGCACCCGCCACGGTCTAGCTTAAATCATCCCTATCTGTAGTCTTTAAGTAGTCGTGTCCCCATTAGGCGAACAGTGAGCGGCCAACTGTCCGCTGGCTGACTCTGAGCGGCGTATCGGTCGCTAACTCATAGCCCTGGAGGCATGTGGAGGCGAACCAGCGCGCTCACTGAATAAGTTGGCAAGCGAAACGCCGCAAACGTAAAGTAAACTAAACTTAAGTACGAGTTTGCATATCTTCGATGAATGAACGCCTTCGATATATGCACATCAACAATGTCTAGGGATATTTTGTATAAAGTTCTGAAACTCGAAAAATATTAATCGGTTTTAAATTATTTTAATGAAAGCTTATTTTGTAGACCATATTAAATGATTCTAAATTTGAATTTGAAAAAATAAATTAAAACAAATGATTTGTGCGGCATAATTGTAGCGAAGTTCGAAAGTTTCAATTGACCTAACCCAGTTTTTGGTATATTTTTGTATCAAATGAAAGTTTCAATGAAAATTATTGGTTAATTTCTAATTTATGCAACTGTATGCATCATGCAGAGGCGCCATTTAACAAGAGACGAAATGTTAAGGGCAGTAGGTACGCTCCAAACTGGGGCTCCTCAACGAAGTATTGCCGAGGCGATTGAAACAAGAAAAAACGTGATATCAAGGTTGTGGTCACGTTATTGCACCACTGGTGAAGTGGCTGAACGGCACCCAGGCGAGAAGCGCATAACCGCCCGAAGACAGGACCGATTTTCGCAAATGACCGCGAGAAGATAACCAAATGCTACAGCCATGCAGTTGGTTTAAAGGCTCCAGTCAGACCACCATTTGCTTGTCAGTGACGAAACTGTGAGGAGAAGACTGCACGAGGCTAACCTTCATGCTCGCAGGCCGCTTCGTACTCCAGCACTACGCAGAGGAAATCGTGGACGAAGATTACAGTGGGCTCGCGAACATTTGCTCTAGGAAGATAACTAGTGGTCTGTAGTGCTGTTTACCGATGAGTCCCGATTCGGATTTCATCCTGATTTACGAAGAGTACGTGTATGGCGAGCTCCTGGTCGTGACAACCGTCTGCGACACCGTCAGGAAGTCCAGCCATACCACGGCAAAACAATTATGGTTTGGGCGGGAATTCGTATCGATGGAAGAACAGATCTCGTTTGGATCAGAAACACCATGACTTCTGAAAAATACCGTAATCAGGTGCTAGCACCAATAATCTATCCCCATCGACTGCAAATGGACCAAGTTTTCACGCTCATGCACGACAAAGCCCGTTCGCACACTGCGCGAGTGGTGACCAGCTGGCTACAAGAGCACGATGTGTCGATCTTAGACTGGCCCGCTGAATCACCAGACCTAAACCCCATAGAGCACGCATGGGACATGCTCCAAAGAAGGGCTTTGAGGAATTTTCCTCCGAACATTGCGACTGCAAAGCAACTTTTTTTGCATCTTAGCAGGACCTGGGACAATATCCCACAGCAAGACTTTGATAACTTGATTCAAAGCATGAAAAGCCGTTGTAGGACCGTGGTTAACGTCCATGGGTGGTTTACTGACTACTAATTTTAAATAATTTTTCACGTAACTGCAAAAAACCTGATAATTTTGCTAAAATTATATTTTTTCTTAAAAAGACATCTATCCTTAAGTCTACCATCATTTCACTTTTTGTCTTTATTTCAATAAAAAATTATTTACACAAAAAAAACTAATTCTGTTTTATTCTAAAAGATAGTCTGATAAATAGGCTTTACAAAAATATATTGTATGTTAGTTATAACCAATTTTGAATAAATTGAGAAAATCAGAATATCCCTAGACAGTGTTGATGTGTGTATTTCGTGTAGGTATAAAACATTATAATGCTAGAGTAAAATTAAAGATAAAATAGCATATTGTACAATTGAAGATTAAAAAAAATAATGGGCAAAGGCTATAAATATTTGGCCCGCTCTGGCAATTTAATTATGTACAATGTACATAAATATTTTTTTAAAGAGTAACCTCCGAGTTTCGCGTTGATTCTTTTCGGTAGAAAAGACATTTTTAATCAGTGGTGGATTCACTTGATTCAAAAGCACTTAATATTTTTGTATATTAATATCGTGTTCGCGGTAACAGCGGGTTCGCGACGCGGCGGAGCGCGTCCGAGTCCAACAACCGCTCGCCCATGTACTTCCCCGAAGTGGACGTGGACGTGCGGGGCGCGCGCAGTCGCTGCGACGAACCTGATTTTAGGTAAATAGCACTATTTATTCCATATGAGGAGCTGGAAAACAAAACGGCATAATTACACCTTTGGTCAAAATACTTTTTTTTTTCAATCCGGTGGGTTTGACCTGTTGAACAAGAATCTCCACTTAATTATATCGAAAACGATCTAAAACTGCATCTAAATTCCATCCAAAATTTGTTGGCTTCGAACAAGTCTTAAAAGGTTTGAATTTGTTTTTGCTTCTCCTGTAAAGTTTTATTTTATGTAAATATGCCGTTTTGTTCGCCAGCTCCTCATATATTAGTCAAAGTCGACGAGTCGAAAGTCTTGTCTTTTTTTTTTTCAATTTCTCGGTTTAGTCTCATCGGCTGTTGACAATAGAGATCAGAATCGATAGGGAATAGCTTAAAAATATTAATTCAGACATAGTCGGCATTACTAAGAACAAATATTAATTTAAACAATAGTCGGCATTACAAAGAACAATAACAATACAAAATAATAAAAGCTAAAATAATAAATAAGTAAAAATATTTTCTAACTTTATGGCTAAGCCTTACAATAAACATGGCGTGAGAAACTATTTGCAAAACATTCCTAAATAACGGACTTAAAAATTAAACAAATTATTTACACTTAGGTATTTAGTATAACGCGTATGTGGGATGTAATCGCCACACGTTAATTCGGACAGTAATTTATTGACTTAGATTTTAAGAGTGATTGTGCATCCACTTTATTTGTGATAGTGGACAATTAAAACAAGCCAAACCGGAAACAGCATGGCGGTTTTCTAAACTCGATATCATATAAGTTGATTTCTTTTGTCACAATGAAGTCAGACTCGATACCATGTTTCCGTCTTTCCAGTCACATAAAGTCAACCGAGGACATAAGCTCGGGCTACTCGAGCGCAGAGAACTCGGCGTCGCTCACGCGCACGGCGTCCGCGGGCGCGGGGCGGTCCCGCGCGCGCTCCGCCCGCACCGCCGTCACCGCCATCAAGCGACCGCAAGCCGCCGAGGTCTGGTAACCGCGACGTAACGCCAGTTAACACACTGCCATCGTACCATCGCTTCATTATTTAACATTTTTTTAAATTGTTTAAAAATTATTTCATTACATCATTTTTGCCTTCGACCAATAATTTACAAGATATGCAGTCCCATCCACCACTGTAGTACTTTATACGTCCTTCCGGCGTCCGCGGGTGTGGGGCAGTTACGCGCGCGCCGCTACGTCACCTCCAAGCGACCGCAAGCTGCCGAGGTCTGGTAACCGCGACATAACGCCAGTTAATGCACAAACATCGAATCCATCGCTTCATTATTTTAATACAACATCATTTTTACCTTCGACCAATCACCTCCATCAAGCGACCGCAAGCTGCCGAGGTCTGGTAACGCACAATTATCGTATCATCGCTTCATTATTTAATACAATATCATTTTTGTCTTCGACCAATAATTTACAAAATATGCAGTACCATCCACCACCACAGCCTTTTAGCGTCCCCCTGCTAGACACAGGTCTTCCCTGTTACACTCTCTTTCCTGTAAGAGAGAAGATCTGTGCTGCTTTTAGTAAACTTAGCTTAGGTTGAGATCTATAGACCGTACTCTGATTTCACTTAGACTTAAGAGAGAGTTAAAACGGAACGTAACATGTCCCTGACTACTCAGACTTAATACAGAGTTAAACGAGACAGATTCATGTCAGGGACATAACATTTATATCCCAGTTTAACTCTGTCTCGAGTCCAATTATAGTCAGAGTACGCTCTATAGATTTCATTCCTTAGACCCGTCACTCGACCCGTACTGCAATGGGGGTCGGTGGGTGGTATTTACGAGACGAGAAATAAGCAAAACTTTATACGCTTGTATTTATAGTTTTAAAACTTTTGAAACTTGTAAAAGCGGTTTCGCTTGACGTGTTGTTACGTGACATTAGCTTCCTCTACGGTTAGTAGCTTCGCAATCGTGGATGAGAACTCAGTTTTCTCGACAACTTGTTGACGACCGACATAAGTATTTAGTACATTATTGATCGAAGAATTTTGCACTTTCATAATTTATCGTTATTGAGGGTAGACACACTTAAATAACACTGGTCACTTTGATAAATACAAAAAGTGGAAGATACGTAATGCAAGAAAATTGTGTCAACGAAAAATGGGCTCACAGAAGACAGAAGAAAGATACTCTCAGGCGACACTAATTAAATATAAATTATGGATATTCTACAAATATTAATTTATGGTGTACTGAAAAATTATTCAAAAAGTTCTACAAAAAGGGTTATAAGAGTTTTTTTTGTATGGAATAGTGATTAAATTAATATTATATTATATTCATAATCCGCATTTTCACAATAGCCACATTTTTGTATATTTTAGTTGTTATTACGGTTATTTAAGTGTGTCTTATTTATAATCCAATCTTTACCTTATAATACATACTTAGTGGAATAGCATAATATTTAACCATTAGATCATGTATTATTCTTAGGAAAGGTTTGGATATGGTCTGGGAGTTAAAAATTATAATAATAAACCAATGGCTGACTTTAAGAGAAGTACTCGAACGCTTAGGAGCGCGCCCTATACAAACGAACTTTAATTCATATTCGAATATTAACCAGTCAAACTCGATAAATTTTTATAGAAACGCTCTAGAAAGTAATCTGGGTCTGTGATTGGTTATATTTCTATAAAAATATGTGGTTACCACTGGCTTAAATATTTGAACATAAATCTTTTGACTACTTACATACTTCTCTTAATTAAAGTATAAACTGTTTGTAAACTCAGGGTAGACACGGTGCTGGTATTACAGTTGTATTTGACTTTGTATTAATGTAAGACTCATAATATTTATATATTTTATATTGAATATCAAAATTGGTTAGTTCCTACTTCATAGTCCATAACATAGTATATAAAATATCAAGTATTTTTAATCGTAATTAACACACAAATATCTCTAGAAGACAGACCTTATGACATACATACCTCATTATAATATTGAAATTCGAAGATACTAAAATATGAATCTTTAGACCCTACTAGGTAATAAAAGAAAAGTCTGACGATGCATTTATTCGTATATATTTATGTATTAAGTTTTTATTGTTCTTTTGATTCAGACTTAACTCATTTTTATTTAAAGGATGATCACATTATCATCGAGGAGCCTCAGGAAGACGATATTTTTGACTATACAAACATGCCCCCTCTCGTTAATTTTGCATCCCCTCTACTCTTATCCCAAAATGATCCACCATTTATTTATCAATATGTAGGAAATCAGATTAAAATTATAAAATTGTTGAGTAACTATCCCCAGAATATGGAATTTAATAGTCAATATGATAATTCAGATAATCGGGACCAAAAAGAAGCCTCTGAGGAGAACCTAAAATCGTCATTAAATAACGAGTACAATAATGACACTTCTAACGCGGATGAAACTTTAACTGATAAAGACATTAACACTCACATTCCTGATAAAATTCAAACCGAAGATAACAATTACATCAAATCAAATGTCAATGAATCTAAAATTACTGAACCCTCGAAAGATTATCAGATAGAAACAACTTTTGAGGAAAGATGTATATCTGAAATAGAATTTAGTTCCGCTGATCTACACGAAAACAAATCTATTGAGGATAATAGTTCCGAAGAATTTATTGATGCTAATGCTTTTGGGGAAATTAACAATCCAAAAATGAAAGTTTCACATAACATTATAAATGCTAATGAAAGTAAAGCTATTGATAATAATACTCTGGATGAACTTATCGACGCTACTTTATATATATCAACAACAAATTATGATTCTGCAGAAAGTGATGAAGAAGGTTCTTTTGGGACTCCTGTATCTAGCCCTAAAAGTGGCAGAAAAGTATTTAAAGGCAAGTATGGTAAAAACAAGGCACCACCTCCACCTAAAACAAGTGAAACCGTACTGCACGATTCGAGTGATGACAAAACAATGAATTTAGATACTTCGCATAATTTAGTTAGTAATAATGAGCATCAGATACAAAATTTAAATGAAAATGAAATGCAGGAAATTAATACGGAGACTGAAAACATCACAATACAAGAAGCTTTAGAAACTGTCATCAATGCATTGCCAGAAGTTACATTAAAACAGAACGAAAATAAAACTTTAGAACCCGTCTCTGAAAAAGATACTAGACAAAAATCTAAGTCTCCGATGAGGGATTCTAAAGGTAGTTCAGCTTTCGGAAAATTTCTACAATTACCGGGCAAATTGGCGTTTTGGCATAAAACTGACGATAAATCAGCTGATAGTGTGTCAAATGTATCGGACACAAGTTTAAAATCGTCTCTGGAAAATATAACGGATGCATTTCAAAGTTGTTCTAACATAAATTTATCTTCTAGTAACCAAGAAGAGCCAATTCTAATAACTGGAGAACTAAATGAAGGAGATAAAATATATGGTGAAAATTTGTCAGAAGACATATCCTTAAAAAGTAAAGCTTTGCAGAAAGTAATTAATGCAAAATTAGAAGAAATACATCCTGAATATAAATTCGTACCTTTACATGACGAAATACCGACAAAATCAAAAAGTACAGATGTTTAAATCAAAATAATCCTAAATCCCCGATTATTTGTATAGAGGCCCGGCATCAAACAGTATGTTTATTTTAAGTTGGTTTTTTGTTTGCACGTTTTCTTTTACTTGTCCTTGAAAAGATAAAGAGTGCTTGGCTTACTTAATTCCTAAGTTTAATAATTATTTATATATTGAGCGCTTTTTGTAAACCTTTAATGTTATGTATAACTTTGTTTGTGTATATATTTATTTTTGATTAACACATATATTATTTTGGATTTATATTATGTTTTAAATGTAACATGTTTGCTCTTATGTATTAAATTAACCTTCGTATATTTGTGTTGTATTACTAAACATAGATTGTAAATGTCAAAGTAAATACAAAATTGAAATAACTAAGAATAATATTATTTATATAATAATATGTAATATAATTTTAACTAACAGTTTTCAATTGAAACAGAATTTATTGTTAACTAAATAAAAATTGATGGTCACAAAATTCAATTAACAGCTTACGCTTTTTTGTATTATTTTTCAATTTATTTATTTTTATTTTCAGGCAATGCTGTCGGCCTCTGCTACAATACCTCGCGCAAAAAAGTCCAATAAAAGGAAAACTCAATAAATTGTTATACATTTCAGTAGGTATCGTGTAAATGTTATGATTTATCATAACTCCACTTGAACTTCCATTCAATTAATAGAATGAGTGACTCAACTTTTAAATCGCGTAAAAACAAATGCATAAGTTTAATTTATTCTTTATAACTTAAGCAGCTCAATTCAAGTGATATACACCAGAGTATGCCCGACTAGTTTCCACCCAGGACTCACTTATTTATTTTGTCTGGTTATATCGTGGATTTCACGGTAGAAAAAAATATATACATATTATTAGAATATTGACATTATAATGACATATCATTTTTTTCATAAAATTTAATTACTTTGACATTAATTTTCTTTTATCATACATGTTTAAATGAAAATACATCCATTTTGTCCCCCCCCCCCCCCTCGCCCCTTTACAGAACATAAGGAACATCAAATATATACTGATTTCATTTATTCAATAGGTACACGTACATATTGATATTTTAGACTTGTATTCTTCTTTGAAGTATATATTATAAAGTATAAATGTTTAGATAAGGGTGTATTATGTTATTATGTTTGATTAATAAATAAATAATAATGATTTGTTGAATTCTCGTGCAATATCGCTATTTTATTATATAGCATGGACAAAAAGTTACCAATTATAACAAAATGTGACATCATGTATAAGCATATAATGCACATAAGCTTTATTATTTGAATTCTCATAATATATTAATCTGCTTGCTGTAAAACTATCTGAAACGTTAAAAATGTTCAACATTTTAATCTTCTCTACCTATAGGTAATTTTTAATACTTTGTGGTATTAATTATTATTGGTAAACAAACTACAAAAACATAATTTCTAAAATGAATGGGATTAGTTTGTTTTTTAGTGAATGCCATTGTGGCCGATTCTGTTGTACACAATCTCTAAATCTAAACTAAAATGACAGGTCTAAATATATTCCTGTCTCTTACACAATCCTCCCTGCTGAAGGGGATAGCACCATTTTTAAACCTGTCAATTTAGTTTAGGTTTAGAGATTGTGTACAACAGAATTAGCCACATTATAAGAGCGGAATAAGACGGTTTATTATTTTTTGTTATGATAGCTGAGCATCATTCATTGTTTTCGCTGAAAATTACTCGTATGAACCGTCTAATTGCGCACAAATGTACTGCCATGAATTAATTATCTGTGGTCATTCCTATTGACACAAGCTGTTTACAGTGCCACCAACTTATCTGTTCAGTTGACAGCGTCGCGTCGCTAGTAGAGAATTTGATAATGCTATTCAAGGAATTCCCCCACCAAAAAATGGAATTAAAATTCTTTCAACATAGCGAAGAAGCACGAGAGCACTCATACTAGACAGAAAATGACAGCGCACTTTCCTACAATGGCGGCTGACGCGGCTTTAGTTCCAATTTTGTCCACCTGAACAGATAAGTTGGCGGAACTGTAATTTCTATTGATTTTAATATTATTATAAAAAATTGGTAAATTATAATTTTAGCCAAAAATGCCAAATTAATGTGTCTCAAAATTTAGTGTCATCGTTTTGTAAATGTAGTGTATTATTAATAGTATCTAATTTTAAGAAAGACGGCTAGTCTTAGTTAAATACAATCTAAATATTGATCGTTGGTGAATCATAATATGTAATATACAGTCATGTATAATATATATATATATATACATATATATACTTATATCATAAAGATTCATTATGGAATAATAATACTTACTGTAATCAATTTTTAAAGTTATATGATAAAATCATCTGAAGTAAACTTATTTCAACTTATTTGTGCGCGCGGCGTCTTGTTTTCGTGGGCTTGTTGTAAAAATATGAAATATTCTTTTGTCTATTTGACTCATACTCATTGTCTATGAATCATAGAATTTTACTAATGTAAGTAGGTACACAATTGTGATACAAGAGAGGAAGACGATAACAGAATAAAATAATATTGTACATCGGCTCTTACTTCGTATAGGTACCGAATATGACCCACTGCATCGAGACCGTATCATATAAATATACTATATAATATACTAGCTGATGCCAGCGACTTCGTCCGCTTCGATTCTTATAAATGTCACTTGGGGGTGGAATTTCCAAAATACCTGAAACACGTATGTAATTCTTTATTTTTAACCGACAGTACAAATACCGATTTTCATTGATATAACTTTAAAAATGACAGACTTTCATACAAACTTTCATCCCCTATTTAATCCCCTTAGGGGTGAAATTTCCAATAACGCTTTCTTAGTGTGCGCCTACGTTATAAAAGGAAGCTGCTGTGAAAATTTCAAGTTTCTAGCTTCAGTGGTTTAGGCTGTGCGTTGATGATCAGTCAGTCAGGACAAGCTACTTTATATTATGTATTATAGATATAGTATATAATATATCTATGACTTGACATTGACCCATTGCTGGCACGGACACAGTCACATGTACAAGCATCACGCAATGTACCTAAAATCCTAACATAGCGCTGCGCGCGCATATAATATAATGAGTTGAACTATCTATAGTACATCTGTTATATATGAATAAAATATATTGCAAATTCATTTAGGTACCTACCTACCTAGTTTTAAAAATTTACAAATTATTAGTTATTTATTACTTATTATTGTTACCTACAGGAGTTCTGAAAGAAGAAATTAAAGATTATATACAGCTATAATATTATATCGAACTAGTGTCCATCAAATTCTCATATAATATTAAACAATAATTATATTTATTTAGCGTTATTTATTTATGTAATAATTCTATATGAAGAGTTTGATAAAATACTCTTTTCAACAGTATTGTAACACCAATACTCTACAATGGTTTTAACATAATTGATTTTTGTTTTCATAATACATAATAATTAAGTATTATGTTTAACCATGACAGTTCCTTCCTTATTTATTAGGAAATTAAGATTTTTGTATATTGTAAATTATAATTTGCATGCCTATTTGTAATTTGAACCATATGTAGACCATTTATAGCAGTTTTAAGATTATTTTGCACCTTTTTCCCAAAGCTGATAATATGAAAAGCAACTCAAGTTCTGTAAATTAGGTCAAAAGCTTAATGTTACAGTTGCTATGTTGTTTTGCAATTACTTAAATAAAATTTAATAGTATGTATGTTGTGCCCGAATATGCAAATTTTTGTGTTTGGTTAAATGAAAATAAATAAAAGAATGTATTTTAAAAGATTATTTTATTTATTCCACTTCACAAAATACCTCCACTTCTTAACCTCAATGTGTCAAACACATACTTAATATGATCTGGTTTATACACATTTTCCATTAATTGGTTTTCTAACAAATTCAAAGAGTCAGTATCCCAAACTCTTATCCAGTAAAATATTGATAGCAGTTTATGGTAGCTGCCTGGTTCGGCATCTGAATCTATTATAACAATTTTTGGGAGGTTTGTAATAATTTCTAACAGTTTTGGTTGCAAGATAGTATTAAAAATTACATTGCGGGTTACTGCAAACTTGTGTATGATATTAACCGTTTGAACTGTTAATTTTTCACTCAATAATATATCAGGTAAGCTCTTGAGCCACATATCAAAAGCATCATTAGTGTGGAAATGAGACAATTTCTCATTCAGCGATATCTTGCACAGTAATGCAAAGAGGTCTTGCCTCATTGAATCTGACATGCTTTTGTTAAAATATATCCAGATTATTTTTCTAAACAATGCATCCAAAACAGATATTGTTCTGGTCCATCCAGTAATTTCATTCCCAAATAGCGTATTCAATAAGTTAATGACCATACCATTCACTCTTGTGTCAGTATTGTGATTCAATATCTTCTCTATGTATCCAAGTACAAGACTAATCTCGTGACTCTGATTCTTTACATTTATGTGAGGATTAAACGAAATGAACAGGTGGCACAATTCCAAGTTTTCTGCAACTAACTTGGGATCATTCATTGCAACACCAGCTGTATCAGTTCTCACTTGCCTAGATCTTGTGTTTGTAACATATGGGAAGGTTGACATGAAATGTTGGCTAAAAGACGACTTATATTTTTGCATTAGCAACTTCTCAATATGAGAACTGGGGCACTTTTTATTGAAGTACTTTAAGAGATCCTTTAGTAAGGTTAGAGTTTGAAGGATATGCTTCAATAATAGGCCTGTCTCTTCACTAATAACTGTTTCAAAATTTGAGTCCGATTTACTACTGGGGCATGCTTCAAGCCAAGTCTCAAAAAGTAAAGGCACAAGAGTTTCAGTGTATTCATTGAATTTTTCTATTTCATCCATTTGGATCTCATTATCAGAACTTTTACCACTAAAACATGAAATTCTACAGTTTGAAGTATAAATTGGATCGAATAAAGAATAATGATTATATTTATTACCATCAAAAATAGTGATTTTACTTCTATTATTATTTTCCACATTCTCAATATTTTTATGTGCAGCATATTTGTGTAAAAACTCTTGTAATCTTTGAAAAACTTTTACTCTCCATTTTGCACTTGTATTTTGATTATTCAAATTAATAGTTAAAGTTCTACCAGGCTTAGAATCAACTCTTAACTTAGATATCATATCCAAAAAATTGGGTATAATTCTGTGAAAATCTTGAGCCACCCTTGACGGAACACACAATAGCAATATATCAAGGAATAATAGTGAATCTTCTTGAATTCTAGAGTCAATGTGAGTCATAGCACTTCTCAAATATGTTGACATAATATCAAAGAAGGGTTCAACTTTCTCTGGAGTTACATTGGAGAGTACTAAATGGAGGACTTTCAGAGCACCTTGCCTAACCTGGGAACAAAAACAGTACACATTAATTGGAAATACAAACAGAGCATTGTTTGTGCACTAACAGATGAATGCCATTTGGGACAAGGATTAAATAGCCACTAATGTAGAACCTGTATCAGGGTATAGTATGTATAACTGTTATGATTAGCAGTATTATTATGTAGGTACATATAACGTAAGTAAAACAGACAAAATCCCTCTAAATAAATACTTACCACTTTTTCTATATTTAGAATTAATGTGGTAACGCCGTGAACAAGTTGTCCTAAATTCTGTTCCAGTACATCTGGGTGGGAAGTTATGAGCTCTTTTATACCATCTAAAGCGTCAGTACGCGAGTTCGTATTAAAATGATTAAGTCGCGATAAAAGCTCCTTGATATTAAGTTTTCTGTTCGACAAAGCTTCCGACTGTCCATGTTTCCTTAGCTGTTCTTTAATTACTATCTTTTTCACTTTAAAATTTGTCTTCGTAACATTTATACCTTTAGGCAATTCCTTATCTTTTTTTCCTTTCAATTTAGTTTTAGCCTTTTCGGCTTTCTGGAATTTTTGATAACGTGTAGCACCTGTTTTATGCATATTGGTGCATAAAAAGTAATAATTAATCTTTAATATTTGATAAATTCCATCGAACACGTAGTAAATAGTAAAACTTAAGCATAACCTCAAAAATCAAAATTTAAATTTTAAATCATCGATTGGAGAATGGAGTTGTGATGAGACCGTGTTGCCAGCCCTCGAAAATATTTCCCCCTAAACTTAAGTCAAAAACCCCAAAATAAAATAAAATAATTAAAAAATTATAAATATCATAATAATTAAGTGAATTGATAAAAAAGGTCAAGATTTTTAGTCTTAAAGTATTAAACAAAACTGTCTCATAAAAAATGTCTCATTATTTTTTTTAACTCCCGACGCAAAAACGACGGGGTGTTATAAGTTTGACGAGTCTGTGTGTGTTTGTCTGTTCCCCTGTAGCACTCAAACGGGTGAACCGATTTGAATGTGTTTTTTTTTGTTTGAAAGGTGAATAAGCCGAGAGTGTTGTTAGCTATATTTGATGAAAATTGATCCTAGATGGCCGCCGCCACAAAATGGCGGATGTCGGAGGTTTCTAAGTTTTTAATTTATACTTGTTATACGACCAACATTTTAACCGTTATTCCAAAAATTAAGTTCAAGAAGTCAAAAAACATTTAGGTAACCTTCCAGAGGTCACCGTTCCCTTCGCCGGCCCTTGCGCCGAACATAAGTGGTCGCGCGCGGAGTAACAGTCCGCAACTTGACTGCCTGTTTTGACTTAACTGATAAGTAATTTACGTCTATTTATAAACATAATAGTAAAATTAGGTCCTTTGTCTAACTAAATAACAAAGAAAATTACAGGGTTTCATTTATTTATTCATTATTATATCAAAAAGTAATAAAGTCTATAAAAAACATCAAAACTCACTAGTGATTTTAGGCTTATTTCGTGGTTTATCGACATGGACAGTTGCATGGACCGAAATATCGACAAATAAACAATTAATATTTTATCGTGGTATGTAAGTACCCGTAACTTTATATTAGACTATATCAAAATTCACCTCCTCAATAGAATACAGCTTATGCAATAGAATACAAACAATAACACTAAAATATTACAATTTCTTTTTCAATTTTCAACACTAAGGAATTTACTAATTAATACATTAAAAAATAATCATCATTTTACCAATTGGCACTAAGTTATAGGAGCTTAAAAATCACCGCAAAACGTAATTACTGCACATATGCACCTGTGACAAAGGTCCAATCGCTATTAAAAGATGCTACCACACTCCCTCGAGGCAGTCACGAACGTACAGTGCGCTAAAATATTAATTTTCTTAAATATGATAAAAATTAGTTTGCTGCGGACTCACAGACCGCGCGCGACCGTTGCAGGGTTATAAATATAACCCCTAAAAAAACCCTACCGCATTTGTTTACCCCCTAAATTTGGGGGGAAAACCCCTAAGTTGGCAACACTAAATCAAGAATGACAGATTGACAGGCAATGACAGCTGTCAAACTAATGTCGCTACTTGGACTTGGCTAGTGCTGCGAAAGTACGACAATCCAAATAATCAGTCTGATTCGAAAAGCTTTTGGATCGATTCATCGAATCGATGTAGTATTCAAAATCGATCTAAATTAATTTCAAATCGACATGCTTAATCTCAAATATAATAATTAGGGATGAGCTGTATCAATAATATATTGATATAGATATGGATATCGGTGACTCAATATTGATATTTTGATCAACCACAAAATATTGATATTTAATATTAGCGATGTTTTATTAACACTTTTTTGGCAATTGGCATACCAGTCTTACGATAGCAAACTAAAATCAACTTAAATAGCGATTTTAAAAGAAAAATGCCAAGAGAATCGACACCAATGTAAGAAAAATATTAGACATCATATTTATAATTGAATTTACAAATTACAAAGAGCAGAGTTGCTAAAAAATTTACAAGTTGACCTAGTAAAAGCGTTTTTAAAAATATTTAAAAAAATGAAGAATTAAGCACCTACTTGTACATGTTGACAAAAAACAATGAGAGCACCGTAGTTAAGAATAGAATAATTTAATTATTCTATTATTTTGAGTTAATAAAACATGTAAGTACCTAATGAATGAAAGCTGTGATAGCCTAGTGGTTAGGACGACCGACTTCTAATCGGAGGTCGTAGGTTCGATCCCGGGCACGCACCTCTAACTTTTCGGAGTTATGTGCGTTTTAAGTACCTACCTATTTAAATATCACTTGCTTTAACGGTGAAGGAAAACATCGTGAGGAAACCTGCACGCCTGAGAGTTCTCCATAACGTTCTCAAAGGTGTGTGAAGTCTGCCAATCCGCTTGGCCAGCGTGGTAGACTATGGCCAAAACCCTTCTTAATCTGAGAGGAGACCCGTGCTCTGTAGTGAGCCGGTAATGGGTTGATCATGACCTAATGAATTACATATTTTTAAGACCTCTGTAATGTGTAAAATTATTTCCCATTACTTAAAATATTGGATAATTAAAAAATAAACTAATACGCTGTTATTAAAATTTTAAATATTTCAATATAATTGCTAGATGTGATTATGGATATTTTTTACTCAGATATCGATATTTCACCAGTATCGATAAATATAGCTCATCCCTATTATTAATAAATACATAAAATATATCGTCTGATATTCTTTCTTTTTATATTAAATTACATTTTCTTTCCGCTCCACTTAATTGATCCAAACAAGTCGACGTTCTTTAATAATTCAAGTAATTACCTACCTTAATTATATTGATCATAACGACAACATGAAAATAAAAAAGCAGCATCGTAAGAAAAAGTACCTCCATAAACTTAATAGGAAAAGAATGCACCTAAAACTAAAGAGTACGGGAGAAGTCAGATGGTATGTAATTATTAATATTTAGTCTTATAAAAGTACGGTTTCAAAGAGTTAAGGCATTATAAATAAATTGAAATTTATACGTTTTACAGTAAGGTTATAAAGGAGGCATGGAACCCCAAAAAGACCACATCCCGCAATCTTCGTGATATGGGACTTGCAAACGATCCAAATAAGGTTATAAGCATTCCTAATTTTAAGGCAGAAAAATTGAAGAAGGCCTTAGAAATAGTAAATAATACTGAATCTGACTTGGAGGAGGAGAAAGTTCAACGGCCTGCCCCTAAGCGAAGAGTGGCCGAGCAATTGGAACAGGAAGCCAAAGCACCAAGAGAACGGAAGTTTATGTAAGTTTTTTTAAGGGTTTACTTCGTTATTATATCCATATTATAAAATATGTAAGTGTGATAGTCTATATTTTGTTCCCTTTTAAGAGCTCAATGGCTGAACTGATCTTGATGAAATTTGGTTTGGTGGTTGGAAAAAATATATTTAGCCTGTTCAATATGACTGCTGTTGGTTGTTTATAATTTAAGACATTACTTGTAATATTAAACAACTTGTGTGGTTTAAGTTTTTTAATATCCGGCTAAGTGAAGTATTGTTGCATAAAAGAAATCATACATTAACAAATATCACAAATTATACACAGAAAGCATTCTATGTAGTATAGGTACTTATTTAGAAATATTCTTACCCATCTTTTTTGATGTTTACTGAAAAACTTTGTGGTTAGCTCCTTTTAGGACAAAATATTCAATGTACTATTGGATAATCTCTACAGCATAATGATTGCAATCACTTGCAAATTGGCTGAATCTGTTAGCTTTAGGGAAACCATTGTTGATAAAAATACACACATAGTTGTGTAGCATGCAGCCGATAACAAGGATAATTGCGATGGATTTCAATTTTTGTACTACAAAAAAAACCTTTTAAAAATAACTAGCAGTAATTATTATAGTTTAACACATACAATATTTATTCCAGGCTCCCGAAAGGACAGGTTGAGTTTATAACATACTTATTAGATAAATATGGTCATGATTACAAAGCCATGGTAAAAGATAAGAAAAATTACTATCAAGAAACGTGGAAGCAATTAAGGGCGAAAATTAAAAAGTTTATGGGTATACCTAAGCAATATGGTGAATATCTTAAAGCTAGAGGATTATTAGACAAAGAAGAAGATGAGGAAGAATTAAAAAAACAAGCAAAATCTTTGGTTATGGATGACAGTGATTAAGTTATAAGTAAATGAACATCAGATGGACACTCAGAAAACACAAGAATGTTGTTTATTTGGCTGCACAAGAATCCTTAACTTTGGAGAGGTAGAACATATTCAACCCTCTTGTTTATTTTCTATGGAAAATAAAGAAGTACTTTTATACCAGATTCCTATAGGAGCTAGTTGCATATTTTGGCTATCAACAACGGTGTTGTAAAAACAAAAGACTTGTAAATAGTTGAAAGTTGCTACATCTGCACAGCACCTCAGTGTGAGTTTCAAAGTGAAGGTCCATTTACATATTCTCGTGAGCATCAAGATGCGAAATGTCTGTTCACAGGTCAAGGCTGTAAGCACATCTCCGCTGCTAAATCATAGTAGTACTTAGCAATAATAATATAATAGCAGCAAATAGTATCTTTCCATACTAATTGTATCCATGTTCATGTCACACTTAAAAAGCTAGACCTCTTCTTAATGTAGTAATGATTTATGTATTGAAGAAGAATTAAGAATCATTGTCCATCACAGACCCTTATGATACTAATAGCTTGACTGGCTGTATCATAAAATTGCAGCAGATTCTTATGCCAATACATAGCACCATCCTAAAGGTCTCGGGAACAATAATTGATCAAGTTATATGCAGATATTTATGTACTAGTATCATAGAGGTTGGTGTGGTCCAACAGTGTAAATTCTTAATAATAAATTTATTTTTTGTACCGGAATAGTACAAATAAGGATTCGTTTTTTTATTATTTTGAGTGTCTACTCAATTTATGGATATATTGTTCTTTAAATAAAACGTTAAAACTGAATTATAACCTGTTTTATTAGATATCTCGGAAATTTAACCTAAGTACTTCATTATTTTACTCGACTGACTTAACATAAATTATTGCAATATTTATTGCGTTTTACATTCATTTGGAATATCCTTAATTGGTTTTACTTTATTAAGTTCTTGATACCATTCTTTTTCCATATCTAGTATTTCTTGTGGTTTTTTATACTGAAATAAAAACGAAAGTTAAATATAGCAGTACAATACTAGGAACTTCTATATTCATTATTTTATTTGAACACTAGCTTTGGCCCGTGTGAATTTCGATTTTTCACAAATCCTGAGGGAATCGTGCATATCTTGTTTCCGTTTCCGGTCCCTTTTCCAACCTTTGTACCTACTTTCTAGGGAGTTTGCTATGGTAATCTACCTATAGCTGTAGATATAGATTTCGGGTTTTTCAAAATCCCGCAGGAACTGTGGATTTTTCCAGGATAAAAACTAGCCTATGTTTTAAGTCAGGGCGTAATCTATCTCTATTCAAAATTTCAGCCAAATTGGTTCAGTAGTTGCGGCGTTATAGAGTAACAAACATCCACATTTTCACATTTATAATATTAATAATAAGTAGGATAATAATTGATAAGTGCTCCAATATAAAATATATCCACACTGAAAAACCTATAAAAAGGAAAGTAAACTAAGTTACATAAAGGCAATAGCATAGAGCTTGACTGTCTACAGGAAAGTTTTGTTGAAATTATTTTTTATTAACCAAATTAATTCTTAAATAGTTATTATGTAGGTAACTTAATGTTTCATTAAATAACATTGAATACCATAAACTCGGTGTGTTAAATACAAATAATTTTTATTTATAGTTGGCCTATTTAAGGCCCATTCACACATATCAGTAAAGCATTAGTGCCTGCACAGTTCTGGCACAGTGAAAAATATTCTTTTATATATTCTCTATGAACACATTCACACCTGATGACAGTGTTTCAGTGTCAGTTCATAGAAAATATATGAAACAATATTTTTCACTGTGCCAGAACTGAGCCAGCACTGATGCTTCACTGATATGTGCAAATCAGCCTTTCATCATCATCATCATGATCAACCCATTACCGGCTCACTACAGAGCACGGGTCTCCTCTCAGAGTGAGAAGGGTTTTGGCCATAGTCTACCACGCTGGCCAAGCGATTGGCAGACTTCACACACCTTTGAGAATGTTATGGAGAACTCTCAGGCATGCAGGTTTCACGATGTTTTCCTTCACCGTTAAAGCAAGTGATATTTAAATACTTAAAACGCACATAACTCCGAAAAGTTAGAGGTGCGTGCCCGGGATCGAACCAACAACCTCCAATTAGAAGTTGGTTGTTCTAACCACTAGGCTATCACAGCTTAATCAGCCTTTAACTGGCTCTATCAGTTTCCTATGAAGAGGCCTGTTCCCAGCAGTTGAATGTAAAAAGGCTGTAGTGATGGTGGTGGTGGATTTATCAGTCAAGTTAACAAAATCTGCAAATACTTACTGTTATAATAAGTGTATTATACTTGTGTGTTGCCTCTATATTTCCCTGCTCTATTGGTAAACCAAGCCTTGCCAACTCTGGGACTTCTAACTTTTTGTAGTACTTCTTATTAGTTGTGCTGATGACTATAAACTTCTCTTCATCATTTGCTTTTATAGAATATGTTTCTATTGGATAGGGAAGGTTGCGGATTCTCCATTCTAAGTTGATTCTTGTGTTCCTTCTTAATAAAGTTGGCTGAAATCAATATATTTATTGTAACTTGAAACTAACAGCTGTTACAATATAGGTTTATACTTAGTGTTGCTAATATGAATATTATTCATGTTAAAATCTAAATACATTATACCCTTACACAATGCTGTCTTCTTTTGAATGCCAATATTGGTGTGCAACTATTCACCTATTACTTTATTGTAGAAGTATTAAAGGTTCCTTAAAAACTTGCTCAATATTGGGAATAATATACCTTATCACTGAACTAATATCTTGACGAAATTGACAGAAATAACTTGCATCCTGAGAATGAACTTGGATACTTTTAAAGAGTATGTACTTATGGATTTAAAAAAAAAGTAAAAGCATGCAGGTAGTGTCATGGGCTGATGCCCAATGCTGATGCTAATCCTTAATAAGATTACTTACTTGATGAGAATACATTTTTCTTTAAGTGGATCAACTACACGAAACTCCTCACAATTATGAAGAAATCCAGGAGTGAAGAATAGAAAGGTAACATTCGTTCTGCGATTATATTTTTATTTCAAAATATATAGTAAATAGTATGACATAAATTAGTGACGAGATTATATCTTACTTGATCTTTACTCTCCATAATGTCTAAACCATCAGCATTTGGAGCAGCTTCAGGAATAGGGTCTCCTATCTCCACTGACCATTTACCTTCACCTCCAAGCTTCCCTTTCGTTTTCCAAGCTCGCTTGAGCAATACCTGAGTATCTACATTGTATTCTTCAACCATTTCGTTACCATCATCGAACTTATAGTGAATCTTTTTTATTTTATCTTCCTTCAAACATGTTTTTTCAGCGTTGAGCAGCGATTTGTACCAAATACTGTTCTTGTACACCATTGCCGGTTCTTTCCTACCAGTAATGAATAGTTTGCTTGGACAGAAACCAGCGTAAATATTATTTTCTTTGAGCACACCTGCTGCAGTGTCGAAACTTTCGATCAAACTTGATTTTCTTTTCATGTTGTTACTGTTAGTTGTTACTATAGTAACATTGAAACTTGAAAATTATGTATTTTATCATTTTAGCCATGGAACCAGCATGGGAACTTGTAAAACAAACATTCGTTTTCCTCCAAAGACTATTAAAGAGTTTGATTAGGTACCTATTCAGTATTCACTTCAAGTTTCGAGTTTTCGACTGTTTTCGACAATCTTATTTTTTCAGTCTGTGCCAGTCATAGATACTAATCATTAATCTGTGGTGCCAGTGTGCCTCTGAGTGATGTGCGGAATCGATTATCAATAATCGATGAATCGATTATTAAAATGATCGATTGCAATCGATTATGATTTTGCATTTAATCGATCATGATCGATTATAAAAAAATACGTTAATTATAGGTAGACCAGAATCTCATGAAAAATACGGAAATGAAATTCCAAAGTTAGCAACACTGCGGCTGCCCTAGCGATAAACAAAGTAACTGTAATTTTTGTAAAATTGACTTTCAACAGCATTACCTAATAAAAGTTTTATGTCGAGTAGTTTTTTACCACAGTTTAATATTTCAAATAACTTGAACCGTTTACTGAAATTTTAATTGCCCAAACAAAGTAACTGCACACACTAACCCGGAATATAAATGCAAAAACCAAGTAAACAACAAGCACAACACAAAAACAAGTAATTGGATGTCGATTACTTTATTTTTGTATTTAAAATGCAGTTGCTTGATTTTTCGTTTCGTGAAACAATCCCAGGTAAAACTTGTCTATGTTTGAGATCACCTTTACTTTCTATATGCAATACCAAATTAAACTCTGTCATCTGTCAGTTTTGCTGCGCGCCTGTGTCAAAAGTTTCCAAACGGTTGATGAAAACATAGATCAAACTAGTGATGTGCCGATTCGATTATTTTGATAATCGATTAATCGATTATATTAATCGATTATAAAATAATAATCGATTATTAATCGATTATTGATCGATTATGAAATAATTCTTAGAAAGAACTGAAAAAACAATTCTACTTTCTGGAAAAAATTCTGAACCCTTGCATTTAGTAGCAACATCTTTATTATAACCTTTTAGACTGTTCTGAAAAAAGAAAAACAAACACTATTTTTTAAATTTTTTGGAATTGAAATTAGAAAATTAAATAGATTAATTAAAAAATAATGTAATTGATCAAAATTAAATATAAATACCTATTAGGTACCTATTTATCACACTAAGGCGAAAGTTTGTGTGTGTGTGTATGTATGTGTGTATGTTTATTACTTTTTAACGCCACAACTACTGGACCGATTTGGCTGACACTTGGATTGGAGATAGGTTATGTCCTGGAATAACACATAGGCTACTTTTTATCCCGGAAAAGTGTTCCTGAGGGACTTAAATAGATATAGACTTCCAAAAACGAGATAGGTGCTGTTAAACGCTGATTGTTCTTAGTTAAATCACGCTCACATAACAAATTATTGCAATAGTTTGCTGTCGTTGCATGCATTTGTATGCTTTTGCATGAATTTGCTGTCGTTCTCGTTGCTAAGTTACTCTTAGATGATTTTGTTCAAATATTTTTTATGTGTTCAAACTTATTAATCACGGGTAACATCGCGGGGCACAGCTTGTACATATATAGATACTCATAGCGGGGGTAATTTCACTACAGTTGGTAAAGGCGTATCGTCGGTTCGGTGTGTTCGAAAAGTTGAGTATGTATGAAAAAGCTGTAAGCTGCTTATCGCTCGCTCACAGTCGGCGGCAGACTATCCGTTTGGTATGAACAAAGCCTAAAACTAACTTTGAGGGAATCCCCTTTTTGCAATGATAGGGTTGCCAAACCATATTATACTTTAGCAAGCAAATTAATAACAGAAAGCTGGTAGTAAAGTTTGGTAATTAACGTATATCTTTATAATCGATCATGATCGATTATGCAAAATCATAATCGATTGCAATCGATCATTTTAATAATCGATTAATCGATTATTGATAATCGATTCCGCACATCACTAGATCAAACATAGAAACTGGAATTTTCTGTTTGATGAAATTCGTTACCGGCTACTTATTTTACTTACCATTTTGTGTGTTTTTCATCTGTTTACAAAAAGCGATAAAAACGTAACTTACATAATCGATTTATTAAAACTCGATTATTGTTATTTAAAAAATAGATTTTTAAAAATCAATCGATTATTATATATAATTATATTAAAATCAAATATTTTTTTACATCCCTACTTGGTATTGCCAAATGGCCCAAATGCCATGGTATGGCACAGGCCTGTGACACTGTAGTTCCCTTGGACTTCGCAAAGCGCTAGTATCGCAACCACAGAACTACTTTTCTAAGGTCATATCCAAGAAGGTTATATGCTCTATGTAGACACTGGAAACTGCGCCTGAAACATTTTAACAAAGATAAAGTCATTCAGCTGGGCTATTTTTCCTCTCTAGTTTTTCTATATCTCACACACTTTATTTAAGTAGTCTGTTGAGAACGAGACAAAGCCTGTTCAAGACCATATTTCTTTGCTTCAACATTTTGTTTGGATTGTTCCTGGTCTGTGGTGCTCAGATTACATAGGTTCTGTTTCTTGGTCATATCATTAAAGTGTTCTGACTTCTGTGGTAATTATTGTTTTTTTCAAAATGGCGTCTTCGTTGTTGCTTGATTGTTTCGAAAAAAATAAAAATAATTATTAATTTCTTGCAATCTTCTAAACTTTAAATACGTCGCACAGTGAATCGCCTAGAACAAGCTAGGTGGACAAAAATATTTTTTTGTGTTTTCTAATTATTATAGCTATGAACAATGATATTTTGTTGTTATACTGCGTAAATTATCAATAAATAATTATTTAAAGGCTTCAGGAAAATTCTAAATAAAAAATCAAGTTTGGTATAAAAAATGTACTTATTTAAATGAAAATAATATGTTTAAAATCAGTAATATAATAACAAGTTAAAGAAAAAAATACAACACAACATAAAATCCCAGTTAAAATCACTTAAAACTACCTTAAGATAAACAAAACCTAAAATTATATATACAGGATGACAGGAAACAGGATACAGAAACATAAAATATAATATACATTCCTTACAGGGGCTTAAAGTAGAGCTCATTTGCAGTAAATTTTTTCATATAATAGGTATCTTATCCGAAACGTAGTCGTTTCAGAGTTATTGAAGATTTAAGGTTTTTAACAAAACATTCCAGTTTTACAGTAAAAATTAACTGCTGAAGAAAGTCATACCAGTCTTTGTTGTTTTTTGTTGTTGTTTTCTGATATAAAAGCGTTCAGAAACTCAATTAAAATCAATATAAGCTAGAAAATACTGTTAATTTTTTAGTCAAGGCTTACAAACCACTTATTATTTTTTGAAAAAAAATCGAAATAGTTGAAAATCAATAATATTTCTAAAAAAAATGTATGGAACGTTACGTACAAATTACTGAAATAACTTCCTTGGTTCATTAGCTATTCAAAAAGGTACAGGTGTCTACATTTTTTTCTAAAACCCCGATTTTCTCAACAAAATACTGTGGACTGACGAATCTAAATTTGACCGGGACGGAGTCAAAAAGTGTCATAATTTACATTATTGGGCGGCAAAAGGAGACAACCTAAGGAAGAAAAAGAAAGGGCACATCAACGTAGGTTTTCTGTAAATGTATGGATGGGATTAATCAGTAGACATCTAATTGGCCCTCATTTTTTCAGTCAGAATTCGGACGGATAAACTACAAATTTTTCTAAGAGAACAAATGAACCTTTTATTGGAAAATTATTAGATTATAAGAAGCTTAACATGATAGTTGTCTAGCTTACTTTCGGTTCGGTGGACGCCAGTGGATGGACTTCGTAGGATTGAGCGAGGTGAACCTATTCCTTGGCCAGCAAGATCATCAGAATTAACGCCTTGTAACTTTTTCTTTGGGGCCACATGAAAGATTTGATGTACGCTTACACCATTATTACAAATGAGGTTAGCGAGGGTACTCTTCGTGTAGCTCATGAAATGCGTGAGAATTTGCCAACAAGAGTCACCAAAATGGAAATACAAAAAATTTTCGATGCAACCCACTTTTCAGCTAATTTTGACGAAAGACTTGCTATTTGTAACTGAATACTCCTCCGTTAGTTGAGAATCATATTCGTAATAGAAAATTTTTTAGTAATAAAACTCATTAGACGAGTATTTCTTTCTTCTTTGGCATGTTTCCGCCACTCTTCGAAAATTTCCATTTTAGAAATGAAATGCACGTGTTCTGAAAAAAATTCATTAAAATGAAATGGATTCGTTGTGGTATTCAAATTATATATCATTTTGAAGCTTAATGTAGTAGCTATATTATATAAAAAAATTAGACTGGATACATGTGGATACAAAAAGTTACATTCGTTGGAAGTAAAGATATTTAAAAAAATACGACATTTTTTGGACTGTTTTTTCAAAAAATTTTAGACTACACATTATCTGTTATTAGAATCTATTTGAAGTAAAAAATGAAAATACTTACCCTCTAAAGTAAAACCCATCACAGCAGAAACTATAATATTCAGCACAAATTTTAATAGGTGCTGTCGAAAGTAATGCAAAATTGCAACTAAATTGTTTACGTAAATGGAATTACCCTATCATCAGATTTCAACTGCGCATAACTCATCGTTATGGAATGTTTGCCATAATTATTACCTGCATTAATTATCCCTGGGTTGTCGTTAGTGATAAGTGACCATCAATTTAATGATTCTTTGACTTGACTTTTGTCCACCTAGCTTGTTCTAGGCGATTCACTGTGCGTCGAGTCGAGCTTCTGTTCCTCTGTTTGTGTTTTATACTGTAGTGCTATTTATATTTGGCACGTTGACTCTTTTTTTGTTTCATTGAAACAAGACTCGTACCTATGTTGTGTTTTTTGAAATATCTGACGACAAAGAAAACAAGGAGAAATGTGGCTGCTCGCCAGTACAAAACAACATTAAGTTGTTTCGATTTCCTAAACCTGCTGGAATTTTGCGCGGTACGTATACCTAACCTAACTAGATTTATTATAGATTTATACTATACGTTATAAAATTCATTCTCCATAAATTAATTATCCATAAACAGACACAAGCACACCTTTTGATATTTATAGTGATACCAACAGGTGTGCTTAAGTTGGCTACTATTTATTACCTATAGGGTAGTAAAAATACTACTATTAATTTATGGTATATATTTGTAATAATTAGTACCAATTAATTAACTTTTATTAGTACCAATTAATTATTTTTAAATTTATTTGTTTCTTTTCAGATGTGAACTATGTGATATTCAGATGTGAAGATGAATTAAACAGACAGGTTTTACTGATTGTTTTATTGGGTTTTATTTCAAGAAGTTCTCAGGGCCAGCCCGGAGTTGTTTGTTAGCGGTATTTCACCCCCGTGCCTCGGAGAGGATGTTAAGCAGGCTGTCCTGTTTATTATTACTATTACTATCATCATAATAGTCACTAAAGTCCACCAACCTGCATTGGAGCAGCGTGGTGGGTCTAAGCTCTAAATCCCTCTCTCCTATGAGAGAGGAGGCCTGTGCCCAACTGTGGGATGTTAAAAGGTTGTAGTGTTGGTGGTAAAAAATTATTTGTTCCATGTTTAGTAACTTTTGTCGTTCTTCTTGCGAACAGATCTTTAATTATGACTATTCATATTAGTCTAGTGGTTAGGACGACCGACTTCTAATCGGAGGTCGTGGGTTTGATCCCGGGCACGCACCTCTAACTTTTCGGAGTTATGTGCGTTTTAAGTATTTAAATATCACTTGCTTTAACGGTGAAGGAAAACATCGTGAGGAAACCTGCATGCCTGAGAGTTCTCCACAACGTTCTCAAAGGTGTGTGAAGTCTGCCAATCCGCTTGGCCAGCGTGGTAGACTATGGCCAAAACCCTTCTCACTCTGAGAGGAGACCCGTGCTCTGTAGTGAGCCGGTAATGGGTTGATCATGATGATGATGATGATTCATATTAGTGATCTTTTATATTTCTGGAAAAGAATTTATTGATATTATCTTACTTTCAGCCAAAGATTAAAAGAGTGATCACAATTATGCTATTATAGTTTGATAAATAATTGATGGTAGGTTTAAACAATATCTGACTGGTGGTTTCTGATTGTAAACAAAATTTTTGTACATGATGCCTTAATATATTGCCCAGTTGTGAATAATCAAGATTTACATAATATTTTTACCTTTCCATCGCCACTGTCACAAGTCTATGCAAGACAAATTAATGTGATGGTCTGCACAGAGACACAAAGTCATTACTTTATCACTTTGTACTGACATCCATAAAATAGATTTTATTTTCCATAGCAGGATGAGAAGAGGAAAATGTTGGCAATGTTAATTTGTGGATATTTAAAATAAGTGGGAAACAATCTCTTAGAATAGTTTTTATATATTCTGTATTTTATGTTAATTTAATTTTATGCCTCGATCTGTATAATAATAATTGGTGTAATATTATAATAAATAAATATAATTTGAGAGGTGTGCAAGAAAAACTTAAGAAACAAAATATATGCTTTTCTCAAAAATTACTTTTGATTAATATAAAGCGTATAGATTAAGAAAAAGAAATATAAAATTGAATATAGTAAGTTGTTTTATTTTAAACCCAAAAATTTCAAAAAGAATAAAAAATGTAGTGGACAGTGGTACCCCATTTCAACGTTTGTCATGGGACATCACTATACTATCGATATCGATATTTTAAGGTGGGATTGTGTCCCATCACTTCTTCTTGCGACACTAGCGCTTTGCGAAGGCAACGGAACTAACTGTTGCCACTGTCCCATCTGTCTTAGAGACTAGTATATTAGTGATCTGTGGTATGGCATATGGCATAGATAAAATAAAATTATTGTCAAAATCAAAAATTGAATTTTTTGGTTATCTTAAGTTTGAACTCAATTGCTTAAATTTCTCAGACGTAGAATTGATTAAATATTAATAATAAATGCACATAGTATTTATATTCTTAGAGATACCATTCTGAAAATGCCTCATAAGCCCAGCATACCAGACAGGTGAGACAAACACAACTTTAGATACTTTTAATAGTTTATGTTAGTTTACCACTTTGTTTTCATCATTCGTTCTAAATTTTAGATGGATTCCATACAAAGCTTGCGGTGATATTATAGAAGGAACAAGGATCATTTGTTTTAAGGTTCCTCTAAGGAGGGTAAGAACTTTTATCTTGATCGTACAACAGGGCGATGGAGAGAGCTATGCTCGCAGTATCACTGCGGGATCAAATCAGAAATGAGGAGATCCGCAGGAGAACCAGAGTTACCGACATAGCTCAACGAGTCGCGAAGCTGAAGTGGCAATGGGCTGGGCACATTGCTCGAAGAACCGATGGACGTTGTGGTCCCAAGGTGCTTAAATGGCGACCTCGCACCAGTAAACGAAGCGCAGGTAGACCCCCCACTCGTTGGACAGACGATCTCAAGCGAGTCGCTGGCAGCCGCTGGAATCAGGCGGCACAAGATTGTGTGCTGTGGCGATCCTTGCAAGAGACCTATGTCCAGCAGTATACGTCTATTGGTTGGAACGAACGAACGAATAACAGTTTATAAATTTAAGTATACTTAATGAGTTAAACAGAAATTAATTTTGGTCCTATGTAAATTGTGCAACATAATACAAAATTCTTTATAGTATCTATTGAGACTGCAAAACTGGGTTTCCAAAAGTTTGCAGATCTGATTGTGTTAATTTGAAAAGGGATTTATGCATGCATTTATCAGTATTCTCATATTTAGCTTTTTAGTCCTAAGAGAGGCATCTGTTGTGCTTAGTCTCCACCACCACTCAGTATAATATAACAAAGCTGTATTATTAAAGCCAAACTAAGTAGTTTTCAGAGCAATAGCGGGCAACCGAGCAAGTGGGTCACCTGATGTTAAGTGATTACCGCCGCCCTGAGGAACATTAGCAGCACCTGAGGAACCACTAATGCGTTGCTGGCTTTTGAGGAAGGGGACTGGCTCTTCAGCTCGCTGCCGGAACACACTGATGCTTTGCAGCAGATTACGGCTGAAGTGTGGTCACTAGCCAGGCGGATTCGGAGTACAATCCTACCACAAAGAGGTAATCCATAAAATCCAGATTAAGTAATACACAACTTAATCTGGATGGTATCACCTTTCAGGCACAACAACCCGTAGATGGGACTGAGAGTGTCAGGGCCTCGTTAGCATATTGGCAGGGTGCAACGCAAGTGCAGGTGCATGTGAGGTTGACTTTGGCCACATAGGTGGAATTTGGGCCACTTGCACCCCTAAAAGTGACAAGAAGTATGAGATAAGTTATTTATTGCTGCTGTTATTTATTGTTGCTGCTGTTATTTATTGTTAGGGCCTTTCTTAATGTTATTTAGGAGTATATCATCATCAATATGTAGCTGTGCCAAGCTTCTTTTGTTCTTGTGCAACTAGCATTGTTTACGATGAATATTCAGATTGCATAAAATAGATTAATAATTATTAATTAATTAATGCCCATCAGAAACTGGTTGCAGTATATGCAATGCTGTCTGCTTTGGCCCTTAGAGTATAACATCACTTACCATTGGGCAAAATTGAAGTCAAGTACTTATTTGTTATTAAAAAAAAATAAAGTGGCATACTTTTTTCCTTTTTTTAATAACTAGTGGCCCGCTCCGGCTTCGCACGGGTATAAAATATATAGCCTATGCCATTCACTGAAAAAATGATTATAAATTTCTCCACTATTTAATGGATGTTAGGTTATACATATAAACCTTCCTCTTCAATCACTCTATCTATTAAAAAAAACCGCATCAAAATCCATTCCGTAGTTTTAAAGATAACATGAAAGATAATTTGAAAGCATACATAGGGACAGAGAAAGCGAATTTGTTTTATACTAATTATGTAGTGAAGTTGAATTATTTAGTTTGCATAATCAATATTCCATACTATCTAGTGATTTTATTGACCAAACCAAAAACTGATTTGCGTATTTTTACCCGACTGGGTATATGTGTTTCACCTGTGTGTATGTATGTCCATTCCTATGTCCGCTTGTAACTAATCAATGGCTCAACGGATTTTGATAAATGATACGTCATTAGATTTGTTTCAATAACGCGAGTGTTATAGGGTACCTAAATTAAAAAAAAAATCAAAATGGCGGACTTTATGCGCTTTAATGTGCGAGCTGAAAAAAAATTTTTTCTTCAAGACCCTCGAGTGGGGTATCAAAATAAAGGGATTCAAAAGGCAAATACGAAAATGTATAAATTTATATATTTGGAAACAATTTGGAGTGATAAATCGTAGAAAATGACCGTTTCCTATGTCAGTTCGTAACTACTTAACGGCTCAACCTATTTTGATAAATTATACGTCATTAGATTTGTCTTGACGGCGCAAATGTTACTGGGTACATAAAATTCATAAAAAATCAAAATGGCGAATGTTATGCACTTTAATGTGCGGGATGAAAAAAATTTTTTTCTTCAAGACCCTCGAGTGGGGTATCAAAATAAAGGGCTTTAAAAGGCGAGTACGAAAATGTATACAATCTATATGTTTTAAATCAATTTGGAGTGACAAATCATGAAAAACAAAATAAATAACAACTACACTGTGAGTGGTACGGTGGTAGTTTATTATTTTTTTAGTTCGTTTTTTAGCATGGCAGTCGGGTTTTTTTAATTTTTAAATTATAGCTTGTTTTAAATCAATAGACAAAGTTTACGATTTGTTTCCAACTGCTCCAAATCCTGATGCTGTAAAAAGATACTACCTAAACTGTGAGAATTAATAAACTGTTAATTATTGTGAATTTGTTCTTGGTACCTACCTACAATATGGACTACAGATAGACTAGAAAATAATGTAATCTTACACTAAATAGGTACTTTGAAATGAAAATTGTTTTCAAAGACTGATTTTTAATGCCACTACAAAGTACCTACTTATAAAAATAATTTTTGTTTGTACATGTCTGTTGAAGTCAGTTTTTTGAAAATAGTTTTTATTTCTATTTGATTAACCTATGTGATTACCAGTGTTTGTTTGATACCCATATTATTTTATTAATATATTAATGTTAATAACGCCATCTGTATTCGGTTTTAGCGCCATCTGTTTTCGTTTTTGACGCCATCTGTATCCATTTTTTAGTATTGTTTGGGATGATATCTGATATACAGTTACTTGTTTGTTTTGTGGCTAGATGGCGCTACTTATAAATTGTTACCACTCAGAAAATATCACTACTGCAAAATATGTTTATTTTAGTTTTGATTTAAATAATTGTCCTTTTAGTCCTACTAACATTTTTGTTCAGAGTATGGAGTATGTTAGGCAAGGGAATATTTTAGTACCGTAAAACCGGGTAACTTCGCCCAACTAACCTAACTTTGCCCGACGCAGTACTTTTTACAAATGTTGAATAATCTGGAAAGATATTTTACTTACGTTTATTATTTAATCTGTGGTACAAAATTGAGTATATTTCTGGCAAAACTGCATAAGCAACTGTTACCAATTTCACTTCAGTTAGCAGTGAGCACCAGTCAAAGTTGATGGTATAAAAAGCGGGCCAAAAATAGTGTAAAAAACTTTTGTTGTAACTCGCTTGGTAATTGCAACAGGTAAGTAATTTTTAAACTACAGTTATTTGATATCAAATAAACGATATAGATCGAATAATCAGCGCGGAAGCTTTCTCAGTTTCAGAAATATGTTGGTGGGCAATGATATATTGCTTTTTCGGACGCACATTTTATAACTTTGCCCACCAAAATATAGCCCTTAGGGTTGTCACCTACCTACAGTAAATTTAAATTGACATTAACAGCTACTTTCGTTTACGTTTTGTTTATCACAGTTCATTTCGGAACTATCTCTGTTGTTATGAGAAAGTTTTTATTTCTACAATATGATAAAACTGCAACAGATCCAATTCTGTACATTGAAGATATTTTGAATTTTTTTTGAGGGCACTATAATCGATACTGAAGCCAAAAATATATATATATTTTTATTTTTGTCTGTCTGTCGGTCTGTATCTTGGCCGCGCATCACGTCGAAACTACTGAATGGATTCGAATGAAACTTGGCACGATTTGAGTTTACCCTCCGAAATAGGAAGGACATAGGATACTTTTTATTCCGAAATTCAGCAAGGTTTCCTTGGAAGAGCGAATGAAAGTCTAAACGTGTATTTAGCTGTAATTCATTAACGCGTAGTCCGATTTCATTCATTCTTTTTTTGTTAGAAAGGCGGTACTTTGAAAATTATCTCGTAAATATTTCAAGGTCATAGATTTTTTCTCATTATTCCTTAATACCTACCTACCTTAATAATAATAATTTTTGTGATTTTAACAAACTGACTGAATATTTTTGATTTAATTTTTTGATGATTCCTTACTAGAATGTTTTATTAGTATTAAGTTAAAATATACTTATTAAATTTCTTATAAGTAATTTAAAAATTACTAGATCTCATTATTTTAGCGATTAAACTATCGTTTAAATGATTATTTTGTTTGTCAAGTCTACGAAATACCTATCATGTTCCTGCATGTTGAGTTGCCTACTGATATATTTTTAATACTTAGTTTAAAATAAAATTAAAGATTTTTATAAACTTCATTTCATATTTGTTTTAATATTTTTGGTTTGAAATTATAATAACTTACGTACCTTACCTTAAACCTGGTTAAGAATAAAAAATGACAACCCTAGCTTATCATTTTATTAGTATGAAAAGTTACAAAAAAATTATAGCAACTTTGCCCACTCAATTTTGGCAGATAATATGAACATTTAAATGTTTAGTAATAAGATCCTATGTTACATAAACTATTTTTCTAAAGTAACCCTAAGTTTCATGATCTTACGGTTAAAAATACTGGAGTTATATAAGTTTTCCCAAAATGGGCAAAGTTGTAAAAAGTGATCAATTTTTGGCCCGCTCTCTAAATTTAGCTTTTTATCATATACATTTCCATTTGATTGTTATAGATTTTAATTATATGAAAAGAAGAGTACATTTAACAGTAGTGTAGCTCACAAACAAAGTAAAACTAATAATAGTTTTTTAAATATTCGACTTTGAACCAAAAAACTTAAGAAATTCGGGCCAAGTTACCCGGGTTTACGGTATATTTTTCGTATACCTATTCTATATTTCTTTGAAAGCCTAAGATTCCTAAAGAGCACGAGTGAAAACATTGAGAATTTACCATCATCTAGTTAATAGGATGAGTGTTGTTGCCTGAATTAGAAGCATTTGCACCTGCATTAGCAAAGGCAAGCCGACAATGAAATGCATTATTGGCGAGCAAGTAGGTACACGCAATACATGTTTGCTTAACTGTACCTAAAGCTTGTGCGTTCACTTGACCATATCACAGTTAGATGACAAATATTATATTGTTGGCAGGTGATGATTTTTGCTGCATAGTAATTACATCGTTTGACATTTATACATATTTTATTGTATCTGATATAATTATATTAAAATAACAATTTGTACTTTACTTACTTAGGTACCTATTGTGTAAGATTATACTTCGCATCTCTCCGAAGATTATTATAGCTTACAAGCAGCAGTACAGTAGATTATGCTGTCCTTATCACACTTTTAGAGTTTTTTTATAGTAAATTAATTGTTTTTTGACGTTTTTGACGTCAGAGTACCGAGTAGGTACCCCCACCCCCACGCTCCCCCGCCACGCGGAGCAGGCCCATCGTCATTACGTTATTTTGTGTTGTCCGAGTCACACGTCGTCCAAACAAAATTTAAAAAAGTGAAACGGGAAAAAGAAAACGTGATTTAGTTGAAAATGTTGAAGTGTATCACCCGCGGATTTTAATCATCAGTACCAGGAATCGCTAGCGAGTATCATGCGATCAATCATCAGCGAGCGAGCAGAAAAATTCAAGGTAACACTAGATTGATTTACTAGTAAGAAGTTATATTCATTAACATTTTTACCCAGTGAACAAAATAATTATTGTTCATTGGTTTTATCTGCGTACCGTCTTCTGTTTATGTTGATGGTTCAATTGGAAATCTCAATGAGTTTCCTGTTAGACAGATATAACCTGTGGAATTTGCGCTCCAAATTGAACAAAGAAATTTTTCCTTTGTTGTTGGCTGGAAGTTGCTTTGTCTCGTTCTCACCTACATAAATAGTGTGTGAGGTATATAAAAACTAGAGAGAAAGAATAGCCTAAGTGAATGACCTTGTCTTCACTAAAATATTTAAGGCGCCAGCTTCAGTGGCATATAGAATATATACTTATAACCTTGGTTTCCTGTATTATTGACATGTACCTTATCCCGACATAAAATGTGTGTGGAAAATATATATCCCGACCTATATGGTGTGTGGATAAAAATATAGTGATACCTGTCAAATAAATATAACTATCCCGACGTAAAACGTTTGTGGAAAATATTTATGTATATCCCAACCTATGTGGTGAGTGGAAAATATATGTACATCCCGACCTTTATGGTGTGTGGATAAAATATAGGTATACCTACCATCCAGTAAACTACTCCGACGCATAGCGTGTGTGTTTTCTTTGTAGGGTCATAAAATTAATACATACCTACCTAAATTTCATCTTACGTTATTCTTATTGACATCTGATTCATAAGAATGACAAATTAGATCTTGAGATTTTACAATTATTATTGGTCTCAGACCCAACAAGAAAAACTATTCGGAGATTTGGCCATAAAGATTTCGCCACACGATGGAAACATTATACCCATCTATGTATTATTTTTGACTAACGGGTTGCTTATGGAAGATCGATATTCTAAAATAATATTTACCAAAAAGATCAGCGTCAAAGACGGTTGCTATGCGATACTCATTACAGAAGCTTAGCAAACATAAGCGAGATATATATAAAAAAATATGAAAATCGACACCTTTGGTTCGGTTTAAATCTGTCGGAGTATCTGAAATCATCTAAGGCCACTTCAACCTCCACTTCAAAGTTGATTTCTAACCAATTCCGCTCACAGCCGAGTACTTCTGTACCGGAAAACTCTAAACGTACGGGGGGCACCATGTGCACCTGCCTGAAAAGCGAGTATAATACATAATACCCGGGCTGACATCAGCACCCGCTATCGCCACCGCACCGCCACCAGCGGCCGTGACGTGAAATTATCACTGAGCACTTACTCTCTTACGTTTACGCACTTAAGCAATAACTTCAATATGGAAGATATGAAAGTACCGCATTAATATTAATTAATATGCTGTATGACAACCGGTCTGATTTTTGATTCGGTGAAATTCTTACAGTTGTCATTTTAAAAATACAATGAGTTATTTGTATGAATAACAAGGTTAACACCTGAAGTTCGATTTTACACCAATATTAAAATGCCTGAAGCATCTGTCAGGCATTTGTCATATGTACATGTGGCAATTGATTTTCAGTTATATGAGTTTTAAATTTATTATCCTTTATGTGGGAACTGTTATACGTCTGGTAACAGTAAGAAACGACAGTTTCGCGGAATTAGAAATCCTTAGTAGGAATCAGACTATAAAAGATATGCAGTGTGTGATATGCAGAAGTCAACGTTTTACCATTTGGACTTTGCAACTTCTATCAACAAAGGTTTTAAAAAACCGGTCCTTCACATTTATGTATGTTCATCAGTTTATTTATCAGTTAATTTTCTTGACGATTCATTATGCATTAGAAATTCGGTTACAACTGTTTGGATAATGTAAGAAGCGATCAACAAATTACTTTTGAAATTAAGATTTTTGATCAAGGATCACTTTTTACCCACAAAAAAGGATTTATATTTTATTCGTCTAAAAGTTCATATAAAGTTATTTACAAACAAATACAGAAAAATGTATGAGAAATCAGGAAACTAACTAGTTATGTTTGTTTGTCGATGTCGGCGTGCCCGGCCTTCGATGACGGATTTATTTATATGAAAATGTATGGATTTTCAAAGTTCTTGAAATTCTTGGCAATTCACTACTTTGATAATCGTAAGAAATATATTATGACCTTCTCTGTGTAGAAATATATGATCTGTATTGTTAACAATGATTTCATATGCTGGAGGAAGTGGAGAAATTATATTGATTCTGCAAATTGTTCATTTAAAATATGAAGAATATTCACTAGTACCTAGTGTATAGTGATGCGTCACGTTCGGGCTGTGGTGCAACCTGTAACGATGAGGCAGCTTACGGATTACTCGCAAATGTCATTGCTCCACTCAAGCACCTTGGGACTCCAACGTCCATCAGTTCTTCAATTTACCTTTTATAGCCGCAGCCTTTTATAGCCTCAGTCTTTCACGACTTAAAAATTATAATATTTTACCAAATATAAACAGCTATTGCTTATATCAATGTTTACAAAATTCTGCGTCATATATTTAAATAAATACGAACATTAGTTGCAGATTTTGAATCTCGTCAAAAGTTCAACATGAACACAGAAAGGGAACTCACTGTTTATGCGTATCGTCAGTTAAAAGTTTATTTCAGCAGATCTGACTTTGGTTTATTTGCCAGTAATCAAAATAACAAATGTCAGAGGTACGCATCATGGAACTTCTGAGATTGTTGATGCAAAAAATACAAAATTTTATAAGCCTTTCCATACTTTAGCCTTATTTCAAAATATTACACAATTAAATGTTACATGGCAAAGGGCGTTTTTTCCAACTCCAACGCATCGCTTAACATAGCAATGGTCTTTTCATAATTCCATGAATAAATATAACACATCTTTAAAGTCAAAATGACTGTTCTGCAAGAAAAAAGGTTATAATTATTGGTATATATTGGTTTTATATGGTGATTCCAACATTATACAGCTAATTGAATTTTTCACACAAAAATTCAGATACAAGTTAAATTTCTATCATTCTCACTGTCCACCATAATTTAGTATTAACCCTTAAATGCATAGATAATGCAATGCCTTAAATGCAAATGCCTTTAAATGCAAATGCCTTAAATGCAAGATTCAGTATAAACAATGATTTCATCTCACAAAAAAGATCTATCTTTAAAAACTCACTTTTTTGGCATTAACATCGCCATTAAAAATACAGACAATTGGTCAATAAATACTTTATTGGAATCCGATAAAACTAAAATAGATGATCAAAACTTCAAGATCAAATGTTTTTTCAACCAATTATTGTGGTGCCATATATTAAAGAAAATCCTTAAACTCTGTACAAGCTTATTTCAGAAGATATTTAGAAAGAATTGATCCCTTACGTGCCCAATGAGATTTTTTCAAAATCAAATCAAAATCAATTTATTTGTTGAAATAGGTTAGTACAATGATGGTAAAATTGTTAAATACAGTGCTACTATTTCATGCCCTTGTTTTAGGGCATACACATATTCTTGTTATTTAATAACCTACTTATTTACTTTATACCTTTGTTCATCAGTTTTCAAAAACCACTCTTTCTATCCCATTGAGTTATGTCAATTCAATGGCACACATAGCACGCGACACGCGTTGACATCAGCTGCCCACAATGTAGGGCTAAAACTTAGAAATTATTCGACAAAAAGTAGTTTGGTCTGAATCTTCAAATGTATTTTTAAAGTATCTATTATAATATTATAAAGATCTATCTATTAAAATCAGATCAAAATTGTGGATATATTATTTTGAAGCCTAAATTTTTTTTATGCAAATAAAAATTTATATTCTATTCTATACAAGTATGATTAGCATATATTATCTGACATGCTACTTAGCAAAAAATTAATTAATTAAAAACAAATAATAAATCACCTTTAAATTATGGTTTATGAAGTAATATTGACTTTGTTTAATTACATATTGTAAATGATTATTTTTCTTTTTCCCTGTTATGTTTTTCCTTAATTTTATTTTCAATAATTTTACTGTACACAGTAAATATTATTGTAGTATTTTTTCGATGCTCTAAACATCTGCTTGTAAGCTATAATAATCTTCGGAAAGATGCGAAGTATAATTGAGAATCAAACGAACTTACCTTGTGAAGTTTGATATCTAATTATACGAGCGTCTCGACCGAAGATTATTACAAACCCACCCGCCCTGTTTTTTTTTTGTCAAAATCCCTAAACATATCGAAAAAATAAGGCTCTGAAAAATGACGATGGGCCTGCTCCGCGTGGCGGGGGAGCGTGGGGGTGGGGGTACCTACTCGGTACTCTGACGTCAAAAACGTCAAAAAACAATTAATTTACTATAAAAAAACTCTAAAAGTGTGATAAGGACAGCATAATCTACTGTACTGCTGCTTGTAAGCTATAATAATCTTCGGTCGAGACGCTCGTATAATTAGATATCAAACTTCACAAGGTAAGTTCGTTTGATTCTCAATTATGGCAATGTCGTATAATTTATCACACGTAGGTAATTTTAGAGAATTTATTTGCTTAACACAAAAAGTGTGAAGAAGGATTCGGTTTACCTTATTTTACTTCTTGTGTTGTTTGATGAGATTTAATTTACATACGTAGAAAACAAAATGAGATACCTACCTACGACAGCTACGTATTCAGATTTTATGTGATCTGTATTCTCATATAATTTGTAGCCTAAGCCTGTGGTCTAAGCCTTATCGAATCGCATCACATTCCTCGAATCCTCGCACAATCTAGTGCCTCACACTGGCAGGCACGTCGACTCAGTGCTAGTCGATATCGACCTTACATTTCTGGGTCGGATTGTGGTTCAGCCCGCTGTCTCGCTAGCGGCGCATTTGACATAGCACGCGTGCCATCGCTTTTTAACCCCCGACGCAAAAACGACGGGGTGTTATAAGTTTGACGTGTCGTGTGTGTGTGTGTGTGTGTGTGTGTGTGTGTGTGTGCGTGCGTGCGTGCGTGCGTGCGTGCGTGCGTGCGTGCGTGCGTGCGTGCGTGCGTGCGTGCGTGCGTGCGTGCGTGCGTGCGTGCGTGCGTGCGTGCGTGCGTGCGTGCGTGCGTGCGTGCGTGCGTGCGTGCGTGCGTGCGTGCGTGCGTGCGTGCGTGCGTGCGTGCGTGCGTGCGTGCGTGCGTGCGTGCGTGCGTGTGTGTGTGTGTGTGTCTGTTCCCCTGTCGCGCTCAAACGGGTGGACCGATTTAAATACGGTTTTTTTTTGTTTGAAAGGTGAATTAGTCGAGAGTATTGTTAGCTATGTTTGATGAAAATCGATCCAAGATGGCCGCCGCTAAAAATGGCGGATCACCAATTTTTCACAACTCCCTTAATATGGGTATCAAATGAAAGGGCTTGACTAGTAGAATAGCACTATGCAAATCCAAGATGGCTGCCGCCACAAAATGGCGAATGTCGGGGGTTTTTTTTCAATTTATACTTGTCTATACATGCTTACCATCTTACTGGTTTTCTAGAGACAAGTTAATCTTTTTAACCGACTTCCAAAAAAAGGCGGAGGTTCTTAATTCGGCGGGTATTTTTTTATAGTCGGTTTATTTGTTGCCAGCAAGCATCGTTATAGGAGCTACTATAATTTGACCAGCGATTGTTGAGTGTGGTTTTGTTTCGCTGTTTTTCTTTAACTTTAGTAATAGAACATAGGTACCTCGTTGGTCTAGGGTTAAAGCCAGAAAAAGTTATTTGTTTTTTATTATAAGATTTTTCGTATAGAGATTCTCATAAACAGCTCGGAGTTGAAAAATTGGTGGTGTTTACCTACGTTAAAAGCACGTATAGTCGCTGGTCTTACGCTTGATTCTCTTCGCTCGTGTTGTATTGCCGTCTCATCGGCATTCCTTCACTCTCATCTCTAGATGAGAGTGAAGGAATAGAGTACCTACACCTGTGTTTGCACACACCCGTCACCACGTTATAAAATTACCACTGCTCGGTACAGACCTCTCTTATAATAAAACCTCTCTGTTATTCATTATTATATACGGAACCCTAAAAGAGCGAGGCCCAACTCGCACTTGGCCGATTTTCATTATTTTTTATTTATTCTTAATTTGAACTTCTATTCACGTCAAAGGACAAAAATTAGTCGTGCCAAAAACGGGTTCCATTCTTATTCACAATAGAGATATCAGTGCCTGTGGTATGCGAGGATGCGGCCTACCTTTTGATGTCACCCCAGCGCTCTTGTGAGCGGAGCATGTGGGACAATTATACGGATTAAAGGGCTAAGATTCCAGTGTTCAAATGCCTCCGTCAAATTGAGCTGTTGATAACGTTTGTGAGCTCGACAAACATTTGAGTGTCACAGTAGATGCTGTTTATCCTGTTAGATAAGCACAAGCGGTTAAACTTACGTGGTTGCTCTTAAAGGGACGAGTAGACTGACCTTAATCCCGTTACCCAATATATTCCCTATTTGCTCACAGACGTGTCAAAATATTTGGCCCTCATAAAAACTCTAACTGTTCCGACTCCAAAAGGACTAATCCAGTGTTTGATAAAGCGGGTGCCTCATACTGTGCTCTATGAATAGTTGATTCTTTATCTCTGCATCTTTAGAATTTTTTTCGAAAGAAATAGTCCCTCTATTCGGTATCCGTGGCGCTTTGATACCGCTCTTTTATTCAACGGGATCGGATCATAAATTTTGATGTTTTGTTTAGTTTGAATTATAAAGGGATATTACCGTAATGGCAATCGGTAGGTGTAATTTGATATACATAGCTCAGCTATGCAAGTGTTTTTATTGTTATTATACCAGGATTAGGTTTCTTATAATTTCGGAATGAATTTCTTTATTTTTGGTTTTTTAAATCGTACGATTATTTTTGACCTTTTTGGTAACTCTTTCCAGTATCTAGTTGATCCTACGTGCCTACTTTATACTCCGATCACAATATCTTACAGATATGTACTTTCTTCTTTTAGGGCCTGTTTCACCACCTTCTGATAAGTGTCGGATAGCCTTAACATAAGTTTTGTCACTTTCTTACTTTATGTCAAGTGTAAGACTTCATCATTACAGAAGCAGGATATCATTTAATATTTTAACTAAATCAAACTATTATTTAAATATCTACGTTTATCACCCGCACAAACTCAAACAATATCGAATCAGAGATTAGTTTAACTGAGATGTCATTTCAAATCTATTTTATACTAATTAATTAATTACACACAGCTAAGCCCAAAATGACAGCACTTTATTCGATTAGGGTGTGATTGCTATCGCAACCCTCAATCAAATATCACGACCTAGACGCTGAGGCATCTACTAGTCGGTTGAGTCTCTCGAGGAGACTGAATTTTAGCTTCAATCTACCCGTATTTATACCAATAATTCAAGATGGCGGTTTGGCGCCAGAATGAATCAAATTATGTTCGTTCTAATCTGAAATTAATAATCTGTAATACATTTCTAAAAATTAACATCAATTTTCAGCAATAATCTGACACAAGTGACAAAGACAAAAGTTCATCCGATACTTATCAGAAGGTGGTGAAACAGGCCCTTAATGTTTTTTTTATATTCAATGCTTTAGGACCTTAATGGCTTTCAATTTTATTATTTCCAATACATACGAGGACATGCAAGGTTGCTATTATTGTAATCGTAATATATGGGGATCCCTCGTAATACTGCAGATACAATAATGTTCAATAACTCGAAGGTGGTAACAGGCGTACCAATTTATGGGAGAGATAAAAAATTAATTTAAGCTGCCAAAGTGCCACACTCGATAAAATATTTTTTACGAGTGTTTTGACTTTCATCAGCTTAAGCGATCGCGCAGGCACCGAGCCAGACCAAACACTTTGTGTCAATCAGCTAAATATGCCTTTGATGCATGACAATAACAATATTTTCTTTTGCAATGTACTTTACGACATCACTCCTCTAATGCAGCCCACAATTGGTACAACGACATCGATCCGATGGTCCCATTATGTACGCACACGAAGACGACTTATAAAGTTATAAAACTTGCTCATTTCTTATTGTCCCCTCCGTTTTTATTTGTTTTGACCCGTTGAAAAGTTGGGTTATGGACGCGACAAGGCTTATTTCTCTCTTTAGATTCGTTAATTTAACTTAACGGGCTATGGTACGTAGGTTTTGTTTATTGGAGTTTTATATTGTGTTGTGGAGTCAAATATAGGTATTTATATCATTTACCACCAATGAATAGTAGTATGTATTAGAATAGAATAGAAAAGTTTTTTATTCAAATAAACTTTTACAAGTACTTTTGAATCGTCAACTGAATCTACCACAGGTTCGGAATGCAGTTCCAGCCGACAAGAACCTTTTTTTTTTTTTTTTTTTTTTTTTTTTTTCGTGGTGGAAACCTTTTATAGGTACCCCCGTTCTTTGGGCAGAACGGGGGTTATGTGGGACTCCCCCTGTGGGTATATCCTAACTAAAACCACCACGGCTGTTCCCTCTCGCTGACTGTGCTGGACGCCTGGGGAACCCGTTGTATACGTCCCAGGCGTCTGTCAGCCGCCCCGGCCACCTGCCGGGGCTCCCGCGCTAAAGAGGAGGGGATCGGGACAGCGTGATCCCCCCCTCAGACAGTGAGGAGACTGTTAGTGGCGGATAGCTAGCCCAATAGCTACCCGCCGTCTCCCGAGGGAAGCTGGCGAGCGGCGAATAACCGCCGCCTTCTTCCCCCCCGTCTGCGCCGGAGCGGATGCGCGTCGAGAGCCTCTTCGCGCGCCCGCTCCGCGGCCTCCTTCTGCGAGATAACGTCCTCGCAGAAGTCGGCCATAGCATCCCAAGACCCCTCGCTGCTCAGCATGGCGCATACGACGCCGGGCAGCGAGAGGTCTCCGCCAATTGTCGCCACCAGAGTGCGGCGCTGGGGGGCCCAGTGGCTACACTCTTCTAGAGTGTGCTGAGCTGTGTCATCCCCAGCGCCGCACTCATGGCACGACGGGGTCGGTTCCCTCCCGGCGACTTTGTGCAGGTAATGGCCGAAGCATCCGTGCCCGGTCATCACCTGCACCAGCCGGAAGGTAAGCGACCCGTGCCTTCGCCGGCACCACCGCTCCAGCACCGGGCGGATGGCGTCTATGGTGCGCTTGCCATAGACGACATCCGCCAGGTCTTCCTTCCACCTGTCTCGCATTCTGCGGGCAGCCATCCGCTGCGCTCGGTTGACCACTTCTGGAGGCGGGCGCTCCCCCCTTGCCCGATTCCCCGCTCTGACGCGGTGCGCCTCGGCGAGCACCCCAGCCTCTAGCTCCCAAGGGGGAGTGCCCGCCAAAACGCAGGCGGCCGCAAAGGATACGGTGGCGTAGGCCCGGCAGATGCGGTTCGCCACCACCCTCTGCGGTCTCCGCAGAAGGGCCCTGGTATTTGGACGCAGAGCGTCATACCAAATGGGGGCCCCATACGTCGCCATGCTCCTTATGACACCCGCGAAGAGACGACGGCACGGGGCCCCAGGGCCCCCCACGTTGGGGAGCAGTCGACCGAGCGCAGAAGCCGCCCCCACCACCCGAGGAGCGAGCTGGCGGAAGTGCTCCTCAAAGTTCCATTTGCGGTCCAAAACAAGGCCCAGGTACTTCATGTGGGCCCTGATTTGGACCGCCTCCCCCGACACCGGGATGCAGGCGCCTGCCGGGGGCCGCCAGCCCACTCCGCCGAAGAGGACTGCCTCGGTTTTTGGGAGGGCCACCTTCAACCCCAACATCTCAATCCTGGTGACCACCAATTCGGTGGCCACCGTGGCCCTCCTCGCAGTCTCCCCATAACTGCTTCCCCGGACGGCAACCAAGGTGTCGTCCGCGTAGCAAACGATTGCCATCCGGGGAAGCAGAACCGGACGGATGGCCCAGTCAAACCCCAGGTTCCACAGCAGGGGCCCGAGGACTGACCCCTGCGGAACCCCGCAGGCCATCCGTCTTTCCACCCTCCTCCCATCCCTCCCCTGATAGAGCACTACCCTCTCCTCCAGGTAGTGCCCTATCATACGGCGCAGATAGAGGGGCACCCCGTGATACCGGAGCGCCTCCTCTATCACCCCAAAAGGGAGTGTGCCAAAGGCGTTGGCGATGTCTAATGACACCGCCAACACTCCCTCACCCCTCTCGTTCGCGTACCCCGCGAAGTCCTTCAGGGCACCAATCGCGTCCAGGGTCGACTTTCCGACCCTGAACCCGTATTGGTGCTCCGAAAGGTCGGGGCCCTGCCAAGCAAGATGCTGGTTCAACCGAGAGGCCAGAACTCTCTCCAGCATCTTGCTTGTTTCGTCGATCAGGACGACTGGTCTGTAAGCCGAAGGAGTGTCCGGGGATCTACCCTCCTTCCGCAGCAGCACCAGTCGTCCCTCCTTCCATACCCTTGGGAACCGTCCCGCCGCCAGGCAGTCATTAAACAACTGCCTGAGACGGCTCCCAAGGTGCCCCAAGGCCAGCGCCAGGACTTTTGCCGGGACTCCATCCGGTCCCGGCGCCTTCCTGCACTGCCGCAGACGACTCAGAGCCTCCCCCATCTCGTCATCCGTGACTGGGGGAGCTCCAACCGGCCCTTCGCGCTCCGCGGACGGGGACGCCATGACCGGGGGCGCAATTGCTGGCGGTCGGGGAAAGAGCCCCGACACCACCCGGTCGAGGAGCTCCGGCTCCATGGAATCCATGGGGGGGGCGCTCCGCATCTTGCCTCTTACGATGCGGTATGGCCGACCCCACGGATCCCTGTCCAGGGTTGCCAAGAACTCCTTATGAGCGGAGTCCTTGGCATTGGCAATGGCCACCTGGAAGGCCGTTTTCGCCTCCCGGAGCTCCGTGTAGAGGCGAGCCTCTTCGACCGCGGACACGGGCCTTCTGCGACGACATCGGGTGTAGGCCCGGCGCGCTTGGTTACTGGTGGCGCGGAGGGCTGCAATCTCCTGCGACCACCAGTAGACTGACCTTCGAGCGGGCAGCCGCCTCGTCCGGGGCATCGCCGCATCGCACACCCGCATCAGCGCGATGCGGAAACTTGTCGCTCTCTCCTCTACCCCCGACGAGGCCAGGGGAGCAGTGTTCCAGGCCTCGACGATGGCGCCCTCCTCCGCCATGTCTCGGTCTAGGCGGGTCAGTGCCCACCTCGGGAACACCCCTCCCTCTCCCCCGTTCCGGCCTTGGGGCGGCGGGAGCGACGCGGAAACCCTCCACCGAATATACCGGTGGTCTGACAGGGTCTCCGCGTCCTCGAGGACGCGCCAGTCCCACGTTCGTGCCGCGACGGCAGGGGTAGCGAATGTAACATCCACTATTGACCCCCCCTGCCGTCGGACGCAGGTCATGACGCGTCCCTGGTTGAGGAGCACCAGGCCGACCATAGCGGCCCAGTTCCCCAACTCAACCCCCCTCGGGTCCGTGATGGGGGACCCCCACGCGGCAGACTTCGCGTTCAGGTCCCCCATCAGGATCACCTGGGCTGGGGCCGCCCCTCGCACCACTGGCTCCAAGCTCCGCAAAAATGCCTCAAAGTCGGACAGGGGTCTGTTGGGGGAGAAGTACACAGCAATGAGTACCACCTCCCCCCACCCAACCGCCACGAACCCCTGCCCGCTTCGCCTCGGAACCAGTGGTGGCCCATGCGCCGGAACCGCGATGGCCACCAAGCCCTCCGCGTCCCCCGCCCAGTTTGGCTGAGGGGGCACGAAGTAGGGCTCCGCGGCTGCCACTACATCGATCTGCCACTCCGCCATGTGCTGCATCAGGAGATCCTGAGCACGGGCGGAGTGGTTCAGATTCGCCTGGAGGAATTCACCGTGGCGTATTGGCATTACGTTTCCATGGCGACCTCCTCCAGAGCCGGCTCCTGTGGGCTTCTCCTAGTTTCAGAAGCCTGGGTCAACGGGGCCTCTTTCCCTTTCTTCGGCGGTGGCGAGCACTTCGGCCCACCCATGACGTGCCCGGCCTTGCGACCCATGTCCGCGCAGACTGCGCACCTAGGGTTGGCCGAGCACGATGCCGATTTATGTCCGTCCTTGCCACACCTGTAGCATAGACTACTACGGTCTGTGGCCGACGGACAGAGCGCCCGCGTATGGCCGAGCCCCATGCACCTAAAGCAGCGCATCGGGAGGGGTTCCAGGGCCGTTACCCGCGCCGAGGACCACCCGATGACCACTCGTCCCTCTGCGACGAGCGTCTTCGCCGCGGTCACCGGGCAACGGACCAGGGTTGACCCAGTCCCACTGGGCCCCATCCGGATGGCGCCGGCTCTGACCTGATCGGGTGGGACGCTCCCCTTTTCGGCCACTACCCTCCGCACGTCTTCGGGGGTGACGGACTCGTCGAGACCCACCAGACGTAGTTCAGCGGTTTTCATAGGCCGGGAAACCGTTACCCATTCGCCGACTAGACCCTGTAGCCTGCCGGCTAGCTCGTCTGCGGCCTTGGAGCTATCGGCCCCCGGGACCTCGATAATTCGAGCCCCAGTGGCCGACTTACGTACCCGGACGTGGTCCACGCCGACCTCCCTCAAAGCCAGGGCAGCGGTAGCCGTCTTCATGACCGTCGCGTATGTCTGAGTCGCGACGGCCTCCGGCTTCAGTGAGATGACCACCGCCGAGGACTTAGGGGAGGTCAGCTTCACCTTCTTCGTTTTTGGTGCGGCCTTAACTGTGCTGGCAGGGACAGCGGGTTTGGGCGCGGCGCCTTTTGCGGCATTAGCTTTGGCCTTGGCCTTGGCCTTCCTCCCGACCACTTTCGACCAGGTCGGGGGGTTTGGGGCCGTGGCCTCAGCATCCTGCGGCTCAGCGTCGCGCGGTGAAACGCCGCGCCGTTGCTCCTGCGTCGCGGGAGTGGGAGCAGGTCCTCCTTTCTTACCCGCTGCCGCTGAGCGCGTTTTTGCTGGACGCGCCGGCGATGGGCCCGCAGATGGCTCATCAAGAGGGCGGCGGGCTGTATTCTCCGACCCCCTTTTGTCCGCCGCAAGTGGCGGCCTCAGCACGGGTTCCCGGGGGAGCCGCCTTTCAAGCTCCCCGAGGCGGTCATTCACCATCCCCCCGATGGAGACGAAGAGATCCCTCTTCAGGGTCTCCAAGACCTCGCAAAGGTTTGGGGGGATCTGGGCATCCACGTCTGTAGCAGGCTGAACCGCCGGCGCGGAGGGCTTTTCCCTTGCCGCGAACGAGGACCGGAGGGCCTTGACTTCCGCCCTTAAGGCGGCCAACTCCTGCCTCATTCTTTTATTATCTGCCCAGAGTCTACGGGCCTCTTCGTCCGCCGTCAGTTTTTGGAGGGCATCCATGGCCACCTGTATATCTTTGGTGGCCCGGTTTATTGCCCCCCTAACTCCGCCCTTCAGGTTTGTGGACCTCTTGGTCTCCTCCTCAATTATGGAGACCGCCTTTGTGGCCCTGTCGATGAGGTCGTCCTTTGAGGGGGCGCACTCATCGACTACTTCTGGGGCCAAGTCCGCTACGGAACTAGTGCTCCGCTCCCGGGCCTCCCCGCCTGGCTTCTGGAACCGAGTCCTTGACCTCGTCAGAGGGGGGGCGATACGTTGCGCCTTATCGGCGTTAGCCTCCTCCTCAAAGGAGCAGGATTCCAGCTCCTTCAGGCGGGCTTTGGCAGCCTTGTACCCAAGGTAAGCGCCCTTACCAGCTTTCGGCCTGGCCGGCTCCTCCGGCTCAACGGCAACGGCTTTTTCCGCTGGCTCCTCCTCCTCATCCACCTCAGCCTCACGGACCCGCTTTGGGGCCACTTTGCTGGGCTTCCACGGCCCCACCAAAGCCTCCACTGCTCGGTCTGTCTCGGAGTCTGAGTCAAAGAGTGACTCGGCATCCATCCTCTCTCGTGCCGGCAACACGATTTTAGGCCGGGCTTTCTCCGAAGAGCCTGCGCTAATGCACACCTCTTCAACGTCTCCTTGCGGGCCTTTCAACCCTCGTCCTTTGTTTTTTATGTTTGTGACTGATTTTTCCATAGTAAGTCCCACGAGTATGGGGGAAATATACGGTCCACCCGGGCGGTGCCCCCTGCGCCCGGGTAAGCCTAGGAGTAACTCGCCAGGGGGTCGGCAGGTACCCTGGCGGGGGGCGCACTAGCGACTGAACAACCCATCAGTCATGCATCCCCTCGCGGTGCGCCAACGCTTGGGATTCGGGGTAATTTTTTATAGAGGTTTTCTTCCTCGCGGCCCGGCCGGTTAAGGCAAGACCCTCGGTCCCTCGTCAGGTGAGAGACGTGACCGTCACCCGACACACCTACAGGGATTACGATAATACGACGAGGACTGCGCAGGACTAGTTCCCGCACAGCCCGCTCGGAGGCAGGGTAAGTGCACACCGAGCTCGCCTCACGAGTCCTCCCCTAAAGGGGATTACTCCCTCCGGTGATTTTTTATAGAGGTTTTCTTCCTCGCAGCCCCTCGCTCAGTGTGTGGAGCCCCCGGTCCGCTCAGTGCGGATTACGGGTTGCCCGACGGTGGCCGAAGCCAGCGCCCACCGGCCATAAGACCGGCGGACCCGCCGCGCTGCTGGTTTTGGTCCGCGCCGGGTTTCCCCGGTACCTCCCATATCTGGGAGGCGTTCCCCTATCCGCCACCGGGGGACGCGCCCGATGGGGGACCAGCAACCCCACACGGGAGCCGACAAGAACCTGCAAGAAACTCGGCGGTTGCTCTTTTTTAAAAATAACATTATAACAATTATTATTATTAATGTACATGATTGAAATGCCGTCTCGCGCATTGCTGGAACGAGTTAAATCCAAGCTTTTTTATCGTTTATATAATCTTCAATTGTATAATAAGCTTTTTTTTTATGAGCATACTTTTAATAGAGTTCTTAAACTTGTGTAAAGGCAAGTCTAAGACATATTTTTTTTTATTCAGATAAACTTTTACAAGTGCTTTTGAATCGACAAATGAATCTACCACTGGTTCGGAATGGTGCTTACAATTCTACACATGTTAAGAAGGGCAGACAAAAGTAGCCCCATTTCCGACGGCGGCACCCGTTCACGAGCATGACGCATATTCTCAAATAATGTCCTCAATCTGTCATGCGTGTCCAAATGTCGATGCATTTAAAATACCCAGTAAAGATGTAAAGTTATAATTTGGAATTTTACACCATCAACTGGCTCGGATAGATATGAAATCAATATGCAACAAATAATGTCCTCTTAAGAAATTGTGTGGTCCTTTGAACGTGATAAGTAATAACTTTTATGTTTTCTAGCGGATTACGTTTTTTGTACAAAACAACAAAAGACGTTTAATTTGGAATATTTTAATACGGTAAAACTATTGGACACTTATTGGTTCGGTGTCCTTAATCGTTAATTTATAGTTAATTTACAGTAATAATAGGATTTCCGAGTGAATATAATGCCAATGTCATAATTTTAATTTGTGATATAGGTGCTCAAGTTATAAATAGTACCTAGCTTCTTTTTTAGAAGATAACATCAAAACTCAATAGATTTTAAAACTGTTGTCGTTCTATCGGCGTGGAATCATACTAGGATATCGGTGTTGCCTTTCTCCGACCATCAACCAAATAAAAAAGTCATAAAACGGCATGACAAGCTTGGGAACACTGGGTAGCAAGTAATGTACGCCCGATATCGTGCGCTCTGACTATTAGGTCAACAGCGAAAGCTCCGATGCGTACTTATCGTTTATCGACATGTTATAACGTTTCGTGATCATAAAATCCGAAAATAAAACTTATTTCCATATCGTTTGTTCTAAGGGTCGAATTAGTCCTCTTTGGAGTCAAATGAATATTCATCAGGGTGTAAAGGGACCCGTGATTAATAAGAAAACTTATCGAGCGTTAGTAATAACGTAGACACCGAATTCACTCACTTTCCCGCTACAGATTAATCAATGTGTGGTGCAGATGAGTCGTTCAAAATATTTTTTGTATGTTGTTCAGTTTCATGTACTTATCTCTTGATAAACAATGTATCCAGACTAGTAGCAGTAGCGTGCCAAACATTGATCTTGAATATCGTTGTTGGAAATTAATTGTATTTGACGGTCAGATGCCCCGCTGTCTCAACTAAATCAAGACAGACAAAAAGTATACTTGGCAAAGTAACTTTCTAACTCTTGAATACTATGTTCTTTGTGCAAAACCTCAGGAGGTATCACGGTAGCATTGCGCTTCGACTGATTTCCATTGTTAAATTGTACGCGAACTTACTTATATGACCAAAGATTATTTGAAATCTGCTTCTATTGTATTTGGTCAAAAAGAAAAAAAAACCTTATTTTCGGCAATGGTGGAATCTTGTGATAATAGTACCCATATGCAGGTATTTATTTTATAATTATTTAAATATAGATAATTGAAGAGGTATATCTTTAATCTATACATCTATCTATATCTATCTTCTTCTATATCTATACATATAATAAAATCGTAGACTTGCCGTATCTGTACATTGAAGATTTTTGCAAAATAATAACTGGGGGATGTTAGGGATAAGTAATAGAACGTAAAAAAGCTATTTTTGAAATTTTTGTCTGTTTGTCTGTTTATCTGTTTGTCTGTTTGTTTGTGCGCGCATCACGCAAAAACTACTGAATGGATTGAAACGAAACTTGGTACGATTTAAGTTCATACTACGGAGTAACATATAGGATACTTTTTATCCCGAAATTCAGCACAGTCCCCTTGGGAGAGGCGATGAAAGTTAAAATGTGTACTTAGCTGTAATTCATTAACGCGTGGTCCGATTTCATTCATTCTTTTTTTGTTAGAAAGTAGATACTTTAAAGATTGCCGGCTAATCTCTGAAAGGCTGGATCGATTATGATGGGACTTTCACCGGCCGATGTTTACATTTTGGTCTACCTAAACATCCGCCAGTGAACTTTTAACAGGTTTTAGCAAGGTATGAGCTCAAAAGAGCTTAGGAAAAACATAATGATTCCCACGGGATTTTTAAAATTAATATCCACCCGAACGAAGTCGCGGGTGTCCGCTTGTTAATTATTATTAGCCATACCGTGTAAAGCGAAGAGACAGAAAAACTAAGAATAAAAGTTTGATAAGTCAAAAATAAATACCTCAAATATATCGTCTGTGGTTGTTGAGTTACATAAATGAGTTAAAAGTAACTATTTTTAGACTGTGATGATTGCTGTTTAGTATTCAAGTGCTAAAATCAATTTCATTATGATTCGTAGCGTTGTTACGATTGATTGTCGTCTAAAATGGTGAGCAGTGTTAACTGCATGTCCATTTAGCGAGCACTTTGATCGTAATAGATTTTGGGATTAATCATTGTTTTTATCGGTTTTGCATTTTTGGTGATAATTTGTTTCCTAAACAATAGTCTGACGTATTGAAAACGGGAGTCATTGATTACGTCAACGGTCGATAATAATCATAAGAGAGCAGGCAATGTAAGTTGATGTGATAAATACGAGAATATTCTCCTGTACCAGAAATATTGCAATGATATCATCGGGGATTTAAGATTTATGTTAAAATTTGCGAGCCAATTTAATTTCGCGGTTTTAATAAAACTACTTGTTTCCAATTAGTTGGTGTTAAGTAGGGGTGACTTTGATCACCAGTGTCTAATTAATATATGATTATAGGTCTTCACAATTAATGATCATCAGGCGCCCATGTCGACAGTCACACAGGCTTAAATTGTTTCTAAAGGGCCCCGGCCGTGATCAGTCTGTGGCCATGACAGTTGATTACCAATTTGCACCATGACATATATTTTATTATCGTCGATTGAAAAATTTGTGTAGTATAGTAATAACATTTGATAGTAATATTAATGAATTTTGCATTTAAATCTTCATCTCATTTACGCATGTCGATTCCATATTGTTACTTGATTAACGTCCTAAATCATTACCATAATTGGGATTGTTAGAACTTTCTGTCATCGTCCAATTACTCTTATTAAAATTTATCGATCCCAACTATTGAATTACGGACCGTGTTGAGTACATGTTCTCCATTATTATTGACATAGTTTTATTAATTGATTTATTTACTCCATGATGCAGGTCAATTATTTGTAACCGTGTCATGGTATAATGGTGAACGATCTGGGTCTATCCCGAATTTTAGAAGTAAAATTAGCATATAAATTAAAATTGTAAGTTAAGGAATGTATTGAAAAAAAAAAAAAACGTATCATTCCATTTAGAGTTGTAATTGAATACCGTAACCCGAGATTGTAATCATGAACCAGCATCAAAGATATTATCCTCTTTAATATGAGATATCCCGTGCAAATGACAGCCGCATCTCGTGGGTGGTTTATGCGGCGTTCAATCAGTGATGCTCGTTGGTTGCACGCGCTAACCAATTACACTACGAAATATTATTGGCACTATTTGTAACAGACCGAATGGCGTCCTCTTCTATTGTATCTTACACCGCTGTTACTTTTGTGGGACCACCTACAATTTAAATGACGGATGTATAGAAACTTTAATAGTATAGCTACATTGTATGGGATCGAGTAGTAGAGACGTTATTGTCGTTTTTCTCTGTAATCAAAGTGCTAACTTTTTGATTGTTTTAAAGAGTCCCTATTGAGTTGCATACCGTTGTAGAGAGAATTCTTTGAACGAAATCAATTTTATCAATTGTAAGGCGTCTAAAGTTGATTGAAATTCGTTACGCTTTTGTTCTACTTATAGGTTATTTGTGGTTTTTAAATGGGTAGTTTTTTTACCCACGACGACAAACACTCGATGAGTGATTGTGATTTTCCTTTGCAATGGAAATGTTTTTGTCAAGTAAATAAAGTATTTAAGTTATAAACTACAAAACTAAAACGAATAATTGTCGAAATTCGAGTAACCAGAAACCTAAAAACTGAGTTCAAACAATACGAAGTTGCACTTAAGAGCCAGCGCCGGTGGCTAGCCGAAACGCCGCCCTCTGTTTTAGAAGACGAAAGCAAACAAGCCGAAGATAGTGGACAAACAAATGTAAATGACCGAAATGTGAACGTCATGTTTGGCATTCCCATAAAGAAACGTTAACACGTCATTAGAGGTAATGATGGCGTGATTACAGGTGAGGCGGGGTGATAGCCACATGATCCTTCTGTGTGGTCCTGGGCGCCTTTATAAACAAGGATTCTTCAATCGGGACCAGGCCACGTGCCGAAGATACCAGTTTGTTATTTTTATCGTTTACTATTGTACCGCTTTGTATGTAACGTATAACAAGTTAAACGACATTACAGAGGAGAACTCCTTTTCGGCCGTGTTTTTATGAAACAATATTAGTACCAATTTTATTTGCTTTTACTTTCTATAATAATATAGGCTTAGGGCTTAGGCATTTTGCCTCCCCCACATAATTCATGTGTTATTTAATTAAAAACAATGTTACCTTTGATATGACGGGTATGCATTTCAACCTGCGTAGCTTATGTAACAAAGCATTTCATCCGTAGCGGTAATCGCACAAAAGTATAATGCAAGCGCGAGCTTTTCGTGGGATGAATAAACACTTTAACCAAACAGCCACTCATCACGTAGGCGCGAAAAATAAGCTCGACAGACTAGTTTCGCTACTTTGAAATAGAAGTAGTGGAAAGGTTTCTTGATTTTCTAACGCTTATGGTTTGTTGCATAGCGCAAATGTAGCGTTGTTTGTGCGTGGCTCTATCGACATTCTGTCAATTACCAAATACGCCGACAATTGTTAGCGCACAGAAAATGTACAACTGGTTAAGAACACCCACGTCTATCCACCTTCCGGTCCCAGTTAATACGTCCCTATTGATTCAGTGTTTCCCGACATTCCATGTTGCCGTTGAAAAAAGTGACAATAACCTTTAAAATCAAAGTGTTACTAGCGATGTTTAAACCATCGAACCTCGCATGCCATGCCTAATTTACACTATGTATTTAGCTTAACATTGTGAAACACTACAAAGATGTAATGATGGTCATGATAATGCTTTTTTTTCGTCTATTTAAAGATACTCGATGCAATGCGCATGCTAATTAAATTATCAATGCCGACTTCCCCATTATTCTTAAAAATTGCCTTAAGTATACGCACGTTCATAATGTAGGCAGAGGCACATGTAACGTGATGTATTTTAGGGTTTTTTTATAAATCGAGAGCTCTTTATCAAAAGTTTTTAAATGAATCGTTTTAATATTCAGACATTCATATTAACTTGTCTGCGGCATTTTTAACAAGTGTATTCACGTTCTTTCTATAATGGTTACAGCAAAAAAATGTGTAAAAGTGGCTGGTGATAATAGTCTGTGCTCACGCAGGTTTACCGTAGCGACCATCTCGGGTGCCAGCGGTGAATACTACCCGCTGTGATTCTTACTTCGACCAATATAGCTCGAATCTTCTGACCTGTAGAATGACTTTGTCCAGTCTAGACCTGATCTTCCAATATGCAGATCGAAGGTCTTTTAAATTGGTCAAAATTGCTCTACTATATTATTTGCCAAATGAATACACACCCGCAGTGTTTCTGTCCCCTTCTTATTATAAATCAAATGCAGATGCAACTCTGTCTAGTGCAGTCGCGTGTGAATGCTTGTTGGGGACGGTTAGCGTTATGACGATTTCCTGACTTGTGTTTTTTGGGGAAGTCTTCATAATTATCAATATCATGAACACTTCAGGCCTAGGAACAAGTAGCTATGGAAACGAGATATTTTAGACGAAATCAAACATCTCTTTGACTCACTCACTTGTACCGATTTTAAGCATAAGAAAGAAAGAGAAGTCTACTACTATCAGTTGTCCTACTTTAAACAAAAAATAACCAGTTTGATGTAGTTCAACTGTTATACTTATATATACTTAGGCCGAGGCCGCATGGTAAGGCGCAACATCGCGACTCGCGCCTCAAAGACGGCGGCGATGAACAATGGGATCGGGAACATTCACTTAACTTGTGTCAGTTTGTGTTGCGAATAGTAGAAAATGTACCCTACGTGGGCTACGTGTACTTAAGGATTTGTTCAACCCCTATAACATATTTCTCTTTGAGATTTCGTTTCTTATATTATTTAAAAGAAAGTAGGTTTATGTTGGTAATATACGCAATATACGCAAAATGCGAAGCTACCCTCTCAAATTCGCAATTCGGGTTTAGATCCGGACTCGGAACACGTGACGCTCTATTTGGGTATCAAGTGCTAGTACAGAGATGTTGGGACGTCAATCGTGAATTACATATATGTTTCGTCGATTACGAGAAAGCGTTTGATAGAGTAAGACATCAGAAACTCATAGGCGTCCTGCAGAACATTGGCATTGACTTTCGGGATTTAAGGCTCATTAAAAAAATTTGTATTGGCAACAAGTGGCCAATGTAAGAGTAGAAGATCAGCCTTCTTCTTACGTAGAGATAGTGAGGGGTGTAAGACAAGGTTGCATTCTTTCGCCCTTGCTGTTTAATATATACGCTGAAGCTATTTTCTCTGAGGCTCTCCAGGACTTGCAAGAAGGAATAGTCGTCAACGGCCACGTCATCAACAATATTCGATATGCTGATGACACCATCTTAATAGCCGATAGTCTTATAGGTTTGCAAACGCTCTTGGATCGCGTACACGAAACCAGTGCTAAGTATGGTATCAACATAAACTGCAAGAAGTCCAAGTACATGACTGTGGGTCGAACACCAGATCCAGCTTCTTCTTTGAACATCAATGGTAACAACCTGGAACGCGTTAACCGATACAGATACCTTGGTGTGTTAGTGAATGACAAAGGAGATAACAGCCTGGAAATAAAATGCAGAATTGAACAGGCCCGAAATGCATTCCGAAAAATGGAAAAGATTCTCTGCAATCGGAAGTTGAACCTAAAACTGCGCATTAGGATCGCTCGATGCTACGTGTTCTCCGTACTTCTATATGGAGCTGAAGCTTGGACGCTCACAAAGGCCATGAGCGACAAAGTGGAAGCGTTTGAAATGTGGGTGTATCGGAGAATGCTGAAGATCTCGTGGACACAGCAGGTCCGTAACGAAACGGTGTTGCAGAGAATGGGGAAAGATACAGAGATTCTGACCACAATAAAGACTAGGAAACTCCAATATCTCGGACACCTAATGAGAAATAACAAGTATGACCTTCTCCAATTAATCATACAAGGGAAGATCCAGGGCAGGAGAAGGCCTGGTAGAAGGAGAATTTCTTGGTTACGAAATCTGCGGGAATGGTACGGCAAAAGTACTAGATCGCTCTTCCGTGCGGCGGTGTCCAAATTGCAAATAGCCATAATGATTGCCAACCTTCGGAAGGAGACGGCACCATAAGAAGAAGAAGGTTTATGAAATAAATCAAGATGTTAGATTTAAAGTTGGATATCTAAACAGACTATCTAGCTTGAACAAGGTACATAGGTAAATACCTTCACATTTTCAATAGACACTAAAAAGGAACTTGGGCATTAAAATGGAACTATGTACATACAGTAATATTAATGAGTATTAATTTTTTAATATCTCTTTTCCATCACTATGGTTTTCCCAATGAAAGTTCTATCAAATTCGGTCCAGCATTTCGGAGACAGACAAACACAAATTTTAATGCAACACATGATAATCCGGATGTTCAAAGGTACAAGTGCAAGCCAGGTTCCAAGTAATATGGAATACTGAGGGTTGCGATGGCTGTAATTTCTGAACTACAAAACCGATGACCTTGAAATATTTACGGAACAATTTTTAAAGTATTTCCTTTTAACAAAAAAATAATGAATGTAATTGCACCACGCGTTAATGAATTACAGCTAAGTATACATTTTCCAATCTATTCAGCAGTTTTTGCGTGATGCGCACACAAACATACAGACAAACAGATAAACAGACAAAAATTTCAAAAATAGCTTTTTTACGTCCCATTACTTAGGTACCCCCCAGTTATTATTTTGCAAATTTCTTTAACGTACAGACACGGCAAGTCTACGATTTTATTATATGTATAGACAAGCGGAAACCCGCGACTTCGTTCGCGTGGTTCGGATGGTTTTTGAAAATCCAGTGGGAATCATTTTGTTTTTCCTAAGCTCCTTTGAGCTCATACCTTGCTAAAAACTGTTAAAATTTCACTGGCGGATGTTTAGGTAGATCAAAATGTAAACATCCGCCAGAGAAAGTCCCATCAAAATCGATCCAGCCTTTTCAGAGATAAGCCGGTAATCTTTCTAACAAAAAAAGAATGAATGATATCGGACCATGCGTTAATGAATTACAGCTAAGTAAACATTTTAACTTTCATCCCCTCTCTCAAGGAAACCATGCTGAATTTCGAGATAAAAAGTATCCTATATGTTACTCCTTAGTATGAACTTAAATCGTGCCAAGTTTCACTTCAATCCATTCAGTAGTTTTTGCGTGATGCGCGCACAAACATACAGACAAACAGATAAACAGACAGACAAACACACAAAAATTTGAAAAATAGCTTTTTTATGTTCCATTACTTATCCCTAACATCCCCCAGTTATTATTTTGCAAAAATCTTTAATGTATAAATACGGCAATTCTACGATTTTATTATAATTATGTATAGAATATAGATAACGAATGATTTAAACAAATAAAATATGGCGCACGTCGCTTAAGTTATGTGGCCAGTCCCATAAGTTCATAGGAGTTTGTTTTAACGGAATCGCTGTCGCATCAGCGCATGTTGTCTTACCAGTGCGGTTTTGACCTAAGCAAGTATAAACTAGGGATGACAATTTAAGTAGGTATCGATAATAATTATGGAAATTGACTGGCCCGTTGGCGCGGTTGGCAGTGACCCTGCCTTCCGCTCCGGGGTCGCGGGTTCGATTCCCGCTCCGAGTCTGGGTGTATTTATAATAATATGTATATATGTATACCTTTATTAAAAATATATATGTATTTATGTAATATATAAATATGTCTATCAGTCGGCTGTTACCTATAACACAGGCATTAAGTTGCCTACTTTAGGAACAGACGACCGTGTGTGTATGTGTGAGTATTTATTATTATTATTATTATTATAGAAATAGAAATCACTTTTATTGTAATTTTGTAGGTACAAGAGAGTATTATGAATATGGTAACAGTCGGGTAAATAGTAAAAATTACATTATGGCGTACAATAAGTATATGAACAATATTGACTATGATTTTACTTTTTCATAACTCTTTAAATAATTATTATTTACATATCATACATACAACGTTAGTTTTACTTTGCGCAAAAACCGAAACACGTGTCAAATATTTTTACATTAAAAATATTTATACAAAATTTCAAAAAATATAATGAAAAGTAACGAAGTTATAAGCTTGTTATGTTGCGTCGTTGTCCTCGAAAAAAATGGTCACCGCAAGCCGTCGCCGCAGCGACTTGCGATCGACGCGAGTTGAATGACCGCCGCTGTGTGCCGACCGTCAGCTGATGCGCGGTAAATCATTGTGTCTAAGCTTGTAGGATTTCAAAATATTTTTGGACAAAAATATAACACGGTATATAAATGGTTGGATTAGATTTTGTTACTGATTCTGAACAAACTACTTTCAGGTTTTGCGTAAAGTAAAACTATCGTTGTATATTACAGGTAACTTTATGATTTAATTTAGATACAAATTGTTGAAGGATTGGTTTAGTCAAGATTCATCAAAAAAGCCATGCCAAGCCAGGTGAAGCCATGAGTACCTACTTGAATAGGAGTACATACCTAGGCCAGATTAAGATGACTTCATATAAGAATGCTAACAGATAAAAAGATTAGCTTGACTTCTCCAAGCTTGTTTTATTATTTAACTAGCTTTTGCCCGCGGCTTCGCCCGGGTGAATTTCGGTTTTGAACAAATCCAGAGGGAATCGTGGATTTCCGGTTCCCATTCCCGCTCCCTTTTCCAACCTTATAAAGGTTGGAAAAATGGGAACTACTTTCAACCTATGGGAACCTACTTTCAAGAAAGTTTGCTATAGTAATCTACCTATAGCTGTAGATATAGATATCGGGTTTTTCAAAGTCCCGCGGGAACTGTTGATTTTTCCTGATGACTTGTTGATGATGATGATGATGATGATTTATTGTTATTGTGATGTGATTGTAAATGTGAATTATTTCAAAAGATGGTGCTCTAGAGTTTGTTTCGCCATTTCTTCTCTAAGACAAAAGCCCCTTGGAAATGGTGGTAGATTCAATAACAAAGTAATAAGAGATTGAAATATAATACTTTAAAAGAGTGTTTTCTTCTTTTATTTTACTTCATTTGAATTAAGTTTAAATTACTATGCAAGTTATCTCGTCAAAACGCATTAGTTCCACTATTTATATACAATTAATTATATAGATACATAAATACTACACGTTGCTCACACCCGCGACTTCGTCCGCGTGGATTTAGGTTTTTTTTAATTTTGTGAAATAAGATATATAATTAAGAACTATTTGCTTTTCCGGGATAAAAGTTGCTTATGTAAATTTCCGGGACGCAAGCTACCTCTGTACCATATTTCGTATAAGCGGATGGACCATTAAGAATCTCGTGGGAACTCTTTAATTTTCCGGGATAAAAAGTAGCTTATGTCCTTGCCCGGGATGTAAGCTACCTCTGCACAAAACTTCATCAATATCGGTTACACTGTTGGGCCGTGAAAGGCTAGCAGACAGACAGATAGGCAGACACACTTTCGCATTTATACACGCATTTATACACTGTGATTTTTAATTCCGTGGAATTCTGACAGCTGTCATTGTCATTTGCAGATGAGTTATTTGTATGGAGAACAGGGTAGACGTCTACGAAGTACGATTTTACCTCAAACTACTTTAATTCCCTGTCATCTTTAAAAGCTATATGCCGCGTAATATTAGTCGTTTCGCCCTAAAATAGAAAACACCAAGAGTGGAAACTAGAAAGTGCACACTAACAGCAATAGAAAAAAAAGAAGCACATTGAAAAAAATTATTGAAAAATGGAAGTTGAATGACATTATCACCATGAAGTGTTTGTCAGGCATTTATCATATCTACATGCGGCAGTTGATTTTTATTTACGTAAGTTTTGAATTTTTTATCTTTTTTGTGGGAATTGTTTTATCTCTGGTAACATTACGTCAGAATTCCACGGAAATAAAATTCTAAGTACGGAAGGAACTCACGGAAGTATAGTATGGGTAGTTAATATTTTACTAAAGTGGTTTGAGACCATGCAATTATTGCCATATATGTCGGATACTACACGACTATCGATATCGATATGAGATGACAATGCGCTTCACTAGTGGCATGAAATCTCGTATGAAAAATTAAATTTTATCAAAATAAAGAAATATAATTCTAATACGGTCATTATAAATTTATCAAAATGGTTTAATACTGCATTCGTTATGACTACAGCAAAATAATAATAAACTAAACGTGATAACTTATCAGAATTCAATATAATACTTACCGATGCAAAGATATACGCATATTTTTCTCACGTAATACACTGAGTGGACTTTTGTACACAAATCATGATTACTAAAATATTAAATAGTCAAAATATTTCACACAACAAAGCACTTAGAAGTTAAAAGATCACAAATTATCGCAAGCTGAACTGTTACTACGTTGGTGAACAAAACAAACAAAATTCACAACAATCTGTCTTTCAAGATGACACTGAAATTATATTGCGATCTTTTTTTTGACAGTGCATATTGACATAAGCAAAAACGAAAGATATAATAAGTATTTATTCATTTTAAATAAGCGTTCTCTAGGAAGAAGAGGGTATAATTTCTCTTAGCTTCAGGCACAGACTGCAAAACAAAAGTTGACAATTTTTTGCGGACTGTTAGTACAACCGTCAATGACATTATTTTAGTGAGTTATCTATCGATCGGATGCATTCATTTTAATTTGTTGTAAATTGGCTTGAACGGCACATACTCGTTTGAGAATGTATGCATTCTCACATGCATCATGGTCATGCTCATTATGATAACAATCATTGAAGCTCATATTAGTATCTCACTACTAGTAACGACCTCATAGGAAGAATGGCATTGAAATCTTTATTTGATATTTGTTGATTTGTAAATAACTTAGATGGTTTATATCCGTTCATATTTTTGTTCAAGTTGTAATAAATTATCTACTTACCGAACACCGAAGTGCCAATGTAACGTTTATTTAACTACCCGCTTTCAGCTTTATTGATAAAACTTTGTATAAATTAAATGTTTTATTAGATTTGATAAAATAGTTTCCTATCAAACAGTATAGTAATTGTACATAGTCATCGTGTGATCAGAACGACCTTGGTGTGACGATCCTGTATGTCATTGAGGCTTTTAAACAATTACGTACATCGAAGTACGTCAGCGTCTAAGATTACCTGAAAACATGTTTGAACGCATAAACGAAATCAGGGCTGTCGTAATTTTTTTATATTTGCTACTTTTTATATTTGTTCGGAGATAAGCTTTATGTCAACCATAAATTATAGAGATTTTCAAAACAAAAATCTATCTGGTCAGGCCTGTCTCACATTTGTTGTATAATCACCGAACTGTAAGTACATACATGGGTTCAACCCGCCGTTAAGAGCTTTGTAGGTAAAGTTTAGACACTCATCCCTGTGCAAGCTAACTTGAATTGTGTATTGCGTCGAATCAAGAGTTGCATTTTATTTAAATATCCGTGAACTTTCTGAACTTGTACCTACTTATTGTTAAAATATCTTGTGATCCGGCTAAAATATACATATAACAAGGACAAAGGTTCGCAACTTTTAGGACAAAGCCAAAAGTATTATTTTCTCTAACTAGAATTATTTAGTACCCACTTAGCTCTCAAATCTTTTTTCTCTAGACTAACATTTTCCATTAACTTTTGTTCTTAAATCCTAGAATTTACAATATCATATTATTACGACAGTAAGGCCAGGGTTGTCAAACAAATATCTCTGGCAACTTGTATCATATAATGACAGGATTGTCTCTTGACCATAATAGAGTTGCTAGTCAGCCCTGGCTCGAACGTCTAACTAAACCCTCCTCACGTGTGACGGCTATGCATTTGTTTGTCCGCAGCTGCGGTGCCGACAACATATTTATTGTGCTCATTAACCTTCAAGAACGCCATTTAATTGTCGGCCGTTTTTTATTCACTTCACCTTTGACCCGTCTGCGACTTATTGCTCCTCGGTCGCTCTTTGAAAAGGAACTGGATGTTATTTATTGTGCTGAGACGAGGATGCGTGTCGTTTCTATCATTGTGGCGCTTGTGAGCCCGTCTCTATGATTTATGCTGTTATAAGGATATGATTACTGTCACACGGCTCGGCATCGTAGACCTCGTAGAACTTTAGAGGAACTGTAACTAGTATAAGAATCTTAGGAATTCAAGATCAACTTTTCAGTGCGATATTTTTATTCAATAAGTTGCTACGACTCTATTTAGGGACTTGTGGTATTTCGATTTTGTAATAGCATAAGAGCAACCACCAGCTATCACAATACGTTACGTTAACGATCGGTATTCGGTAACGATTGTCGAAATGTTCCATATTATATCAATCGTTGTCGTCTTTCGCCTTTGTCGACACTAGGTATATGAATACAATGTCAATAATTCACTGTCTCTTTCGTAAGCTTAAAAGCCTTAAGGGCCGCGAATGTGTAACATTCTGGTAGATGGCGATAGGTCTGCATTATGCTATTGTTACAAGAGATTCCTATCACAATGAAAATGTTGCTACTATTGTTCCGGAGCTTTCTAAGTGAGTTATTCACCTTGCTCTGACGTCTTCATACGCGCTATCGGCAACGTAAATTGTGGTATCGTGTCTGTTCCGTCGTCGGTATGGAACCGTTTATTGATTAGTATCATAGTTTGTCCGCTGTTCACTTTGAATAAAATTCGAATTATAATTAATCACGGAGCCGCGTGGGAGAGCGTCGTGCACTATACGACGATCTATCATATTTTGTGATAACGCCACTAGGACGCGTCTCGTACACGTATTGGTTCGATCGAGTTTGGGACTCACGTATGTGACAACATTCAGCGCAACACTAAAGAGTAAAGAATCATTTTGTAAAGTGTACACGGTCATTTGTTCATCCGTGGGGAGACAATTTGTTATTCTGTGATTTATCTAGGGGCGTTTAGGCGCAATTCATTCATTTTCATTTTTGCTCCAAAATTGCTTCCAACAAAAAAAAAATAGACTTCTAGGGTTTCTGTGCAATCTCATCATATTTAAGCTTCAATTGAATTTTAAATGAATTGATGCCTAGAAGAGTGAACTTAGTACGCCCTGGGGCTGCGACGGAGTCTCCTGTCAATTGAATTTGTCTGCAGGCACGTCGACGCTTAATAGCACTGTAAACTAAGTTCAGTGCCATCATTGACGTTTTGCTTACGCGATCTTGTTTTTTGTATTACATATTGTTTTTTCCTATCTAGTGATAATTTTTTAGCATTACTTTCGTTAGAGGCAATCTATATAAATCTAGTTTTGATTGTGAAGTTGCGTTTTTAAATTTTTGTAGATGTAAATAAATGTCCTCTTGATAAGATTTCAATAAAAAGATGTCTCAACCAACCTTAATAGGATTCCACGTGATGTAGAGTCTGGAATACCACATAGAATCCTAAATTATAGAGACCTTACCACTTGGTATTTCTATTTGTTACTAGTTTTATTCAATTAGTGTTTAATGTGTAAAGTCATTGTTCAGTGCCAGTGTTTCTTTACTTTCTTCCCTTACGCTATGTTCCCACGTTATAGCCGCTTAATCACGTCAGCTCTGCGCGCGCGCCTAATATCGCGCTGTAATGTGTTTATTAAGCGCCGTTCTCTTTAATTGCACGCCATTTAATATACAATGTGCAGTGGTCTTTTGCATGGAAATCCAAAGTGAATGTGATTACATCTCAGTCCTTAAGCTATGTTTATACGAGTATATTTGTCTCGTTAGATACAAATTTGTCTTCTCTAGCGCAAAGATTTCCCTTCCAAGTGAATATTATTTTGTTGAATTTAGGACTTATTTAATTTAGGTTCATTTATACTTTGGTTCAGGGCTGTTTGTGTCTTATCATTATTGAAATAATTTGGAATATTGTCATCATTTAATTTTTTAAGTATTGTAAACCTTTGTCCTTTTTATGTGATATCTCAATCATTTAGATTTTTGCAAATTATTAATTACCTCCACTTAGCTGATAGTTACTAAATAATTTGTTTATCAAAGCGGCAGAACGTTGAGCATTAATTACAATACTCGATACTGAATCTTGTGCGCTATGCAGTTGGTTCTGTTAGGTGGGATTAAACGGGCAATGAGTAATAGTAACATTTAACTCTGTTTGGCCGGCCATTATGTCAACACGAATACCTTAATAGTGGTGCATAAGTCGTGGATCGAAAGTGTTGATTAATTACTGTGTGTCACCATTACCGAATGTGATCTACGCTTCTCATTAGCTCCCCTTAAATAAGATATCATCCGGTGATTAAGCACCGGCACGGTGTTGATTATTTTATTACATTCCTGCCTTTATTGAAACAACCAACCGATTAATGTTTCTTTTTGATCGTTCGAACGGAATATTTCGAACTTCTTCTGTATTTTGACCTAATTATATATTTTTATACTTGATAATGAATAGAGTAGTTTGAGCAAACTTTATTAACATATTGCCTACGGATTTTATATTAACCTCTCAGCTATTATAATTTATTGTCTTACTTTTCTTTGCAATTTAGATGCACATATTTGGTACACTGTTGATTGTGCTATGTTCATTTAAAGTCCAGTCGTTTTATGCCACATGGCAGCGCAAACATCAGTTAAATATTTCGCTGAATGGAATTCTATCGGTCATAACAAGATGTCAAGTTTTATATACGTACCGTTAAAATTAAATTATGCAAGATCCTTGTCTAACCTCATATCTGATGGATCAAAAGATTTATACTTGACACCAGTGGCAATCAAGTGTTAAAATTTCATTCAAATAAAATCAAAGACTATATTAGTGGTGTTAGCGGTACTTCACCCAATAAATTAAAAAAATACGCATTATATATGATTGAATATTAATGCTTGAGACTCGTAATAAATGTCATTAATAACTTTGGAGAATGATTTTTAAATGGCGCTTTTGGGGACACCGAAATTGATAGTTTAATTTTGTTGTTTTCATTTGTGCGTCGTTAGTGTCACTGGCTGGCTTCGGGCGATGCAAATGAAGACATCCAGGGAGAATTCGCTTTTGATTTACTACGGTTTAAAGTGGCAAAGAAGACAACGAATGAGATTTTATCTCTCAGGCTGTCCAATGTCCATATTTCGATATACGGTTCTTTTAATTTTTTAGGCTGTCTTTATACATTGTAATACGCTGTATATGATTTCCTGTTGTTCAGTTCATCTACTTGTTACGTTATGCTATGATAATCGTGTCATATTTCGGTGCATAAGTACTTTAGATGGATGCTACACCTATAATTCTAGTTTACTATTCAAACAAGGTGAAGTTTTGCGGGTAATCAAAATGGATAGTTCCTTTTATAATATTATTGAGTTCATAATTTATTGACTGCACAAGTTTTAACAAAAGTGAAGTCGTAGTCGTTTTATATTCGACAATAACAGCTAAGATGTGATTTATTATAAATACATATTCATGATATTTACTTCGTCCAATATTTTTTAACTTTCGTGTTGATTGAAGAACATAGTCGAACAATAATTATTAGTTGAAGATGGAATATTTTTCACGTTTTCGCTAATTATGTATAACTAACTCTATTTGAGTATGCATTTAAAATAAGACAGGAAATGGTTGTAGTAATTGGTCGACAGTCGCCTCGTTAATCAGAGCTACCTCTATATGTTATAGGAACTGTTGTTATGGCTTTATAACTCAAATGAGGTTATTGAACTATTGCACATTCTCGTACGGCTAAGTTATCGTCATATCTCACAATATAAGTTTAGATATAAAAAAAGATTTCACCGGAAACTATTCATGTCACATTAGCATACCCTTTTGTATATTATTATGTTCCCTAATATGTTTTACTTGCATTTAACGCTGTTGTTTAGCTTGTAATGTTATCTTTATTACTAAGTTCTTCGCTCCGAATAAAAGTTAGGGTCAAACAGTCATATTAATCGTTCCCGCGAAGGCTTTTGCTTCAATTCTTATCTTATAATTTAATTTACACGCGTATAAGACTTGTTGATTAGTAAATTTATCGCCGATAATTCTCGAGTTTATCTCTTAACAATCTTAATTTCTTTATTAATATATATATAGCTGCTCGTGCTGATTCATTGACTGACTCACTGATTGATCACCCCTCCTGTAAAATTTTGTATGAAAATTTTTTTTTTCACTAATGGTTTCGTATAGAGGATAAAAATTCATTCGGAACAAAAATATGGAGAGAGCTGATGATTGAGGATTTCAGAGACGAGCGATGGGCACGCTTAAGGTATTGAAGATAGGTAGGGGGTGCTCGAGCAAATGTCACTCGAAACGTCATCCAATTGGCAGTGAGCTGAAAAAAAAATCAAAATGGCGAAAAAAAGATGGCCGCCATACAAATTCGTCGGTCTCCATCTCGGAGGGTATAAAAGATGGAAGAGTGGTTTCTTCGCAAAAGATGATGAGAATCCAAAGGTCTACTTGATGAATTGAAAAAAAATTCAAAATGGCGGAATTTATTTTTCCATAGAAAATGTATGCCGAATATTGAAGAGACTACAAGTTGTGAACTATGCAAGGCTTTAATGCGGTTTTTTGGAGAACTCTCAAAGAAAAATATGGGAAGACATGATGATTGAGGGTTTGGAAGTTGGTTGAGGAGCCCGGGCAGGGTATTGAAGATAGGTAGGAGGTGCTCAAACAAAAATTACTCGAAACATCATCCAATTGGCAGTGAGCTGAAAAAAAGTCCAAAATGGCGGATTCAAGATGGCGGCCATACAAACATCGGTGTCTATCTCACCAAGTATAAAAGATGGAAGAGTGGTTTTTGCCAAAAGATGATTAAGACCTTAAGTTCTACTTGATGAGCAGAATGATTCGAAGAAAAAATATGGAGAGTGATAATGATCGAGGATTAGGAATAGGGGAGAGATAGGTGGAGACTGCTCAAACCAAAATACCCGAAAGCGAAACCTCGCGGTCCGCTTGCGGGCCGCGCACCCACGCGCCCTACTAGTTAATATATATATAGCTGCTCGTGCTGATTCATTGACTGACTCACTGATTGATCACCCCTCCTGTAAAATTTTGTATGAAAAATTTTTTTTTCACTAATGGTTTCGTATAGAGGACAAAAATTCATTCGGAACAAAAATATGGAGAGAGCTGATGATTGAGGATTTCGGAGACAGGTGAGCAGCACGCTTAAGGTATTGAAGATAGGTGGGGGGTGCTCGAACAAATGTCACTCGAAACGTCATCCAATTGCCAGTTAGCTGAAAAAAAATTCAAAATGGCGAAAAAAAGATGGCCGCCATACAAATTTCATCGGTCTCCATCTCGGAGGGTATAAAAGATGGAAGAGTGGTTTCTTCGCAAAAGATGATGAGGATCCAAAGGTCTACTTGATGAATTGAAAAAAAATTCAAAATGGCGGAATTTATTTTTCCATAGAAAATGTATGGCGAATATTGAAGAGACTACAAGTTGTAAACTATGCAAGGCTTTGATGCGATTCTTTGGAGAACTCTCAAAGAAAAATATGGAAAGACATGATGATTGAGGGTTTGGAAGATGGATGAGGAGCCCGGGCAGGGTATGTTAGATAGATGGGAGGTGCTCAAACAAAAATTACTCAAAACCTCATCCAATTGGCACTGAGCTGAAAAAAAAACAAAATGGCGGATTCAAGATGGCGGCTATACAAATTTCGTCAGAGTCTATCTCACCAAGCATAAAAGATGGAAGAGTGGTTTCTGGGAAAAAGATGATCAAGACCTAAAAGTCTACTTGATGAACAGAAAAAAACAAGATGGCGGAATTTATTTTTCCATACAAAATATATGGCGAATATTGAAGAGAATGTAAGTTGGGAACTATGCAAGACTTTGATACAGTTCCTTTTCAAAATCTTTTTTAATTATTTGGAGAAAAAAATATGGAGAGTGATAATGATCGAGGGTTAGGAATATGGGGGAAGATATGTAGGTGGAGGCTGCTCAAACAAAAAATACCTGAAAACAAAACCTCGCGGTCCGCTTGCGGGCCGCGCACCCACGCGCCATACTAGTTAATATATATATAGCTGCTCGTGCTGATTCATTGACTGACTCACTGATTGATCACCCCTCCTGTAAAATTTTGTATGAAAATTTTTTTTTTCACTAATGGTTTCATATAGAGGACAAAAATTCATTCGGAACAAAAATATGGAGAGAGCTGATGATTGAGGATTTCGAAGACTGGTGAAGAGCACGCTTAAGGTATTGAAGATAGGTGGAGGGTACTCGAACAAATGTTACTCGAAACGTCATCCAATTGGCAGTGAGCTGAAAAAAAATTCAAAATGGCGAAAAAAAGATGGCCGCCATACAAATTTCGTCGGTGTCCATCTCGGAGGGTATAAAAGATGGAAGAGTGGTTTCTTCGCAAAAGATGATCAGGATCCAAAGGTCTACCCGATGAATAGAAAAAAAATTCAAAATGGTGGAATTTATTTTTCCATAGAAAATGTATGACGAATATTAAAGAGACTACAAGTTGTAAACTATGCAAGGCTTTGATGCGGTTCTTTGGAGAACTCTCAATGAAAAATATGGGAAGACATGATGATTGAGGGTTTGGAAGATGGTTGAGGAGCCCGGGCAGGGTATCGCAGATAGATGGGAGGTGCTCAAACAAAAATTACTCAAAACCTCATCCAATTGGCACTGAGCTGAAAAAAAAACAAAATGGCGGATTCAAGATGGCGGCCATACAAACATCGGTGTCTATCTCACCAAGTATAAAAGATGGAAGAGTGGTTTCTTGGAAAAAGATGATCAATACTTAAAGATCTACTTGATGAGCAGAATGATTCGAAGTAAATATATGGAGAATGATAATGATCGAGGATTAGGAATATGGGAGAGATAGGTGAGGCTGCTCAAACCAAAATACCCGAAAGCGAAACCTCGCGGTCCGCTTGCGGGCCGCGCACCCACGCGCCCTACTAGTTAATATATATATAGCTGCTCGTGCTGATTCATTGACTGACTCACTGATTGATCACCCCTCCTGTAAAATTTTGTATGAAAAATTTTTTTTTCACTAATGGTTTCGTATAGAGGATAAAAATTCATTCGGAACAAAAATATGGAGAGAGCTGATGATTGAGGATTTCAGAGACGAGCGATGGGCACGCTTAAGGTATTGAAGATAGGTAGGGGGTGCTCGAGCAAATGTCACTCGAAACGTCATCCAATTGGCAGTGAGCTGAAAAAAAAATCAAAATGGCGAAAAAAAGATGGCCGCCATACAAATTCGTCGGTCTCCATCTCGGAGGGTATAAAAGATGGAAGAGTGGTTTCTTCGCAAAAGATGATGAGAATCCAAAGGTCTACTTGATGAACTGAAAAAAAATTCAAAATGGCGGAATTTATTTTTCCATAGAAAATGTATGGCGAATATTGAAGAGACTACAAGTTGTGAACTATGCAAGGCTTTGATGCGGTTCTTTGGAGAACTCTCACAGAAAAATATGGGAAGACATGATGATTGAGGGTTTGGAAGATGGATGAAGAGCCCGGGCAGGGTATTGTAGATAGATGGGGGCTGCTCAAACAAAAATTACTCAAAACCTCATCCAATTGGCACTGAGCTGAAAAAAAAAACAAAATGGCGGATTCAAGATGGCGGCTATACAAATTTCGTCGGTGTCTATCTCACCAAGCATAAAAGATGGAAAAGTAGTTTCTGGGAAAAAGATGATCAAGACCTAAAGATTTACTTGATGAACAGAAAAAAAATCAAGATGGCGGAATTTATTGTTTCACACAAAAAAGTTTTTTTCACTGACGGTTTCGTATAGAAGACAAAAATTTATGCGGAGGAAAAATATGGAGAGAGCTGATGATTGAAGATTTTGGAGACAGGTGAAGAGCACGGCTAGGGTGTTGACGATAGGTAGGAGGTGCTCAAACAAAAGTTATTCGAAACCTCATCCAATTGGCAGTGAGCTGAAAAAAATCCTAAATGGCGGATTCTGATGGTGGGCATACAAACGTCGATGTCTATATCACTGATTATAAAAGATGGAAGAGTGGTTTTTGGCAAAAGAATCATCAAGACGTGGTTTACTTGATAAATAGAAAAAAAACAAGATGACGGAATTTATTTATCTATACAACATATATGACGAATATTGAAGATAATACAAGTTGTGAACTATGCAAGACTTTGGTACAGTTTCTTTTCAAAATTTGTTTGTATGGAAGACTCTCATTCTGACAAATGATTCGGAGAAAAAATATGGAGAGTGATAATGATCGAGGGTTTGGATGATGGGTGAAGATAGGTGGAGGCTGCTCAAACAAAAATACCCGAAACGAAACCTCGCGGTCCGCTTTAGCGGGCCGCGCACCCACGCGCCATACTAGTTATGTATGTTCCCTCAGAATTAAATGTGAAAACAAAATTTTGATAATTGGTTGTTTGGCGTAGAAACAGTTGTACGGCTAATCGTCTCTTGTATAATGTCAGTGTTGGTTTAGAAACAAATTGAATTATTAGATAACTGCCTATTCATGACCGTTAGATATTATCCGTCATAATACTACGTTATTTATGGTGTTTGCAGTAATTGTGATATCAGAAGAAAAGCTCCGTAAAATATGAATAAACAAAGTTATTATATAATTCGGCTAAGCATTGTCAGTGGTTTTTATACTGAATATTGGACGGTGATCTTCAAAAGTGACCTGTTTGCTTATTTGCCCGTGTTAACTGCAAAAACAATCCAATTTGATAATAATAAATCATGCTGACAGTGAAGCAATCTTGACGGAAGATTACTTCGATCAAAAAAATTAAGAAAAAAAGAGTAAACAATAGTAGATATATTTACGAATAAAAGTATGATGAAAGTAACATGAAGGCAGAGAAACGCGAAGCAAATCACTTCACATTTTACAAGCGTTTATTTGTAACTAGCTTCTGCCCGCGGCTTCACCCGCGTAAATTTCACAAATCCCGAGGGAATCGTGGTTTTCCGGTTCCCGTTCCCGCTCCCTTTTTCAACCTTTATCTATACCTACTTTCAAGGAAGTTTGCTATAGTAATCTACCTATAGCTGTAGCTATAGGTAGATATAGCTGTTCTTCAAAATTCCGTAAGAACTGTGGATTTTTCCCGGATAAAAAGCCTATGTGTTAAGTCAAGGCATAATCTATCTCCATTCTAAATTTCAGCCAAATCGGTTTAGTAGTTGCGGCGTTAAAGAGTAACAAACATACACACATACATACACACAAACTTTCGCCTTTATAATACTAGTGTGAAGTGTGATTAAAATCAGTTTATGCCCAGTCTTCTAAGGTTGCATAACGTATAAAATGAGGCCTCATCATCTGTTACTATGAGGCCAACACCTGCTGCAAGGGGCTGAGCATTAATAGAGAGGTGTGTCGCCACGCCCCGAATGTCGACTGCATGTTCTGCGACCAGTTTCATGTTGATTTTATGCTGTACAGACCTATTGCGGAGAAATTGCCTTTTAATAGAGAATTAAGTTCCGGAACTCAGATATCAATTTATTTTTGGTACAGAAAAAACGAGATATCATGCTCGTGATCATTGCACCAGCTTATCTAAAAAGTTTAAAATATAAAGGCATATTTGGGGAGTCCGTACCTTAAGAAATGAGAGTGAATTTAGATCATCCTTTTATGAGGTGTGTATGATCCGATCCGATTGTAGTGAATTTTGCTAACTATAAAACAAACTTTACCTTCCTGTCATTTATGAAACTATTTATTTATGTCATTTCGTCGAAGTTCGAAGTTAAAAACTTGTGAAACGTTATAAATGTGAATATATTTGATAAAGAAATTGTATTACAAAATCAGTGTGGTCTCTTTTGGCCATGGTCATAATACCGGGTGCCGAATTTTATGGCGATTTATTATTTTATTTTACAATGTGTTAAGATACTAAATATTGCCAAATTGGTTTGCTGTTTTAGCTTATTAATTTTTATCTAATTTGACTTGTGGTATTTCGTACTGCTTGAAAATATATGGCTGTGATAATTTTGCGTGCACAATTAGCCATATTCCTTGTATGTTTATGTGATGTAATTTTCTTATTAAATATTATATTTGTTTTGTTAAACAAGTATATTTCTTTATATAATATTCTTTTGCAGTATACTTACTCTGCTGGCTTGTAGTTAATATCCATGTTTTTCTTATCAGATTTCCCACTAGTCTATTAATTCCATGACATTAATATATTGCACAATTCATTAATGTAAAGACCAAAATATTAAAAAAAGCTTTCCCTCTGCTTTAAAATTTGTCTCTTTCTTGAATGCCTTAATTATAAGATTTTCAGTAAATGTATATAAATGTATTTTACTATCATGCACAAGTCGCTTGGTCGGCTGCGGCGCCAGAGCATTTCTCACGAATTTCGCCGCGCGGCGCCTCATGTGGGCGGCCTATCATACGCCGCCATCACACGTCGCACTGAACACACTTACCACTCTCCCCATGCCACTCTCGTTTTACTTATTACTAAAGGAATAAAGACTACATTCAAAAAAATTAACTGTAAAGCGTTTTCCTTCAGATCATATGACCGCCCTTTGTTGCCTAGTCCATCTAATTAGTCAGACTGTTTAGTGCCATACTCGCCGCGGGCTAACCTTTACCACGGTGCACAATATAACACGATGTGATTTGTTGAGGTGTACGAGGCACTGGGGATAGATTAATTTTTCAGACTCTATTTTCATTTTTGTTTTTATCGCTTCTATAACGTATGTCCTGCATGTACCGCCTCGAGACGTCGCATAAAATATTTATATTTCATATGAAGTATAAGAATTTATATCACGGTTTCAGGGCGCCATCGATACGCCTACAAGGACATGATATTTTCACATTATTAAACGACCGCTCGAAGAAGGCATTGTATTTCAAAAGTCGTGTTGAGATTCATCTGTCTGGGAATATTCAATATTCATATTATGATTATTTTCATATTTAGCATCGCTATTAAATTTCTCCGTCCGATTGTTTTGAGTAGGTAGTCTTTATTGACAACGAGACATATCAAAGTATAAAATTTATCGCTCACGCTCGCGATATCTTAAATTTCGTCGTCGCTCATTCGTTATAACTGTTGGTTCATACGTCTTCTTTTCCTTAAATGTTTCTTAATATGTTTTCTTTATTGCATTGCAAGATCAGTTTTTCAATTTAACTTTTACTTGAATATTTTCAAGCTACACGGTTGCTCAGTCAGTGAGCGAGCCCCTAAATTTAAAATATGTTGAATAATTTTATGTTGCGACGAGGCCTTATAAATCCATACGAACATACAGTTGAGACTGCATTTTGATTGTTTCGTCTAATATTTATGCCTGTAACGATTTAAAAATAAATTTAATATGATCCACAAAGCACATCTTGTACATAAATGTCACCCCTTGTTCTTTCCGCTCCGGTATTAAAAAGGGTATATCAGATATATCAGCTACTGATTTGTCGCGATAAGGCGATTTATCTTCAATAAATTTATCGCTCAATCAACGTCGGCGCTCGCGCGGGACCGCGCGCCCGCTGATTGGATTTCTTCATAATTACATCTTTTGACACGTACGCGCTAAGTTTCGTACCCCGAGCCGCCAGGGCATGAGATCGTGGGAGCACCGTGTAATCAGCTTTCTTGACTGTCTTGTTTTGATACCAAACCGTGGAATTATGCTCTATATGTACCTATAATCATTATACAAAATATGTAGTCTCATATTTATAAACACTTAAATGTTCTTGCAACTTGTATGCGGAAAACTGAAGGATTTATTTTAAAACTAATGTCAAATCAAAATAATAACTGTTTTATAAGGTGCTTATAAAATCAATTTTACTAATTTTAAATACGTAGCCGGTCATCGAGAAAGATCTACAGGAAAATGTTATTCATTATCAACTAGTGTTACTATGTTTCAACTTCACTCGCAGAGCGAAAAAAGGATGCATTTCCTTGTTTCGAAATTATTTTCTGCATAAGAAATGCGGACGATGAAAGGTGGGTGTTCCGCGTTATTTTATTTAAACGTCTTCCAGTTATCGTGTGCAATATTTGGTGGTTATTAACTGAGCGCTGTCAAAAGCTCGGTGTGTCCAATCGTGATTACATTTACACGTTTTTGGGGTAGCCTTTATTAACTGCGCGCGGAATATCATGACGATACCTGTTTCTACATTATAAAAAGATTTTAATATTAAGTTGTATATAAGTTATGTATTCACTTGGCCAAGATTTTAATGGTAATAGAAGCAATAAAAATATGTCTTTTTATATGTATAATCAGATGATTTTATTTATGGTTTTGGATGATAGAAGTAAGAGTGATATCTAGCTTCACAAAAGACTAAATTGTATTAGTTTCCACAGTATTATGTAGTACATGATCACGTTAAGTTTACTTACATATGAATCGGATATACAATTTATAATTTGCAATACCCGAAAAGCGATATCGTGTAGAGTGACCATAAGATTAATTTCCACAGTAACGACTCTTCGGTAAACGTCAAAAAACTTTAATAAACTACAGTGTTATATTGTGATTTAAACTCTTGTTTTTATATTTTATTTAGCTTCTGTGGTTTTAACTTTCACTTGAGATTGTATTAATTACATATTTTAACTTTAATGTTGCCACTTTCTTTAGTAGTGTAATAAAATAATACTGTAGCTATTTGTGGCATATGTGATGAGAACAGATGATGTGACTCTAGATACAAACTGTGTCATTATCTTAAGATCTGTTTTAATCACCGTTAACACTCGTATATTCGGGCGAAAGACTGGCTTTCCATAGCACAGGGGATCCTAGTTTGGGGGCCAGACATTTTGCTAGGCTGTACCACGTATCATGGCTTCTTTGATAATACCTACTTTATGTATATACATGTAAATTTTTCTAACAATAAAGATTATTGTCAATTATCATTTCTTTTGAGATTTTGAGGTAGTCTCAAGTATTCCTCCAAAATTATGGAACCATGGTGTCCATAAAAAGGGTATCGTCGAACCCCATCACACCACCCAACTCGTTTCGGAGCCGATTTTCGGCGCGGTGGTCGCAATTAGGCGCGATAAATGCCCCCGACATCCGATCCACTAGGTTTTTATTCGATTAATCGCTCGAAACGAAAACGGAATCCGATTTAACGGGCCATTTCTTTTTCTTGTTTATGTAGAACTTCACTGGCTCTGATATCGGGTTATCGTTTGCTACAGTGGTGAAGTGGTCTAATGTCGAACAACTTTTCTATTTATTACACAGTTATCGTAGTAATTTTCTATGCCTTGTCTACAGTTAATACTTAATAGGTGACACCCGTATATTGCTTAGATTACTATAATTGATTTGAAATCAGTAATATATGATTTAGGATAGGAGTTGGGCTGTTGACAGGCCCGCATGCATGAACTGCTCGCCACATATCAATTGCTCTGACACCAGGGATTACGAAAGTCATTATACAATACAACGTGTTCCGTTTAATGACTTACTTGTAATAGCGACGCTCATGACGAGGGGATTACTGTCTCAATTATTAGAGCCTTTCAATATAGACTTTTCTTTTGATATATTGTTGTTGCAATCTATATGTGCATTCAAAAAATATTGTAAAAGGTCAGCTGTTATAAATCTATAATATAATAAAACTGTAACAGATCCAATTCTGTACATTGAAGATATTTTGAAAATTTTTATTGGAGGGCACTCTATAATCGATACTGAAGCCAAAACTGCAATTTTTTTCATTTTTGTCTGTCTGTCTGTCTGTCTGTCTGTCTGTCTGTATCTTGGCCGCGCATCACGCCGAAACTACTGAATGGATTCGAATGAAACTTGGTACGATTTGAGTTTATACTCCGAGGTAGGACATAGGATACTTTTTATCCCGAAATTCAGCACGGTTCCCTTGGGAGAGGGGAAGAAAGTTAAAACGTGTATTTAGCTGTAATTCATTAACGCGTTGTTCGATTTCACTCATTCTTTTTTTGTTAGAAACGTAGTACTTTATATATTATCCCGTAAATATTTCAAGGTCATAGGTTTGTTAGTTCAGAAATGACAGACATTTATTGGGTTCAAATAACATGGGACCAGGATCTTTGTACGTACGGCTTATTTTAAACTGGCGTACGTTTAAATTTATGTTTGTCGGTCTGTCTATTTGTTTCAACTAATCTCAGAAACGGCTGGATCGATTTTAACGGAACTTTCAATGGCAGATAGGTGTTGTTATAAGGAGTAACTTAGGCTACATTTAGTTTAAGTACATAAAAGAATTATGGGATCCGTTCCGATCCTAGGTATATAAAACCTATAAACACGCGAACGAAGTCGCGGGGGTCAGCTAGTAATATAATAAAACTGTAACAGATCCAATTCTGTACATTGAAGATATTTTGAAATTTTTTATCGGAGGGCACTCTATAATCGATTCTGAAGCCAAAACTGCAATTTTTTTTATTTTTGTCTGTCTGTCTGTCTGTCTGTCTGTCTTTATCTTGGCCGCGCATCACACCGAAACTACTGAATGGATTCGAATGAAACTTGGTACGATTTGAGTTTATACTCCGAGGTAGGACATAGGATACTTTTTATCCCGAAATTCAGCACGGTTCCCTTGGGAGAGGGGAAGAAAGTTAAAACGTGTATTTAGCTCTAATTCAATAACGGGTACTTTGATTTAACTCATTCTTTTTTTGTTAGAAAGGTAGTACTTTAAGTATTGTCCCGTAAATATTTCAAGGTCATAGGTTTTTTAGTTCAGAAATGACAGACATTTATTAGGTTCAAATAACTTGGGACCCGGATCTTTGAACGTACGGCTTATTTTAAACTGGTATGCATTTAGAGTTATGTTTGTCGATCTGTCTATTTGTTCCAGCTAATTTCCGAAACGGCTGGATCGATTTTGATGGAACTTTCAATGGTAGATAGGTGATGTTATATGGAGTAACTTAGGCTACATTTAGTTTAGGTACAAAAAAGGATTATGGGATCCAATCCGATCCTATATAAAAGCCTATATAACCACGCGGACGAAGTCGCGGGGGTCAGCTAGTTTTTAATAATATAAATGTAATAATAATTTTTTGACGTAATATAACTATATAAATATAACGTCTTATAAATTGATGAATTCCAGCCGCATGACTCATTGTCGTGTACCGCCTAACAGAGCATGCAAGCGAGAGCAAGGAACAAGCGATAGAGAGGCAATGTTTTCTTATGAAGTTATGACGTAAACCGACTTTACAGACAATCAATTTTTTTCCCCCATTTATTTGTAACCAAATCTTGCTCGATATACACAGTACCAATATAATTAAAATCATGTCTATTGTAATGTTACAGTTGCTGTTGTTGAATTGTAAAAATATTTGAATGACACTACTCCACCTTTTTTCAATCTACCAACTACATAGGTGTCAAAAGGGGAACGAGCGAGTAACGATCTCTAAAACAATAACAAAAGTTCCTCCATTACAAGGCGACAAAACCCTAATATCAATAGAACACAATGGGAACAATAGTTGCCCTCTGTCAATTATGCCATCATTACCATTCGAATAAACGACCTAACGGATCAGATGATTCTTAAAAACAACACGACAACGCACTGCGTCGTATGCTGTTGGTGCGTTCGATAAATTGGTCGTAAAATGAATCTTGTAGACGTTGGAATATAAAATATATAGACTCCCAAAAATCCTGATCGATGATACTGCATTTCGACTGAACGTGCAAGTTATAAATTATTTATAGACTTCCTCGTCGCCGAATTGCCATCGGAATAGACGATTGCTGTAACGGAAGACAATTAAAATCAATTTGGGGTATGAATATTTCAGTAGATTTAAAACTGCTCCGATTTGTTTTCCACAAATATTAGCCCTGTGGAAATCCAAAGGAACAATACATAGTCACAATAGATAGCAGTGCGAGAAAGTAGTTGATGTAGTGCTTGGAGTAAACTACTTGAGGTACAAGTCCTTTTGTGATGCAAGTTGTGTTTGTATTGAAATTGAATTGTTCAGTGGAAACAGTTGAATTGAAATATAATACTAGCACTTAGTGTTACTTGAATTGACTCACCAGATTTTGCGGTTGGTTGTCTGTGCATTTTATTAGGCCTGTCTTTTGGCGCCTGAAATATTTCACCATTTATAGGAGCTGTTGCAATCCTTTAAACTGTATTTGTCAACGGCATGAGTGTTAACTGAAATTAAATCACCGCGAGTTATCGAGGTGATTTAATTTTTGTTTGTATTGAAAGTGGACTTTTTAAAATATTATATAACTTTATAAGTAGATATATCGTATTGTGATATTGGCTGTTATTTATGTCTTTATCGTTTACACCGTGTAGTCCGAATGAGAGAACCTTCTTCGCTTTTTGCATATACCTAGATGCTCGTAAGAGCAATGCCACACGGCGCGGTATCACCGCGTTGCTTCCGCGCGGCTGATGCGGCATCCTATGTAAAAAATCTATGGTATGCCATATCGCGATGCATTGCGGCATTGCTGCGTCGCTGTTGCGGCATCCTATATAGAAAAACTAAATGATGCCCGCGACTTCGTCCACGTGGATTTAGGTTTTTAAAATCCTGTGGGAACTATTTGCTTTTTCGTGATAAAAATTTTCCTATGTCAATTTCCGGGACGCAAGTTACCTCTGCTCTGTACCAAATTTCGTATAAATTGGTTAAACGGATGGACCTTTAAGAATCCCGTGGGAACTCTTTAATTTTCCGGGATAAAAAGTAGCCTATGTCCGTCCCCGGGATGTAAGGTAACTCTGTACCTTTCATCAAAATCGGTTATGCCTTGTTGTATCTGTTGGGCCTTGAAAAGCTAGCAGACAGACAGACACACTTTCATCATCATCATGATCAACCCAATTACCGGCTCACTACAGAGCACGGGTCTACTCTCAGAGTGAGAAGGGTTTTGGCCATAGTCTACCACGCTGGCCAAGCGGATTGGCAGACTTCACACACCTTTGAGAACGTTATGGAGAACTCTCAGGCATGCAGGTTTCCTCACGATGTTTTCCTTCACCGTTAAAGCAAGTGATATTTAAATACTTAAAACGCACATAACTCCGAAAAGTTAGAGGTGCGTGCCCCGGGATCGAACCTACGACCTCCGATTAGAAGTCGGTCGTCCTAACCACTAGGCTATCACAGCTTTCGCATGTATAATATTAGTATGGAAATGTGTTACGCGACACGGTGCGTTACCAAATGTTACTATTATAGTTACAATACAATTGTCACTTGCGACGTTGCCGAGCCGTGTGCCATACAATCCGATAAGATCACTACGTAGCGGCACTGCAACGCGGGCCCGTGTTGCAGCGCTCTAAGTACTAAAAGTGTCGACATTTCTCATTTGCATTCTGTCAGTTCCTAATTAATTTATCTGCGTATATCTGTAATCATCCCGGTAGGTGGGACTCATTTTTCGTACTTGCAATTGTAACTTGGTGTGTCGTAAAAATGACAAATTTACTTTTATCGCCGTGTGCAACGCACGCTTGTAATGCGACTGCCCTGTCGTCATATGTTTTTGTCAGCGGGTAATCAGAGATTTATTGATGCGCATTGTTGATAATTTTATTAAGGTTTTCGCTGTCGCCGCCGCTAATAACTAGTAGTAGGCAATCGTTTAGTATTTAGTGTCATTAACATAATCTTAATTATACTCTTTTTGACTTTTGAACCGAAAGCCATCTCCATCTTATTAATTGGAAATACATAAAACACCCAGTGTTGAATCCAACCAAATGGAACATCAACACAATATTTATGCACCGTTGGTAATGTAACTTTTAAATTTAATGGGCAATGCATTTTTTAAATAACGGCCACCAGCGAATCCAAATTGAAAATTAACCCCCTTTACCACACGGCTGCTGGCGATCGATACTTTTTCCCAAAATCTTTTTCAATCTTGTCAACACTGTCGATAAATTATTGCCACAACAACAACCTACTATTAGGCACCTGACATTTTATTTAACGTGATTTTGGGTGAAATTGAAAATTTTTAAGCAAATATTTCTGCCCGCGGTGCAACAGAGATGGGTTTCGGGATTTATGATCACCGTTTTCGGAAAATTATTATGGTTCTTTATAATTCTAATGTTTATTTCATTTTATGTTTATTCAAACAAAAACTTAAATGCTTCTGCGAAGTAGTTCGCTCGCTTCGGACCGCTAGTGAAGTATGAATACTTGAAGTGTACGCGACAACTAATTTAGAAATTCGGATATCCCATAAAACTGGATCCCGTGAGGTGGCCCTCGGACGGGTCATCGACACCCGTGAGGAGGGCCACTCGATGATTGATCAGCTCTCTTATCAGTGCAGTGTCGCCTACGTGCGGCATTTTCAAAGTACTATTGTCTATATCCACAATGGTATGTGCTAATGGCACCAAAGTTTTCTAGAAAGTGTAACATGTATGTAGTAATTAGTGGCTATAAGTATCGACTTAAGATTTTGATCACCATTAGGATTAACTTGGCTCTCGTTTGTTTCAGATAGTGCAAGCTAACAAGGTTGCGCATAAAAATATGTAAGTGGGTATAATGCATATTTGCTGCATGGTATGACCATAATTTAATTGTATTGTAATTATTATTATCGCACTGGTAAAATCCTTTTTTTAAGTTTTTCATGACTTGTCATAACTTAAAGAGCTCTCTCACACCTAAAATTTAAAAAACATAGTTGCCTAGAATGGTCAATCATATAAATAAGTATAACTTAAACTGGAGAAGCTTAAATATGTTGAGTGGAGTGCGAAATTAATCGCTATTTGTTAATTGATCGCCCCAGGCTCAAAACAAGTGTTAAATAGGTACTCGTTACTCAACGTTTACATTCATATCTTGGTTCATATTCATTACTGACACACAAATACAACAAATATTTATAACTGTTTATTATACATATATATACATATATACATATATATAATATATATTATGTAACAAATATTTATTATTAACACATATATTTAAAAACAAATAAATTTATCATATAATTTTTTTTCAGATGGGACATTAAGGCACTTTTGAAAGCAATCCCAAAATTACGCGCGGTCATCGATCTTACAAATACGGCGCGATACTACGATCCTAATGTATGTAATATCAAAACGTCTATACAAATATATAAAGTTTCTGTCTGCGATTTCGAAATAGTTGCCTCTTATTAAGCTTATTTGATAATTATTTGAATGATAGCATAACCCAAAAGACCTTTTTAAATGTTTTGTCTGTGTGTTTGAACGGACTAACCTTCTAAACTGCTGACCCTTTTTTCACGGGACTTTCACACACAGCTAGAAGATTATACACGCCTATTTTTATCTCGAAAATTAGGGTTCCTGGTAAAAAATAAAAACTACTGATATTAGGAACAAAATATGTTTATCCATTTCACGGCCTAACCGCTGAACCGATTTAGATGAAATTTGGCACAAAGATACATTTCCTTCAAATCTACAAAACCGCAATTTTATTTTGCAAATGGTTTATTAGTCAAAGACGTAGATAATAAATTATCAATTTAAATTAAATAGGTCATTTAAAAGATTAATGTTTGTTGACTTTTTGTAATTAAAAAGTAACTTTACGATTAGGTCATCATGCCCCATATAACGAGTACTCCACTAGTACCTGTCAATATGGGTTGGATTAACAAGCTGACTTTTCATCGCTTCAGGTTTTGAAAGTGTTTTAAACTTGTCCCGCCTTTGTATCGGATGGAGGCGCCACTCTCGCTGTCAACTCACGTTACACTGACGTCTGTCTTTACAAATGGCGGATAATCTAATTACTGTCGTTTCCGAATCAATATGTGTGGATATCCATCTAAATGCTGTCGTCGAGTCAATGTCGAATGAAGATTTCTTATGCTTTGTTAACTTTCCATGATGTTTAATTATAGGGATTCGAGAGCGAGAGTAATATTATTTATTAGATTTTGGTACCTAATTAGTTTTTGTATGGCTACGATATCATAATATGGATAAGAAAAAAACTAAAGCCGTGGACATAATGTCAAGTGTAATGTCTAGTGTAACACTACCAGGCTCGTGAACACTACTGAGTAGTGTAATATAACTCTGCAGTGTAAAAGTATTGAAATATTGGGAAAGCGTCATACCTGCGCGGACGCAATTCCGAAGAAAATTTTCTGCGCGTGATTTTCCGCTGAATCCTGAGGGATTCTGTGGAACCTCAGGATTAAGTGGGACCTCAGTCCCACTAAACTGGCCTCAGATATAATAGAGGCCTAATGCGCTATAGTGAGGATAGATGCATTTATGTAGATATCTTATTGATTTCTAAATCCACTTCTCCGATATAATTTTAACGCATTTCATTTATTTTTAGGAGCTTAAATCGGCCGGTATCCAGCATAAAAAAATGTTAATGCCGGGGCGAATAATACCACCGGAGGACAAAGTAGCACAGTAAGTATTTTGGTTGTTACTTTATACAGTGCTCTAAACAAAAGTATTAGATACAAATATAGCATAGCAAAGTATTGCAATAATGTGTTATGTGAGCGTGATGTACATATCTAAGAACAATCAGTGCCATCTATGGTGTTTTTGGAAGTCTATATCTATTTAAGTCACACATGAACACTTTTCCGGGATAAACAGTAGCCTATGTGTTCAGGGCATAATCTATCTCCATTCAAAATTTCAGCCAAATCGGTTCAGTAGTTGCGGCGTTAAAGAGGAACAAACACACACACATACACACACACAAACTCTCGCCTTTATAATATTAGTGTGATTATATTATTGTGATATGCGTCAAATGGTCTAAGTTAGTTATCTTGTGTTATTGTGTAGCATAATTATTATCTAAACAACATATTTAATTTTCTTTGCGGTAGAGTTTTGTGATCGTTTCCTGTTTTCTTTTACTTTAAGTACTTATTGTAATTCTAGGTTAAGTCCTCGAATTAGTTGCCATTAAAATTATTATCGAATGATCTTTAAACATGAACAAAGTGACCAGTATCTTAAACAGTTTTTTGCGTGTCTCCTGCGGCGCCGTTGCGGAGTCTTATATAATTACTAGCGACCCGCCCCGGCTTCGCACGGGTAGTAGAGCATTTTATGCGTAGGTACTACCCGCTCAGGGATTAGGCAGCGTTTTCGATGAAAGCTCCCAGGCGGCTTTTACGACTTTTTACGATATTTTCCACAATGAACTTACTATATCTCACCTTATACCCGAATTACTAATTCCGTGGAATTCTGACGTTTCATAATGTTACCAGAGATAAAACAATTCCCACAAAAAAGATGAAAAATTCAAAACTTATGCAAATACAAATCAACTGTTGCATGTAGATATGACTTTCTAGTTTCCATTCTTAGCAATTTCTATTTTAGGGCGAAACAATTAATATTATTAAGCGGCTTAGAGCTTTATATGTTGACAGGGAATTAAAGTAGTTTGGGGTAAAATCGTACTTCGTAGATGTTAACCCTGTTCTCCATATAAATAACTCATCTGTAAATGAAAATGACAGCTGTCAGAATTAAGTCGATATTAAGTCAAAAATAAGGAGAAAAACTAAATATTTCAAATCAAATAAATTAGTGTATTTGGGACATAAGAAAGTAAGTTTTCACCAGATTCCGTGAAAAAAAAAAATTATTTTAAAAGATAAAAATAAAGAACCAAAAACTTGGTTTTTTGAACTTTTCACATAAATTTTGAGGTTATGTGAAAAAAGTGTAAATATAAAAGTTGTAGATCTTTTTATTACCTACAACTTTGCCATTTAATTTTTTTCCATAGGACTTCTAGTTTTGCCGGAAATCGAGATAAACCGTTTTTTACCCTTAAAACTCCCCCCCTTTTTTCCCGAGCTCAGATCGCCCGTAAATTATTTTTCCTTGTATTTTATAATATTCTCCTCCTTTTCCAATGGGTTTCATCCTACGTACTGTGATTTTTTTTTTGGTTTCAAAAATTATCGACAATGGGCTATAGGGAGAACCGCGGCCGCCGACGCGCTTATAGGCACGCTCCCGCGCCGCCGCAATTTTTAAATCTGTAATATCTTCGAAAGTATTCATTTAAATCATATGCTGTAAAGGACCATATGGATTTATATAAAATCAACAATGCATTTAAGGTATTTAATTAGATAAGGATTAATGCTGTATTGGTTGAAATCGCTTCGAAAATTAGCCATTATTTGTCGTAAAAAGTAAATGACAAAAAAATGTTATTGTGGGATATCCATAAGAGATAGACATATACCATCGCGGACTTTTCTGTAGACCTTTTCAATGTGTACAATACTTAGTACATTATTTTGATAAATCTCGTAGGGTTCAGCCTGCGTTTGCAATGTAAGCGGAAAAAATGTAATTATTTACGACATCACATTAGAAACCTCAAAAATAACAGTATTTCTCCACAATTTAATGGATGTTATTATACATATAAACCTTCCTCTTGAATCACTCTATCTATTAAAAAAAACCGCATCAAAATCCGTTGCGTAGTTTTAAAGATTTAAGCGTACAAAGGGATATAGGGACAGAGAAAACGACTTTGTTTTATACTATGTAGTGATAAGAATCCGTGGTACTCCACACACTGCGCTGCCAAATGTTACATCTTACAATACAATTGTCACTTGCGACGCTGTACCAACCGCGTAGCAAACAATCCAACCTAATCCGTGCAATGCCGCAACCCGCCGTGTGGTAGGTATCATCGCTCGAAGCGTTACGTAAATCAGAAACGGCGTAGTTATCGATCGAAGCAACATCGTGCGCTATCTTTTTGCATTGACCGCAGATTTTAATTTGAAGCGTCAAATTGGCGCCACTCGTAGGCCAAATATGGGTAGTGTTATAAATCTCTGCGCGTGCGTAGGCGGCGTCGGCGCGCTGAGGGCCGCGGAGCGCAGTCTCCGATCTAGCGAAGTACCTACCGCTGGTACCTCTTCGGATTCAGTTGAGCCGGTCGCATCTAGCGCTTGTGTTCATCGGCGGCGTCTGCCTCCCACGCGTGATCCGAGGGAGTTAGGAATTCGAAAGGCATTCGCTGTTGCCCCGGTGTGTCTCTTACGCTCTACGTGTAACAGATGTCCCACCGAATTTAGGAACAAATATATTATTAACTCGTTAACTTCGACGTTATTAGGTCTCAAAGCGTCCACTCGATTATCAATAACTACGGGTAGTACACGAGCGTTTATCATATTAATCAGATTTATTATCATCTGTCCGAACTAAGAGCTTTAACTTAAAGATTATCTCGGCCATTTGTTTAGCCCTTTGTTAGATGCTGCGCGACGTCGTCGACCGGCTTCGCCATAAATAACCATCGGCATTTCTCAGATACTTCGTCCCTGTTATCGCGCCTGTGAGCCTCGCATCCGTTTATCAGTTACGGATAGACAAATGCGCCACCCGTAAGGCTACTTCCAAGTGATTGGTTGTTGACAGGTGTTTAGTATGACTTTACGTATTCCTCTTAAACAGGTGGAAAATATACATATTGTTGATACCTATAAAAGATCGTTGAAGTCCGAATTAGAATTTTGTGGAATGACACCAAAAAAGTCCTTCAGGTTCATGCTCAAGTCAATTCAGGTATCGCGGTCAGGCATTCGCTCTGACCTTTCACTGTAGAAGACGAAGATCAGCCGCCCGATCGTAATGACGCTCGCGTGCCTCGGCCGTTCGTTCATTTATCACGGCTATATTTTTACTTGTTTTCGATGTCGACTGTCCACAATCTTGTCGTCATTACAAACCAGCCTGTGTACCAACAATCATGCCGACTATAAATTGTGACCACCGTTGAAGTACGATTGTCAGATTAATAGATTTTTTATGGTTCAAGACTAAAGGGATTTCCGAGGATTTCTTCTGACTTATTTACGTGCCGCTAATGAACACTTATTACCGTTGAATTTTTTATGTATCTTCAATTCACACACAAATGTGATGCCGGATAATGTCTCGTAGTAGCCGCGGAATAAAATCATCGATATTTTGGAAGCGTGATGAAAGGTCAGTGCCAGTTTGAGCTATCGATTCATTCAACGCTCGCACGTCGGACGCCATATCACCTGCACATGCCAAATCCGCATTTGAGCTTTTTAAATCAATGGGTTTTTGTTTGTGATTCTATTAGCGGATGATTGAGAGTTATCTCGTGATAATTTGACGCGGTAGGTATTTATTAAGTCATTTCCTATTTTTGGGTGATTGGCTCAAACGATGGGAAAACCGAAAAATTTGTTTTGACTGAGTAGTACGGCCTAATTGCTAAGCTGCTATTGACGTCAAACTTGACAATTGTCTCATCTTTTTAGGGTTCCGTAGTAAACAAGGAACCCTTATAGTTTCGCCATGTCCGTCCGTCTGTCTGTCCGTCCGTCCTCGGTTAATCTCAGAGACTATTAGTGCTAGAAATCTGTAATTTGGCATGGGTATAAATATTAATCACGCCGATAAAGTGGTGAAATAAAATTTTGATAAATATTTTTTTTAGGGTAGCTCCCCTACATGTAAAGTGGGGATGAATATTTTTTTCTCGTCTACCCCATAGTGTGGGGTATCGTTGAATAGGTCTTTTAAAAATACTGTGGGTGTGGGAACATCATTTTTCGATTTCTAGATCCGTTTGTAAAATATGATGTTTTAAAGTGCAAATTTTTATTAGAGTCAAGTGTCCCCCCCCCTCTATCAGCCAAATGGCAGTATATAGGAACTTGAAAAAATTCACAGCAGTAGTATATATATAATCAATTTTAAAGGAAAACTATCATGGCTAAGTAGGGTTCACAGGTTAAGGAGTTACATCTGTTTTTCGAGGATTGTGACTACGGAACCCTACATTGCGCGTGGCCCGCCACGTACTTGGCCGGTTTTTTGTATTTATTTGCTAATACGTGTAGATACTTTGTGTTATTAGATATTGTTCATATTAAATCAAGGTTGTTTTATAATTATTTCGATTATTACGATAGGTATTAACTATTTGTTTCGAATTTTTTGAACTTACGAAGGAGATTTTAAGTGATTGATTGTACTATAGAGAGTGCTATTTTAAGAGCGGTCAGTCAGTGGGGAGAAAACTTTAACTACCTTTTAAAGATAAAAGAATGTGGTCTAAAAAATCGTGGAGTCTATTAAACCTAGTCTTTAAAATAAGAACACTGAGAATTCTCAAAATAACGTCGTGCATAGAGAAATTTGTTCCTCACGTTGTTTTATGTTCAGACTCTCCACTTTACACCACCACACTAGAACATAGTGATACAATTTTTGAAATCTGGTTTAAATAATAAAAACAGAATGTAAACGGCCAAAACCATGGACGTATCAAGGAAACAAACTGTCCATTCTCTGTAATGGCCTAATATTATTAATGCTAACGTGCCTATTATCAGTGGTTACCGCGTTTCATTTCAAGTAATAACCGATCTAAATATCGACAATGTTATAGTTTCCAACCATTACAATGCTGCCATATAATCATTCGTAGACCACACAGGCAATAATTGAGACATTGGAGTCGTAGGACAAATAGGTATTATTAAAGTTGCTTGTCTTAAAATTGTAGATTAAAATTTAACTTGACATAAAATCTTACGAAATTTCTTATGGCGACCTGGGACTTAATTAAATTCGGGTTATGAAACGTGTTTATGTATTGATTAGGGCATAATCTTGTTTTAGTGCAGTTCATTATTATTCTGGCCGTGTAACGCTAGGTCCAGTGTCGAGGGACGTGTTTCATAATTTACCATAATCTAATTAACATACGGCTTGTAGAGCAAATATTATATTAACTTTGATATTTCAAAAGTTGTAATTCGATGGTAAAAGGGCAAACTATCAAACAGTTTATGCTAAGTGACGGGTATCCCATTCATAAGAATTCGTGCTGAAATTATGTTTTCAATGGGTAGGTCATTGCAAAACATTTTGTGGTTAATGATGCGATATACACATATTTATAAATCACTAGATGATGCCCACGGCTTCGCCCGTGTGGATTTAGGTTTTTAAAAATCCCATGAGAACTTTTGATTTTTCAGAACAAAAAGTAGCCTATCTGTAGTAACCCGTCCCCAAAACGGAAAAATTCCGTGCAAAATTCCGTGAAAAATTTCGGAATGCAATTCCTTACAGCATCAGGTTTGAGGAGTTGGACATGTACCTACTCAGTAGCTCAGTAGCTGTACCTACTCAGAGTTCATTCAACAATAAAGTCTTTAATTAGTATCCCCAATATCAATTTAAATAACCGACAGTGCCTAAATCCCATTAGTTTTGGGGATCCCCCCCTACAGCATCAGGATTGAGGAGTTGGAATCCAAATTTTTTGTAGGACAATGTCGCTATGTTTCTCTGTCGATTAAAAAAAAATTACGCAAATCGGTTCAGAAATCTCGGAGATATCGGTGTACATAGGTAGAAAAACACAACTCCTCCTTTTTTGAAAGTCGGTTAAAAAAGTAGCCTATGTTACTCCCTGACTAATTCTCTACTTGTATGTGAAAGTCCCGTCAAAATCGGTTCAGCCGTTCCGAAGATTAGCCCGTTCAAACAGACAGACAGACAGACAGACAGACAGACAGACAGACAGACAGACAGACAAAAATTTTAAAAACGTGTGATTCGGTTATGGTATCGTTCAAATAACCATATGAGCTTAATATGAGGTAGTTATTTCGATATTACAGACAGACACTTCAATTTTATTTATTAGTATAGATTAATTATGAAACAGTTATACAAAGTGTTACGATCCGTGACATAAATATGGAATAAATCATAATAATGATTCACAGGTCATAATAGTTTTTCATCTCAGTGTATCGAATGCCGTGGTTTATGTATCACCGCCAATGGCGCCGGCGGTTGCTGCTAATTAATTAGCACGTCCTACATGTTTATTAGCTGGCGAAGGCCCATTGTGTGAAATGTTTTATTTTTGCCCAAAGTTTCCTCATGAATTGCCTTTGACTCGTCTTTTTTTCTACACAGCCTTTTCTCTGTATCTTCTTCTTTGTCTTAGCGTAATCCTATGTGGGTCCACTGGACCCTACATATTGCACTTTGGACTTACATAGGATTATTATCGGCAAGTTCGGCAAGTTATATCGGCAAGTTTGGATCATTTCACTGTATGTGACCTTTTATTGACTGATTATAATTCTAATCCGGATTTGACGGAGCTACTAGTTTTTATTCAGAGCGGTTGCGATCGTAACTCAGGAACCCGTTAAGTGTAAGCAAGTAGCTCATTGGAATCAATGATTTTCTATTCAAGTTCAAATGATCATCAGATAGATACATTTGATATAATAATTGTGACCGACGGCTCTCCGAAGCATGAAGAAAGCTTAATGGCTTACTTACCGTAATAATTAGCTCATCCGAATAAAAGCATTGCTTTCATATAAATGAATAAAAAAGTAATAAATATAAAATGAACAAAAAATGTAGCAACAGCTGATATTTTATATGTATATTTTGTATCGTGGTCTCGGTAAGTCATAATATAAAATTTATCTAGCGGTTTGTTTTTGGAACCATATAAGGAAATGAGTAAACCGCAAATGCAGCTTATTCTTGGAACTCCAAATTGTCATCCGTAGTCACTAGTTAGTGATTCATGCGGCCCGCCATGTACAGTGAAACTGAGATGAGCTTACGAGGTTACGGCAGTGAACGCATAGAGCGGTGGCACACGACGCGCGCGGCGCCGCAACCTAGAGTCGGATTGTGTGCCACCAGACTGAAATTTTTAACCATTTTTAAGTTTTTCTGTTGTGAAACGGTGAAGGAGGAACTTCCTTCACCACACCTTCACTGTTTCACCACAGAATAGCGAGAAGTCGTGACTCGTGAGCCTTGGGACCCCTTTGTAGTTAACATCCAGTCTGTTCGCACGAAACGCTTTCAACCTTCCTAATACGAACCGGTAGGGTATGGAACGCCCTTCCGACGTCCGTGTTTCCCGCCTCGTTCGATTCAAGCACCTTCAAGGCAAGAGTGCATAGGCATTTTCTAGGCAAGCGCGTACCAACTTAGACCTCATCATTGCTTTCCATCCATCAGGCATGATTGTCGTTAAAGCGTAAGCCTATCCTCTATATTATACAATAGGGTACTTTCGTTAGTGAAAAATAAATTATGAAATTTGATAAAAATAAAAATTTATGTAGAAATATACTTAAATATTCTGATTTTGAGTCATAAAAGCACATGATTATTTTATTAAATTAAAATTAAAAGTCGTAATTTCCCATCTGTATATCACGTGACCTAAAACACGAGCCGCCTTGTTGTGACGTCATAATGATAGAAAATACTAATATTAATCTGTGGTCATATAAGCAAAAACTAATATTAATCTGTGGTCATACAAGAAAGATAGAACCTATGGAATCTAAACTCCAAACAAAAAAGGAATGTTGATATTTTTTAATATAGTATTATATAAATAAATATTTTCGATATATCTATATTTTTAAATATATCGATATCGGAGTTCGATATACCGAAAAAAATATCGATATTTCGATATATCAGCTTTATTTAAAAAATCGTAAGTCACTTCAAAAATGATTACACAGTTATATTATAGTCCAGTATCTTTATCAAACAAATTAAATTATAAATATATATATATGTGTTAGGTTATAGTTCTTAGTAATTATTTTATTAAAATAAGGTACAATATGGCCTGTTCCCGACACTTATCAGAAGGTAGTGCTTCTGATAAGTGTCGGGATAGCCTAAACGTAAGTTTTGTCACTTCCTTACTTATGTCAAGTGACAAGGACTATAGTTGTGAATAAGCTATCCGACACTTATCAGATGGTGGTGAAACAGGGCCTTATACCAATATTTTTAAATGACGTTATCACGTAAAATATTCATCCGTAAGCCGACTTGACAGACAACTAATGATGTTTACAAAGATGTTTTAACATTCTGGAATTCGGCAGAACAGAAGTCTGGGTTACATGCAAAAGTTGTTGCTTCAGAGTACAATGAACTTTATGGTTTTTGTCTATATGACCATAGATTAATGATTAGTATTAACTATCATTATGACGTCAAAACAAGGCGGCTCGTGTTCAAGGTTACGTGATATACAGATTAACGATTACGACTTTTAATTTTAATTTAATAAAAAAATAATGTGCTTTTATGACTCAAAATCAGAATATTTAAGTATATTTCAATATAAATTTTTATTTTTATCAAATTTCTTAATTTATTTTTCACTAGCGAATGTACCTATTTATTACCACAGAGGTATCATCATCATCATCATGATCAACCCATTACCGGCTCACTACAGAGCACGGATCTCCTCTCAGAGTGAGAGGGCCTTGGCCATAGTCCACCACGCTGGCCAAGCGGATTGGTAGACTTCACACACCTTTGAGAACGTTATGGAGAACTCTGAGGCATGCAGGTTTCCTCACAATGTTTTCCTTCACCGTTAAAGCAAGTGATATTTAAATTCTTAAAACGCACATAACTCCGAAAAGTTAGAAGTGCGTGCCCGGGATCGAACCCACGACCTCCGATTAGAAGTCGGTCGTCCTAGCCATTAGGCTATCACAGCTTTATCACAGCTTTTTGTATCTACATTTCGATATCAAACTATCGATATATCGTCCAAAAAATATTAGTAATAAAGAAAAAGTAGCCCAGGTGAATGACTTTATCTTCACTACAATATTTAAGGCGCAAACTCCAGTGTTATATAGAATACATTTATAACCTTCTTGTATATCATTGTTACGTCATGAAATGGCTGACTTATTGGCTGACAGCGTTTTCGCGGCATTAAAAAATGTTTAAAATTTAATTTAATTTTATGGCATGAACGCGTGTTTATTTTGCCGAAATATATTTTTTGTGGCTTTTTATTAACAAAAACAACATTTTGAAGTGCTTTTTCAAACACAGTAGAATACCCTCTACATCCCAACGTTCGATAACGCGAACCATCGCGGATGTGTCATACATGAGCTCAAGAAACTTATTCTTCCATTTCTCTTCTCGTATAATCCATGATGTATAGTCAAAGAGTCATCAGCTCGTACGGTGGCGATGTTCAGAATCACATAACCATAACCGATGTCGTGATGCGTAAATGAACGTTTGCGCCTTCCACAGTTTCAAAATTATGCAAAGCCCGCGTGAACTGAGGGGTTTGCGTAACCGTTATGTCTTCCTGTAATCGCCTGATTCGTCGCGCCGCATTTTCCAGAATTTGAATTTGTTCAACCGCTTGTTCATTTTGAGTGTCTGTCAATACATCGGAACGTTCGATCACGCGAACCATCGCGGATATGTGAGCTGAAGCCATGTATGTGGTTGACTGCCATCGCGGTATACTCCCATGTACCTATCCACTGACGTCGCGTGAATAATATCCAGTGCTACGAATCTAAAGTCCCAAAATTATAATTGATATTAATGAACATGTTATTACGGAGTTTTTAACAATAATTATCACTTATTTTATTTTATAACAACATTCCTATTTATTTATTGGTAAGTTTTCACAACTTATTTTTTAACCCCCGACGCAAAAACGACGGGGTGTTATAAGTTTGACGTGTCTGTGTGTGTGTGTGTGTGTGTGTGTGTGTGTGTGTGTGTGTGTGTGTGTGTGTGTGTGTGTGTGTGTGTGTGTGTGTGTGTGTGTGTGTGTGTGTGTGTGTGTGTGTGTGTGTGTGTGTGTGTGTGTGTGTGTGTGTGTGTGTGTGTGTGTGTGTGTGTGTGTGTGTGTGTGTGTGTGTGTGTGTGTGTGTGTGTGTGTGTGTGTGTGTGTGTGTGTGTGTGTGTGTGTGTGTGTGTGTGTGTGTGTGTGTGTGTGTGTGTGTGTGTGTGTGTGTGTGTGTGTGTGTGTGTGTGTGTGTGTGTGTGTGTGTGTGTGTGTGTGTGTGTGTGTGTGTGTGTGTGTGTGTGTGTGTGTGTGTGTGTGTGTGTGTGTGTGTGTGTGTGTGTGTGTGTGTGTGTGTGTGTGTGTGTGTGTGTGTGTGTGTGTGTGTGTGTGTGTGTGTGTGTGTGTGTGTGTGTGTGTGTGTGTGTGTGTGTGTGTGTGTGTGTGTGTGTGTGTGTGTGTGTGTGTGTGTGTGTGTGTGTGTGTGTGTGTGTGTGTGTGTGTGTGTGTGTGTGTGTGTGTGTGTGTGTGTGTGTGTGTGTGTGTGTGTGTGTGTGTGTGTGTGTGTGTGTGTGTGTGTGTGTGTGTGTGTGTGTGTGTGTGTGTGTGTGTGTGTGTGTGTGTGTGTGTGTGTGTGTGTGTGTGTGTGTGTGTGTGTGTGTGTGTGTGTGTGTGTGTGTGTGTGTGTGTGTGTGTGTGTGTGTGTGTGTGTGTGTGTGTGTGTGTGTGTGTGTGTGTGTGTGTGTGTGTGTGTGTGTGTGTGTGTGTGTGTGTGTGTGTGTGTGTGTGTGTGTGTGTGTGTGTGTGTGTGTGTGTGTGTGTGTGTGTGTGTGTGTGTGTGTGTGTGTGTGTGTGTGTGTGTGTGTGTGTGTGTGTGTGTGTGTGTGTGTGTGTGTGTGTGTGTGTGTGTGTGTGTGTGTGTGTGTGTGTGTGTGTCTGTCTGTTCCCCTGTGGCGCTCAAACGGGTGGACCGATTTGAATGCGGTTTTTTTTGTTTGAAAGGTGAATTAGTCGAGAGTGTTCTTAGCTATGTTTGATGAAAATCGGTCCAAGATGGCCGCCGCTACAAAATGGCGGATGATATATTTTTTCACAACTCCCTTGATATGGGTATCAAATGAAAGGGCTTGACTAGTAGAATAGCACTATTGCAAATTCAAGATGGCCGCCGCCACTAAATGGCGAATGTCGGGGGTTTTTTAAATTTTCAATTTACACTTGTTGTAAAAGCATGTAACACACGTCTTACATGTTACTTTACTGTCGTAGATATTTCTTTAGCCTTTGGCATATATACAAGACAGTAAGTATACAAGTTTCCTCTATTAAGGACGTTCTGGACGGCATGGGAACCACGTGCGTCCTTATCTGGCGTTGTATCGAGGTGTCGCCTATTATCTCGGTTTCGACCACTTTCCTTGCTTGTACGGCACCGTCGTGTACGCTGTACGCTCCTACCATGATGGATGCGGCAGTGTCACGTATGTGAGGTCCCGTACTTTGTAGGCTGTGGGAGAATGCTTCTATCTACCACGATCTGATATCATTCTTATGGGGTACCTACATTTATACGCTATACATTTATACAGTTTACTTGATGCATGAGAGTATCTATCATGGATTCGAAGATCGATATTCTGCGTAGGTCTAATAAACGGAATCGCTGATGAATATGCACAAAGAACAAATATTTAATCAATGTTAACGATATTAATTTGCATTTATATTAATTGTACTGTCTATTTAAATAAATAGTCTAGTCAAAAAAAAAAAACATAACGTTAATTATGGAATATTGAAATAGAAAATACAAGAATCTTCTTATTCTCGAATACCGCACACACGTATTGAATGATTGGTTATATTGTATTACCGATTGGAGATCGCACGCCGATAGCCAGATCGCATTCAATATCGCCATGTGATATCTCATGTAAGTCTTTTGGCACGCAAGCTGGATCGTAGAGGTGGCCCTGACTCCGTAGGTGTAGTTAAGGGTTATAATGTAGTTATAATAATTGCAGCCATGGTCCTCGCGGTTACATAAATTTTCCAGTAACGCAGAGGCATGCCGGTCTTTGCCGCATGAAAAATACCCGGATTATAACTCGGGAGCGATCTACCGAACAGATAACGCCGCTAGATATAAATTATCTCACAAACGTAAGACGCAACTAATATTAAATAAGAAAGCATGTAATTCACGTTGGTTCGATCTGCCCGGCCGTAGTAATAAAATACACAATTCTGACAGTTTTTAAATAATGACGTCCGTGGAGCTGCACCAGGAAATGCTTAGAAAGTTTAATAATACAAAGTTTGGCCTTAAAATGTAGTCCAATCTCGATTTGATCTTTAAAGTGAAAAGTATCTATATATTCCTTCAAAGATATCGGTTTCATTTGATTTAAAGGATTTCTTCGATAAGGGATCAAAAAGTAATTATACAAAGTAAAGTGCGTGACCAAGTGTAATTTTCATTTTGACACCTGTAATTTGAGTCATGATTCATATAATGAGGACACACACACATCTTCGTAGAATTTGAACCGACAAGTTTAATATAATTCTCTATAACTTGATTTCCTTAATAATTAAGTTAAATATTGTCTCGTCTTCAAATAATATAATCAAACGGACAATCAAGTCCCATATTAACTTTGAACATAGAATTCACGCAAGACGCAAACTTGTTTTCTATGAATTTCTTGAATCGTGACTTTATGCATAATTAAATTGTTTACTCTTGGCGCCACACTTATGAGTATAGTTTCGTTTTGTATATTCTTATTGGAGTAGTGTTCTTGAGAATTGTTTGTTAATTATCTTTTGCTGGAACTCTTATGGCTAGTTACCTTAATTTACTATCCGCGTGTTATTTTAGATTTGTTTTAATGAACAAAGCCGTTTTCCTTCTATTTGAAGGTATATTTATTTAATAGTTTGTTAGCTCTAACAATAAACCCATCATCAAGTTTGTAATTCATGTTCAGTAATTAATATTTAACCGCAAATAGGCAAATAGCTAGCTGACTAGTAGCTACTCGATCCTTGTTGGTTACCTTATAGATCAAATTATAATAATCTTCAAAGTCATCTTATTGACTATTGAAACCAATAACGTAGAATTTAAAATCTCGCAAAAATCTTCCTTTGCGTTTCCAATGGCATTTCCACTCGCCTGTGTCAGACCACCCTTACAAGGTATTTTAGGAAACATTCCTGAGCATAATGGGCGCCACCTCTTCCGATATTAAAAGACATTTGTTATGATGAAAACAAACATAATTCACCAAATAGGCAGAAATGCAATCGGCCGCCGGTCGGCAGAAACGCCTTGTAATTCTGGGACGCCCACTGATCATGCGGTTTTAGGTGTAAAAAAATCGATTAAAGTATGGCGACACGCTGCGATCGACACATGACTATGTTTCATTTCTGACAGCTGCGCAGGTTTTTACATTTTTGTGAAATTCAATTAAATGCTACGCGACGCCCGTCGCCTTTGTTACATATCATTTCACATCGTCGCCAAGGTTTATTGATATTTCACTATTCCGAACAAGGCATTATAAAGTGTCGGAATGTAATAAAGTTACACGGCAAATAGCATTAGTTTTTAATTAACCATTAACGATCATCGGTGCTCGTTCATGTTTACAGTTTGCCATGTTTTTATTGCTTTAATATCAATATTACATCATTAGATTTGATTAAACATTGAATAATGATTTTAAGGTTATAAAGCAGTGTTTGCTTTGCATTCATAAAATCATTGAACTATTGATATGGAATTATTTTTTGTATTTTCAGATTTATGAATGCGGTTGACGCATTTCTTGGAGTAGATGAAGGTATGTAACATACTTTGTACGAAATATGACTAAATCTGACCATGTAAAGCAGACAAAATATGTCTGCTTTACATGGTAGAGTATTGTCTGTATTTTTTTGAAGTCCATGACAAAAAAATAATGATTGGAATTAGAATAAAACGTAACATAAAAGACTTAAACTTCATACGACCTAAATTCGCCGAACTTGATGAGAGTTGTGATTTGATCGTTAATTTTCGTTTATTTACTGTTTCGTTTAACATGTTTTCAATGATTTTGGTCTGTTTAGTGTTTGCCACATTCGTTCTAAGATGGCAACCTCCCGAATGGCAAATGTGGAAGTAGGTTTTGTAAACTTTGATGTAGGTACGATTCACAAGGAGAAATGTCTTGCGTGGGAGAGACGTTTCGGTGAGGTGTTAATGCATGCCCATTGCCTAATTGTATTGCTTTACGAGACCACCATAAAGAGTGTCGTTGAGCTCTGCCTTTATTGTCACTAATTGTTGTTCTTTGTAGTCACTCTTCCCAAGTAAATACAATTTACATCACGATCGCTGCTATAAGCTTCACCTCGATTGAATTTTGTTTACATAGTCAAATCACTATTCCAACTATCAATATGTATCTACTAACTTCATCTTAAATAATATTATCAGATTATACGCGAACACATTGATCGAGTAGATCATACTCTCCATTTGCAGCGTTAATGTCTTACGTAACGAGATCATCAAAGTTATTTAAAAGTTTATCAGTAACGCTGGACGCAACATACGATTTCAATTAAAGATCGCTCGATTTCGACTCGGAATGTATAACGTGTTTATTAAATGAAGAGCTTCGGTGACACTTCGATCAACGGCTGACGAAAGCTGCGACAGGGCTCTAGTACGATTGGTTTGTCAATAAGTCATAGCAATCAAAACTAGTAGATTCGGTCCACACGTCCGAGATAATCGGCAGCTACACTTTTAATTACATTGACACAAATCTTGGTTATCGTCGAGCTTCTCACGGTGCCGAACTCAATATTCAGAATGTTCATTAAGTTCTAATTACGACTGGGCGCCCTTGTTTGTCTCGATCACTAAAACTAGCTTTTATTAGATTACGTGGGTAGTTTCAATTAATTGTGAGCATTCTATTATCTGTCGGCGTTTTCATTGGTAATGGTCAGTTATCGGTGTCGCTAAGTAGATGTAGTAGATTTGTATTGTATTCGACTGGTTCCCAATGGTGAGCGCCGCTTCCTCTAAATATATAGGCCAAGCGGAGAACCTTTATCTGTCTCATTAAAAAGATATCATTGTTGTTACTGGACTTAATTAAAATTAGTGTTAGGATTATTGAGTAAATAATATTCAAAGAAGCTCGACAAATAAATTATCACTTGAATATGATAACTTGCATTAACTTATTTTCTCATACGAACTTGAGAGAAGATGCCATATAGGTATAAATTGACACAGAAGTGGCGCTCGGGCAGGGTAATGCATGCGACGATATTCATATTTCACGCGCTATCGGACGCGAATCGCAGTCGCGTTCTGATTTACACGATATCGCGGTGTGCGGAATGTCTTACACGGGCTACCGTCCGCTCTCAAAGGGTGGTCTTACCCGTTGTCCTAGGGACCCAGGTGAACGACAAATGCGATGTGACGCCATGCGACACGACGGGACGCGATACGACTCCATAGAAAATGACTAACTTATCTACGCGACAACGTACGCCATGTGAAGGCTCAGCTACTGATTGATATTTTCGCGTTGCGTCTAGAACAACGGGTTAAACTGTACAGATGCAGACCAGCAATTTTCATCTTCAATTGAGGCTTTCAATTTCTCTATTTACTTTCGATTTTTTCATACATGTACGAAGTATTATATTTCCATGATGAAATGGAACTACCTAATAGAAAATCCATGAATTTATAATATTTGGATTTTATAAAGTTAGATATTAAAACCATTGCAAGAGTGATAAATTAACATGCTACTTGTAAGGGAATTATATATTTTTTTCTTCTATTAAATCGTCTTTATTTAAACTTATAAATAACTTTAAAATAATGTTTGGTGAACTAATTCTACTGACTTGACAATAGATTAGTTTGTTGGGAATGAACTATCTAAGTTTGGTAGTATGAGAGCTGAAAATATCCTTGCATTTGAAACAGTCCATTTTGTACAAACACAAAATAGTTGCGGACAAAGTTGCACTCCCTGCTAAGGGGGACACCAGTGACAAATGTTGCCGAGATAGTGCTATTGGGAACGTGATAACGTACGTTTAAAGATATAAATTTGTGACATATGGCAATAAAAATAAAAATAGATAACACGTCAGTAATAAACACTCAATTTACTTCCATCTTTAAAATTATAGAAAAACGATTATTTAAAAATCTTAAATTTAGTGACTGGGCAACTGCTGGCATTTATAAAAGTCGAAACAAGTTGTTTGACCTGTATGCAGAAAAGCAATATAATTATACCCCCGCGTTTATTGAATACGTAAGAAATTATTCCAAATTGTTTCGAAATGTTTGCATACAGGCAAAATCTCTTTATATAAAACAGAAAATCATTAATTCTGATAATAAAATAAAGGCAGCATGGGATATTATCAGTGATGAAATGGGGAAACATAAAGTGTATAATAATAAACTGGAGTTAAAAATTAATAATCATATTATTGACTCTGATATAGAGATCGCTAATACTTTTGAGAACTTTTTCCAAAATATTCCAGTTACCACGACTAGTTCCATAAATTCCTCGCCAACAGAAGCCTATAATATTTTAAGGGGCAATGTTTCTGAGTGCAATGTATTATTTCAATTTAAATACGTAACCCCATATGATATTATCAAAACATTCAAGTCCTTACAACACAAAAAGACAGGGGACTTATGGGGAATATCAGTAAAAATAATCCATAATGTTATTGATGTTATTGCACCATATCTTGCTTTTATTTTTAACAAGTCCATAGATTCGGGATCTTTTCCAGACCTAATGAAATGTAGTAAATTGATACCTCTTTTTAAATCGGGAAGCAAAAGTGACCCAAATAATTATAGACCGATCTCGATTCTACCAACCCTCAGCAAGATATTTGAAAAGATAATGCTCAACCAACTGCTTCTACACTTTAATTTAAATAAATTACTTCACACTGAGCAGTATGGTTTTACTAAGGGTCGTTCAACAACCGACGCAGCCGCAAGGCTGTTACGGCATATTTTCGATGCATGGGAGAAGTCACAGAATGCCATTGGTATTTTCTGTGATTTGTCAAAAGCATTCGATTGCGTTGAGCACGAGACTCTTTTACGAAAATTAAGCCACTACGGTATTAAAGAAACTGCACTCAGTCTTATTGCCTCTTATCTAAGTGATCGCATACAAAGAGTATGTATCAATGATGTTAAGTCGTCCGGATCAGCCTCAGTAATGGGTGTTCCTCAAGGCTCTATTCTAGGTCCATTCATGTTTCTAGTTTATATTAATGACTTACCACATTTCGTAGAAAATGCTTGCGATATTGTACTATTTGCTGATGATACGTCTTTGATTTTTAAAGTCAATAGAACCAAAGACAATTTTGACGATGTAAATAATACTTTATCTCAAGTTTCACACTGGTTTACTATAAACAATCTACTTTTAAATGCAAAAAAAACCAAGTGTGTCGAGTTTCTATTGCCCAATACAAGGGTTACTTGTAATAATTTAAAGATAAGTGGTGAGCCATTGAAAACTGAGGACACAACTGTGTTCTTGGGAATAACCCTGGATGCAAAGCTTCAATGGGGCACCCATATAGCAACGCTTGCTGGCAAGCTTAGCTCTGCTGCTTACGCTGTTAGAAAGATTCGACAGTTAACAGATGTTGAAACTGCAAAAATTGTTTACTTTGCATATTTCCATAGTATCATGTCGTATGGAATCTTACTATGGGGTAAAGCAGCTGATATTGAAAAAATTTTCGTTTTACAAAAAAGGGCAATTCGTGCAATTTATAATTTAAAACCGCGGGATTCCCTTCGAGAGAAATTTAAAGAAATAGGTATTCTTACAGTAGCTTCTCAATATATTTATAACAACATAATTTTTGTTAAGCAAAACATTCACAGTTACAATAAAAAGTGTGAATTACACGATAGGCAATTAAGAAATAGAAATAGACTCGTGATTCCTCGATTACGCCTCAAAAAGGTCCAAAAGTCGTTTGTGGGAATGGGCGTAATGTTCTATAATAAAATTCCACAACAAATCTTAGATTTGCCTTTACACAAGTTTAAGAATTCTATTAAAAGTGTGCTCATGAAAAAAGCATATTATACAATTGAAGATTATATAAATGATAAAAAAGCATGGATTTAATTTATTCGCTTTATACGCTATTATAACTTGAGGAGTATTCGATTATTGGTGTTTAATTCGATGCTTTAATCATGGGTAGCCTAAGTATGTCACGCTCTCCTTAAACATTTCTGTGGTGGTGTCGTGTGGTGCGGGTTGTTACGTTCCCTCAAATATGGTTGAGCGAAGCAATGGCTGGATCATGCGTCATGCTCGTGAACGGGTGCCGCCGTCGGAAATGGGGCTACTTTTGTCTGCCCTTCTTAACGTGTAGAATTGTAAGCACCATTCCGAACCAGTGGTAGATTCATTTGTCGATTCAAAAGCACTATTGTAAAAGTTTATCTGAATAAAAAATATGTCTTAGACTTGCCTTTACACAAGTTTAAGAACTCTATTAAAAGTATGCTCATAAAAAAAGCTTATTATACAATTGAAGATTATATAAACGATAAAAAAGCTTGGATTTAACTCGTTCCAGCAATGCGCGAGACGGCATTTCAATCATGTACATTAATAATAATAATTGTTATAATGTTATTTTTTAAAAAAGAGCAACCGCCGAGTTTCTTACAGGTTCTTCTCGGCTGGAACTGCATTCCGAACCTGTGGTAGACTCAATCGACGATTCAAAAGCACTTGTAAAAGTTTATTTGAATAAAAAACTTTTCTATTCTATTCTATTCTATTCTAATAATTTGTGAAGGCATTTTTATATTGGGAAAAGAATTTTTCAAAAATAAAGCTTAAGTAATAGGAATATTTTCTCGCCGCGGCGCACCATAAAAATACCGAATGACTGAACGTGTAGTGGAACGGTTATCTTTTAAATACCTAATCAGTCAGCATCTCGTCTCTGCCCACGCGTGGCGCCAGGAGAGTGAGGCAACGCGGCAGGTTACAGAGGTACACCGTACAATTAATCGAACTTTGTTATCATTAGTTAAAGTTAACGTTACATTTTACCCTTACACGAAAATCCTGTTTCTCATCCTTGAAATAGACCGAAGTTAGCACTTCTTTTGTTACATGTTTTTTTCTTTTAATATTTCATAAACATAATATTACTAGTGGATCCGGCAGACTTCGTCCTGCCCGGTGACAAACACACGCACAGAAGATATATTACGTACTGTATGAGAGGTACGGGTGAGAGAGTTTACCGTATCGACGGGATGACAATTAAATGTCTGACAGCTACGAAACCCGTGAACATTTTGTATGGGAAAATGTTTTTTCTTTTATTTTTTCGTCAATTTTCCAAAGTTTTTAATAGTTATTCTGCTATCCGGGACGGAGACGAATACAACAAATCAATAACCATGAAAATCGCTCCAGCCGTTTTCGAGTTATAAGTGTTCGAACTAACACGACTTTGTTTTATACTATGTAGTGATAAGCAAAATCGAAATGGAAAAGTATAGGACAGGCAATTTTTAAAATTTTGATAAGCTAAAGTTTCAACGACAATGTTTTCGCAATTGATTCATAAAGAGGCTCATAAAAGGATTTGATCGTAAAGCGAGACATCATAATCACGAATGCGTGCGGTAAAATCCTAATAAGCTGATTACGATGTAAGGGGGTCGTGGCGTGGGCGCGTTATCCCGTATCGATATCGAGCTGTCTCACAATGGCTATACTGATTGTCGACAGATGATCCGACGAAAGCGCACACCCATCTGTGATCATCACTGATATGCGATGCGGCTAAATGAACCAAATAAATTAAGATCTATAGTTTCGTAGGTGTTTTAAAATTGCCAGGTGCATTAATACCACTTACACCATTACCTGTTATTAAATTGACGTAAAAAGTATCCTGTATCAAAAAGTGTAGTGTACCAATTTTGAATAAAGTTTATTTGAATTGAATACAAATGTAGTTTTTATACTTAATTATCGTAAAAATTTTCTTCAAAAAACCGTCTTTTAATTACTAGGAATCGGTTCAGAAATCTCGGAGAAATCGGTGTAGGTACTTACTACGTACATAGAAAAAAAAATATACTCGCTGAATTGATAACCTCCTCCTTTTTGGAAGTCGGTTAATAAAGACGAGTTACGACATGTCTCTTTAAATCGTAAAGACAAAATTGACGCCCAGTCCAAGTTCCCTTGAAATTATACTGTTTGTTTCTTTAATTGAAAGTGGAGTCGGTCTTAATTAAGCTGTGGCGAAAGCCTCTCTTGATGGATTGTTGCAAATGGAAATGTTTTATTTTTACTTGTAAGCCGACTTGGCATGAATATGCATGTGTAATGTCTCAAATGCATTACCTCTTGGCTCGTCGTGGGAATTGTGCATTTACAACGCAGGCTTTTGGTTCTTCATTTTTGTCTCGTGCTCAGAAGCGGTTTTCGAGGATAACTGTTTGTTTGCGTGATGTTCTCAATGAGATTTAAGACCTAGATATTAATTTTGTATATTTTATTTTAATTGGATTTTTTTTTGAGTCTCTGGTTGCTGCCCTCGGGCTCTCGGGCAGTAAATTGGCACGATGTACAACAAACAAGTATAAATTAAAAATTAAAAAAACCCCCGACATTCGCTATTATGTGGCGGCGGCCATCTTGGATTTGCATAGTGCTATTCTACTAGTCAAGCCCTTTCATTTGATACCCATATTAAGGGAGTTGTGAAAAAATATATAATCCGACATTTTATAGCGGCGGCCATCTTGGATCGATTTTGATCAAACATAGCTAACAACACTCTCGACTAATTCATCTTTCAAACAAAAAAAAACTGCATTCAAATCGGTCCTCCCGTTTGAGCGCCTCAGGGGAACACACACACACACACACACACACACACACACACGCACGCACGCACGCACGCACGCACGCACGCACGCACGCACGCACGCACGCACGCACGCACGCACGCACGCACGCACGCACGCACGCACGCACGCACGCACGCACGCACGCACGCACGCACGCACACGCGCACGCGCACACGCACACGCACACGCACACGCACACGCACACGCACACGCACACGCACACGCACACGCACACGCACACGCACACGCACACGCACACGCACACGCACACGCACACGCACACACACACACACACACACACACACACACACACACACAGACACACACACACACACACACACACACAGACACGTCAAACTTATAACACCCCGTCGTTTTTTCGTCGGGGGTTAAAAATTATACACTAACAAGGTGCCATAAACTCGTCTTCCCAGTACCTACTCAGTATATTATATTTAGGTGTAAATGTTTCGTACTACTTCAAAGTTCTTCCTGAGGAAGCGTCAAACCACGGCCACGACTTCCGCTCACCCCGCCCACCCTTTTATTGAACCCCCTGCAGAGGGGTGTAAGGGGTGAATGTCAACGACCTCCGTCCAATGTTTGCGGTGCGATTTTGAAAACACAAACATGAGCTCACCATTATTTTTCCGCGGACCATTTTAGCTATTGATCGGGCGTTCTCTTTATAATTCAATTGGAGATAGTGTTTCAAAAAGTGGTTTGTTGGTCGCTTGCTCTTAGTTTTTTAATAGCTTGACAAAACTTATTTTAATCTTTAGCGTTTTTGAAATGTTATATTTATTATTGTTTAGTTGGGAAGATAGTTTTAACGTTCGACTCAAAATAACTTCTTCACTTTATGTACTGATTGTGTTTATAAGCGATGGAATTGTAGCATAAGTTTGCGTGTAACTCTCACTTATACAAATACTATTATTATAAATGCGATTTTGACGAAATTTGGTACAGAGATAGACTAGACCTCGGAGAAGGACATAGACAACTTTATATCCCGGAAAATCATAGAGTTCCCAAGGGATTTTTTAAAACCTAAATCCACGCGTATGAAGTCGCGGGCATATCAGCTTGTATTTTGTATAAGTGATGGTTCAGTAAAAACTCTACCTACTAATCAAGCTTATAATAAGTATATAATGTTATGTAGGGGCCACAAAATACGGCGAATATAGCGTATACGGCCGTTAACCGTAGGTGTAGCCACGATTAACGGGAAATGGTATTGACAATGTCGTACACCACCGTAGAAATTTGGCTTAAATCCGGCCACTCAGTCACACGAGTAGATAAATACAGAGGGGAAACTTCTACAAGCGGCCCGCTGTAGGTACACTCACACATATGCGCACATTTGTCACCCAACTGTACCGGTTGGTGGACCGAGCGGGCATCCGTCAACCGTTGGTGAGTGTGTTTGTGTGAGTGTACCTACAGCGGGCCGCTTGTAGAAGCTTCCCCTCTGTACCTACTTAGCTACTCATGTGCACTCAGTTCTACGCGTTTTTTACCGGCGATAATTATCGCGTACTTTAAGGCATTTTTGGGCATTAACATTAACCATAATGTAGCTGCGACATTTGCGAAACTTTATAAATCGCATTTACAGATTCGTTGGTCGGAGTCCACTGCACTCACGGATTGAATCGAACTGGCTACATGGTCTGCCGGTACATGCGGGATCGACTAGGAATACCTGCCAAGGAAGCTATCAAAAGTTTGTAAATTTTAAAACAACAGCTTCACCACATCCTACTATACCTAATACCTAATATTATAAATGTGAAAGTGTGGATGTTTGGATGTTTGGATGTTTGGATGTTTAGATGTTTGGATGTTTGGATGATTGGATGTTTGTTACTCAATCACGCCGCAACTACTGAACTGATTTGGCTGAAATTTTGAATGGAGATAGATTATGCCCTGACTTAAAACATAGGCTACTTTTTATCCCGGAAAATCCTCAGTTCCCACGGTATTTTGAAAAAATCTCTAGCTACAGCTATAGGTAGATTACTATAGCAAACTTCCTTGAAAGAAGGTATAAAGGTTAGTAAAGGGAGCGGGAACGGGAACCGGAAATCCACGATTCCCTCGGGATTTGTGAAAAACCGAAATTCACGCGGGCGAAGCCGCGGGCATTCTCTAGTTCTCTCATAATACTTACACTATAATCTATAACTTTAAGATCATGAAATTACTTTAGAATTAATGTTTTTATAATTTTTAGGGTTTGAAGTGGCGCGTGGCTATAAAATCGAAAGAGAAAACTACATCGCCGATCTTCTCGGCAAGACACCGCCACCCCCCGATGTTGGTAGAGATACTGTCGTTAAACCAATTTTCAAGGAGAATGGCGTTAAATATCGTTCACCAATAATCGATTACGATGATGAAGTAGAGCACAGACGCGAATCTAGAAAAAGATTTGGAAATCATTCGTATTCATCACGTAGAAATGATAGTAATTATAGTACGAATAGAAGAAGCGATCCGAGTATAAAACGTTCTAAAGGCAACAAACAAAGTGAATCGAGTCCAAAAAGGTCCTCAGACTATGTATATGATTATAAATACGACTACTGACGGTAGTGATGAGTAACTAACTTTTATATTTAAAATGAATTTAGGTATATTTAATTTTTAAACTTATGTTTTATTTTCCCTGCATATTTCTGTAAAATCTTTTTATGTAAATATTGAAATGTTTGAATAATTGAAAGTTACTAGTGAATAGTTACTAATGAATATTTCTTATGGAAAACCGTTTTTGGGAGCGAAATTTAATCTTCGGTACATAATACCTACTGAAGTTTAACAACTACCTATCGCACATTAGTCAAATATTTTGAACTTCGTTGTTTATAATTTTAGGCATCTCTGATTGACAATTTTTTTCCTATGTATCCTCCTTTTATTGAAATACGGCAATATTGTTAGTTTCAGTTATTCGGAAGTCCGCAACTCACCTTAACTTTTATGTTTGTTTAACTTGATCACAATTCCTTATTATAATATTATATTAGGGAATTGCAAAAAAAATTATAAAATATAACTTTACAACCGTTATTTTTTGTTTTATTGTTAATTAGCTAAACATTTTAAGGTAATCTTGATAAGATCGCTGTTTACCGCCTTATTGTACCTATCTACCTTTTAAGTTTTTTGTATGTCTGGTCTTTTTATTTGACCACATTGAAATACGAATACATTCGAGTAATGTCTGCTTTTTCTTAGTTCACTTAAAATGTAAACAACTCCATCCTCGCTGAAACACGTAAGCGACGCGTTTTGCACGACGCATATTACGTTCTTACCGCGAACTAACAATAAAGTCATGATTTAAGTGAAAATTCAAATATAAGAACGTTTCAAGCCTCGGTTAAAGATTGATAGAATCTAGTTTCAGAAAATGTACTTTATGCGGCTTTAACAAGCCACGCTTGTGCGAGCAGAGCATGATTGCACCTAAGAGAAATTATAAGTACCTCTTCTTCTTGATTGCACTTATGTATGACCAATCATTTTTATTGGCTAACATTTACTTCAACTTAGGGAACAATGCTTTCAAAATCGGTTCAATAGTTTTCAAGATATAGACCAATACAAGTGTGACGACCTAGCTTATTTTGCTATATTGAAGTCGGTTAATTTTTCTTAAATTATAACTTGCTTAAAAACGAGCAAAGGTAAAAAAATACAGTTGTAGTAAGTATTTAATAGGAAACTTTTAATAAAAATAACTGCAGACACAAAAAAATGTAAGTCATGAGAACAACTCTAATTATGGTGAAATTTGTGGGATCACGTATAGTGACGTGAACAGCTCGCACGTGCTCGATACCATCGAGATGTTGTGGAGATTCGGACGCGCGATGCTGCGGGATGCTGCGGCTCGGGTGCGATGGAGGCGACACCGACACTGCTGGAGAATGAAGGACATTTATAAGTATTACTCATAGTTGCTTATTATAAACATCGTCTTTATAATGAACAGGTTTTTATGAAAATACTGAATGGCGCATAATAAGAACTGAATTTTAAATATTTACCAGTCTGTTGATAATGGGTAAAATTGAAAATAAATTGATAAAAGCAACATTTTTTAACAGATTTTGATGAAGTGAAAGGATAATTACAATTACCTTAGACTATAATAGTTCTGGATTTGCCTCCGTAAAAAAATATTTTTAGAAATCCGTTTGGGTTACCACTTATCAGTTATAACTTATTAGTACCTACCTACTGTTCCAAAATAAAAAAAGATGATGCACAAGGAGCAATGATATCATATACCTACCTACAATATGTAAATAACGAGTAGAAGAGAGCAGAAGAGTAGCTATAACATACAAAATAATTAAGCTCAAAAATGTTTCAAAATACGGAGAAATCGATAAAATCTCGGGGCTATTTATTAAACAAAGACAGTTAATGGTGTGTGCAATGAAGGCATGAAGGCGATTTTCTCTACATACACTGATGCCCTTTAGATTGCGTTTACGCAATGTCTCATGGAAGAATTCGGGTGCACATAATATTTAGGATAATTGACATTTAGTTTTGAGCTCGTTACCTTTTATAATTGGCTTTTATTATATTCGTTTCTCTAAATGTTAGGTATAGTTTAAAGGCCGCAGGCTCTACAAACCAGGCATAGTCTGAGCGGTTTTAACTAAACACAAGAGTCTAGGCAGAGTTTTCAAATAGGTACCTACCTAGGTACTTCAAACTTACTTCGAATGATAAGCTCAATGATGCCTTAAACAATTTGTTACAAAATATAATCTTTAACAAGACTAGCTGTGTTACCCTTACCTACTTACCTAACATTAATAATAATTAATTATTTATTAATTGAAGATTGAGATTGTGCCCCGAGAGAATTTATTCTGATTTTGGGCCACCCTTTGATTTCAATTGTAACATAGTTACATGTGATAGGTAGGTAGGGTAGGGTGGTGCAAGACGGCGCAGTTTGGGATTGAAGCTACATAAAATGAAAAGTGCAAGGGTTATCCGGATGAAACTATGTATTCATAATCATTAATTATCTGACAACAAAAACACATACTTATAATATTAAAAAAAATAATAACATTCACAATAAATCAAAGAAAGCGACTAACGAGAATTGCGCAGTTTTACACATCCTAGTGTGTAAAACTGCGCGTTGAGATCGATAAGATTGCGCACTTTTAATAAACATAAAAATTGGCCAAGTACGAGTCGGGCCTCACTTTTTTAGGGTTCCGTACATAATTATGAACAATATAATATTTTAGGTCTAAGAAATATTTAATTTTCGAGCTAGACATCCCAACAACCCATGAAAGAATAACCCAAAAAATGTTCGTTTGTTTTGGGTCACAGCTTATAAACTATTTTATGAATCGTTGTTTTCAGTATTTGTTGTTTAAATAGAGCATATGGTAATTAATATACCGAAATATTATATTCCTAACTAGTTTAGTTTTTGAGATAGCCCCCGTCACAAAAATGGTCTAAAACTGACAACTTTGATGGCCCCCCATTTCCTTATTTTTTGAGCAAAAATTTAAAAAAATATATATATTTACTCTACTTAATGAGCTCTAAACAATGATACCCCACAAGCTAGGGTAAGAAAAAAATTTTTTTTCCGGCTCCTTTCTCATGTATGGGAGCCCCCCCCTAAAAATAATTTAATTCAATTTTTAATTCAATATTTGATTTTGGATCAACGTTTTACACAAAATACCAAAATTTCACGTTTGTACCTCATTTTGTCTGCGAGCTAGAGACCTGTGACCGGCGGACAGACAGACACACAGGCAGACAGACAGCAGAATTACCCTATTAATGTCACATTAATAGGGTTTCGTTATTATTCTTTGGGTACGGAACCCTAAAAATCACAAATTATTTGCAACCGATACCTATTGATAAAACGTATCTAAGAACCATTGCTGAAAACCTTCTTTCAAATAAAAAAACACATTCAAACCAGTTTACCCGTTTAAGAGCTACGGTGCCACAGACAGATACACAAACAGACAAACACACACGCAGTGGTCTTTATAACCTCTTTTTGCGTTGGGGGTTAAAAAGAAACTAATGTATAAACAACAAACAATGTGTGTACTGTGTAAAGTTGCGCGCGCAGTACTACACGCACTCAAGATGCGCAATCTTACACACTTAGGTGCCGGCTTAATCATTACGATATTACTGCCATTTCGTAGAAAATTGCTATACTATTTTGTATGGATCATAAACATGACCTAACCCGTTGTGCAAAATTAAGGATAAAACACCAAAATTTTAATAACTTTTTTAGTAATAATACATTCAATTCGTTAAAAAACAAGATCAAACGTATACAAAAACTTTGAACTCACATAATTCCTGCATTTCTCAAGACATTCCAATATTTTTTCTGGAGCACGCACCGGCTTCGATAACAAGTAAAACACAACTGAAGTTAGCTACGAATTTAACTCCGTTGTCTAGTTAGGACGTGTGCGCAGTCTTATCGACCGCGCAGTCTTGCACCACCCTACCCTACCTAATCTATAATTTAATATTAGGTATGTAGGGTATAGGTAGTTACTTAATATAAGATTGGGGCCAGCACACTAGACGAATGAGAAAACTGTTTTCTTGTTGTAGACAATTTTCTATCCCAAGTTAGTAACAACTTGGTCTCTACAAACAAATCAGTCAAAAGTTGTGAAGATACGATCGTTATTGTCTGTAACGATGTCCCACTTCTACGGCTCGCAGCGTGTTTTATGTTACAGAATACTAACTTATGAACTGTTTGTTTGTTCAATATTTTCTCCGGTACAAAGGTAACGTTCGAGGTTCTTCCTGATTTATTTGTTGTCGATACTGGTAACTGGTAGCTTTCACGAGTCGTCGTCTCTAGTCACATTTATTGCTCTATTGTTTGCCTCCTAGGCGCTGATTACAAGTGATTTGAGTAATTTACTTGTAACCACCGTACATTCTATAGGTTTCTAGCGTTGCTGTCGTAACGGACTGCAATTTCTCAAACTCTCAAACAAGAGAGTTTTAACGCTAGGCGCAATGACAGAACTTTAGTTTTAGGTAAGTATATACACCTACCTATGGAATAGTTTATTAAAACAGTCATCATTAGATTGAAATACCTTCTATTTATCAATTAAGATAGACATTTTAATCTAAACGCCATTTTTCATGTTATACGAGCTCTCCTAGACAAAGTTCGTCGTTAAATGCGTTATCTACAGGTCTAAACTCGAAAGAGCGTAAATTATTTCCACTTTGTTAGTTCCTAATAAAATTTAACATCTTAACTAGTGTTATCTCATATTTTTGTTACAAATCTTAACTACCTGGCTTCCGTCAAAGCATATTTCTTCAGATCCTTCGGTTTGACTGACATGGATGACCGTATAATTTATGTCCATTGCTTTGAAGTCGTTCCGTTTTAATGCGCTCGTTTACACCGGTGACAGTTGGTGACGCTTCGGGCGCCATTTTGATTGTTATCGATTTATCGGAAAACAATGCGTAGGTCAGGCCGGCACTTCGGAATTTCGGTCCTTTATTTGTTAAAAGAGTTAACTGCTCTACACCATGAACTAAGGACATTGTTTAATCGGACCTTAGACCATAGCCAGCTCATGATTAGGCTTTGACAAGACTTTTAATACGTACCTAAATAGGTACTTTTGGCTTGTACATATACTTATGTACCTAGGTGCAGGGCAATTTGGCAAATCCAGTTTTATAATTTCTAAATTGTCTCTGGTCTGGTTTGCTGGGAAAATTCAGCCGTAGCTAGTTAGGTACGACCTTACCGAACCCATGGAAAAAATGAAAAATTTAGATTTTTTTTATTATACTTACTACTACTATACTTAACCAACTGATTTCAGTCATAAATATCCGAATTATGTTTTAAATTCTCGTAAATAGGTAGCAGTTGATTGACCTGGGTAATGGGTATGTAGGTGATATTACATATCTTGACTCGTTCCAGCAATGCGCGAGACGGCAATTCAATCATGTACTTACCATAAAATTGTTATATTGATATTGTAAATTTGGAAAAGAGCAACCGCCGAGTTTCTTGCTGGTTCTTCTCGGTTGGAACGGCATTCCGAACCAGTGGTAGATTCATCTGACTATTCAAAAGCACTTGTAAAAGTTTATTTGAATAAAAAACTTTTCTATTCTATTCTATCCACTTATACGTACGTTCGCAGAAGGCAATAAAGAATATATCCACGCAACATGGGCGATATCTTCAAGGGTTATAACTCTTATATCCACATTAACAGATCGATAAATAATTTAATTCAAGGAGTGCTCTCGTAGCCTGGAGGCAACGCCGCTGCTGAGATTGGTAACTCAGAGATTAATAATGTAGACGTTGTTTGCCTTAAAAATGAAGGAGCTTAGGATCAGTAAATTAAGAATGGGTGATACCTACCTATTTATTAAAATCTCTCTGTTTGTATTTCTTTTATTGTTGTGGGTTGTGACTTGTGCCCATAAACGTATTAAGTATTACTTATAATGCTGAGCCTGAGCTGCCTCGTTGGTCTAGGGGTTAGCTTGCTCTACTGCGGATCGCCAGGTCCTAGGGTCTATTCCCGGGTCAGTTAAGACTACCTGCACCGGTTAGGAACTGACTGGGTAGAAGATTTAAATATTTTTGAGTTAGGTAAGCAAATTCTACTGGGTAAAGCTGACAATAAATGCAGCAGTTAAAAGCGTCCGCTTTCTTTGATTTAATGTTTTATCTATCTTCTATAATATAATAAAACTGTAACAGATCCAATTCTGTACATTGAAGATATTTTGAAATTTTTTATCGGAGGGCACTCTGTAATCGATACTGAAGCCAAAACTGCAATTTTTTTCATTTTTGTCTGTCTGTCTGTCTGTCTGTCTGTCTGTCTGTCTGTCTGTCTGTCTGTCTGTATCTTGGCCGCGCATCACGCTGAAACTACTGAACGGATTCGAATGAAACTTGGTACGATTTGAGTTTATACTCCGAGGTAGGTTATAGGATACTTTTTATCCCGAAATCCAGCATGGTTCCCTTGGGAGAGGGGATGAAAGTTAAAACGTGTATTTAGCTGTAATTCATTAACGCGTTATTCGATTTCACTCATTCTTTTTTTGTTAGAAAGGTAGTACTTTAAGTATTGTCCCGTAAATATTTCAAGGTCATAGGTTTTTTAGTTTAGAAATGACAGGCATTTATTGGGTTCCGATAACTTGGGACCCGGATCTTTGTACGTACGGCGTATTTTAAACTGGCGTGCGTTTAAATTTATGTTTGTCATTCTGTCTATTTGTTCCAGCTAATCTCCGAAATGGCTGGATCGATTTTAATGGAACTTTCAATGTTATAAGGAGTAACAGGCTACATTTAGTTTAGGTATATAAAAGAATTATGGGATCCGATCCGATTCTATATAAAGCCTATAAACACGCGAACGAAGTTGCGGGGGTCAGCTAGTATTCAATAAAATTGGTATACTTTAAACCAATTCTCCCTGGTTTAAAGTATAAAATTTACGTAAGAATATTCAAAGAACAATCCCCAATCCATTGTAGAATATATTTAAGTATACTAACAAGAAGAATTGTTATCGAAGCTCGTCATAAAATTTACTACTCAATAAAGTTGTTTTCGACCGTTAGTCATTTAATAAAGTAGTCGTTTAGTCGTATTGATTATTTTACCAATTAATTAAGACAGTTTTACGAGTTTTATCTTCACTTAAAAAAAGATTTTTTTCGTTATTGGTCAAATGGTCACTGCGATAGCGTTTTGTTACCAATGAACATATTTATAACTGGTTAATTGTAAATAAGTTACCTATTTGATACTAAGGCATCTAGATCCTAATCGTACCTATTGGATTAGCAGTTCCTACTAAAATGTTCACAGGTTCAAAGTCATTATAAACCTTTTGGCCGCTATCTCACTGGCGTTTTGCGAGCGTTGGCGTTCCTCCAACGTCTGCGCAGCGTTGTTGCGACGTTAACGTTGCGTTGACATTGCGAAGTCGAAGCGTGAACGGTTGCCATTATAGTAGGGGAGCCGAGGATGCTAAATGTGGATTTACTCGAGCGTCGTCGGGACCTAGTAGATTTTATAGATTAGTTGATAGGAAAAATAAAAGGTTATAATATAAGGTTTTCCATTTCAGTGGTGGGGAAAGCTTCTAGCTGCACGCTCTTATCTTCAATAGACGATTTTTATAACTTCGGCTTGTGGAAGTCGCTTGTGGAAGCTTTGTAACGCTCCCAATCTCGTACGTTACGTTCAAATAGTCTGATTTTCTAAATATAGTACTTTTCTTAACCGACCATATCTTAATCTGACGTTTCTGAGTAAGTATTTCTGTCCATCTTTTTTTTTTATTTTGCGCGCGGCTCTCTGTAAAAGGGCTTATATATGGTAGAGGTTACTCAGCAGGATGCAAGATGCGTCTCTTATGTTAATGTAACGCGCTCGAGTAAATACAAAAATCCCCTCTTGGGCTCCCCTACTATTAGAAACTCTAAACGTTGACGTCGCGTCAACGCGACGTTGTCGCTGCGCAGACGTTGGAGAAACGCCAACGCTCGCAAAACGCCAGTGGGATAGGGGCCTTTATGTTGACCTTCTCGGCATAGTGGAAAACGCTGTGATCGTATAAGTGGGAGGGCCCGGGTTCGATTACTGGCCCTGTCTTTTTGGGAATCTATAATTTCTAAATTGTCTCTGGTCTGGTCTGGTGGGAAGCTTCAGCCGTGGCTAGCAAGTAGCACCCTACCAGCAAAGACGTCGTCAAACGATTTATCGTTCCAATACGATGTCGCGTAAAAACCGATCAGGTTATCCCGCCTCCATTGTAGCATCACTTATCACCATGTGAGAGCGCAGTCAAGGGCTAAATTTTTCGGGATAATAAGAAATCTGAATATCTTCAGAATGCAAGCTAAGTATTATACTTGCGGCCGTCAAGATCCGCTCAGCAGTTGAGCCATGAAAAGGTAACAGACAGACATACAGAGTTTTTATTTTCACGTTTAAAATACAAGTAGGTATTATGGCCTGTTTCACCACCTGATAAGTGTCGGATAGCCTAAACGTAAGTTTTGTCACTTTCTTACTTTGTTTTTTTAACTTTCTTTGTCAAGTGACAAAGACAAAAGTTGTATAATAGCTATCTGATAGTGATCAGAAGGTTGTGAAACAGGCCCTTAGTATGCATTTTATTTTACATATTTTTTTAGGGTTAAGTAAATACGAAAAAAATTTTCAAGTGAGATGATTCTGCGATGAGTTTTTTAGGTAAGTATATAGAGCTTCTAAAAATGTTTTTCTTTTTCAGTGTAACTAAGTGACAATCGGACGGACATGTAGCCTCGTCTAGTGTGCGGAAAATGAGACACTACACCTGAAAAACTTTACTGTTCACGCACGCACCTGAAAAATTTCATACAAAATTTTAAAGAAGCTGGAATAATACAAAAATAATCGTTATTTATCTATGATATATTTATAAACTTATGCCCGAAGACTGGTAATCTATCTAGGATATTATCACTACATAGTAAGTATAAAACAAAGTCACTTTCTCTGTCCCTATGTCCCATATGTATGGTTAAATCTTTAAAACTACGCAACGGATTTTGATGCGGTTTTTTTTAATAGATAGAGTGATTCAAGAGGAAGGTTTGTAAGTAGAAAAATTGGACCCGGTAGGTGGCGCTAATAGCGGGCAGGACGATGTCTGCCGGGTCCGCTAGACTGTTATAAAAAATCTCACATTCGTTTTACTGATTTTAGTAAAGTTATGGACATCGTGAAGATTAGAGCATCAGACACTGTACTTTGTGAATACCGGAGAGAGAGATCAGGCACAGGACTGACGGTTTTATGTGCACTCCGAGGCACTGGTGTGTAACACCGCCATCTTTTCAACTTCGAACTGCTATTGGGAAAATCCAAAAATTCGACAGGACTTGAACTCCCCAGTCGAAGAATATCTATTACTTATTAAAAGAGTACGACAGTTCCAGCCGCATCTTCTCTCATTGCTTATTTATACCTATAAGAAAATTAGGCAGGTTTAGTGGGTACCACAATAGTGTATAGGGGGTTGAACCGTCGATCTTACGATTTTTGATCCGCGCCCGACCACCGTTGCGCTGTTGAGGCTTTTACTACTAAGTACTAGGTACCAACTCAGAGCTAGCACTGAGAATTTCTAGACAGAAATCTATAACTATGTACCTACTTAATATAATAAAGCGGAAGAGTTTGTTTGTTTGAACGCGCTAATCTCAGGAACTACTGGACCGATTTCAAAAATTCTTTCACCATTGGATATGTATATTGTATACGTTATCCTTGAGTGCTATAGGCTATATATGTACCACGGGCGAAGCCGGGGCGGACCGCTAGTATCCAATACTTAACAATATTATTATTATATGCCCATCCTGGGAATCGAATCCAGGACCTCGTGATCCGCTGTGGTATATGCTAATCACTAGAGTTCACTAGACACAGAACAGAATGCAAAGAATGCGGACGTATCTTCATTAGTAAGTATTATGTTTATCAATTAGTTCCACCTTGTTACGGTAAATATGGCAAACAGTGATTAATAATTGCGTAGCTTGTTAGCGTACAGTAAAAAATATTTTATAACGTAATGCACCGTGACCAACGACCTCTAATGTCTCGACAATCAAATTTTGCTAAGGGTGAGTGCACAGATGATGAAGATAAAATTTCTTTACAGCAATCATTAAATTAAAGCTGTGATAGCCTAGTGGTTAGGACGACCGACCTCTAATCGGAGGTCGTGGGTTCAATCCCAGGCACGCACCTATAACTTTTCGGAGTTATGTGCGTTTTAAGTATTTAAATATCACTTGCTTTAACGGTGAAGGAAAACCTCGTGAGGAAACCTGCATGCCTGAGAGTTGTCCATAACGTTCTCAAAGGTGTCTGAAGTCTGCCAATCCGCTTGGCCAGCGTGGTAGACTATGGCCAAAACCCTTCTCACTCTGAGAGGAGACCCGTGCTCTGTAGTGAGCCGGTAATGGGTTGATCATGATGATGATGATGATGAATCATTAAATTCTGACATACCTCCGTTTGGACGACCCGAGTGGCGCTGCTGAAAATTACCGTTCGTCGGAGGAAAGGAGCGATAGCACAGATTACTAGATGCCGGTAGGTAATGGGTGTCAAGCCTTAGGATCAATTTATTTCGCAACATGAACAACAAAGTTTTAGCGAAAACAATCCAATTAACGTATCTGTATGCTTAAAATAATATTGAGCTTTGTCATTATTATAATGTCTTAATCAAAACAAAATTACTACAAAAGAAGAAGCTTGTAAGTATTTACGTACCTATTTATTAAAACCTGATTGCAATTTTTATGCATCCATTTTTACGAATTATGAACGTATTTATTGGCGACTTGAAGTCGCGTTCTTGTAATTTAGAACAATAATTGTCATAATCCGAAAATAACTCACACTTTTCTTTTAATTTCGTTGGGATTTTGATTTACCTAATGAGGATTCTAGGTACTTACTACATAAATACTAAAAATACACGTCTTGTAAAAATAGATTTTTGTTTGTTTTGTTGACATGTCAATTAGGAGAGTTTTGAGTTAGTGCAGTCAAAAAAGTTGTCAATTTCCGGCATTACAGCAATTTATTGTAATGTCTAAACTGAATTAAGCATAAAATATGTTATGTACCAAAACCGGTTAGCTTGTTAAAATTTCTCAAATTCTTCGTCTTCTGAGTTCTTCGTATTCAATGATAGATTTTCTTTCATAATTTATTGAACTAAAAAAATATCGGTATGAGATTACAACGCGTGGGTTCATATAGTTCGTAGGTACTTAAATGTAAATTGGCATTTCTGAAATAATATTATATCTGAGGAATTTCCATAATACGGTACCTACCTATCTATTCAAAAATTTGAGGCGATACCTCGATAAGATTATGAGAAATAAATACGGTTTGGCTCATTACTTGTTCTATTTTTTTTTTCGACGGATACGTGGAACTTTTTATCTGGATTTGAAATAATATCGATACCAGAGCAGGAAGTGATTTATTAAAATTTGATCGCCTGATCATAGGGGTGCTTCTAAAAAATAACAGGCTTTGTTGACTTTTATCGTAGTCGATATTATCCATGTTGATGTTTTGTTTATTTATTTAAATTTTAGTTTTGATTCGAAGCTCAATATGAACTACTCGTATCATGTAACATGCTGCGTAGTGCGTGTACCATATGGTAAATTTTTATTAAAATTCTGTGTAGAATAAATATTTTTTAGAAATAACAATAAAATCGCGCATAAATTAAAATAGAATACTAATTAAAGGAAAAAAGAGGGCTCGTCCGGGATTTGAACCCGGGACCTCTCGCACCCAAAGCGAGAATCATACCCCTAGACCAACGAGCCGCTTGTTACACATTTCGAATTATTGAAAAACAATACATATACTTAGCCTTATTTGTGAAAAAAACGCACGGCTAAATATACAGGTATAAAAATACTATGAAAATTATGGAGCTATATTTACATTAGATAATGTGGCCAATTCTGTTGTACACAATCTCTAAACCTAAACTAAAATGACAGGTCTAAATTTATTCCTATCTTTTTCATAGTGCTCACTGCAGAAAATGATAGCAATAGATTTAGGCCTGTCATTTTAGTTTAGGTTTAGAGATTTTGTACAACAGAATTAGCCACATTATGTGCTTAAGGTAATAATAATAATTACTAGCTAGTAATTATTATTATTACCTTAAGCACATAATTTATGTGTTCAGTTACTTCAGTGTCATACCAGTTATCACCAAGAGGTTGTCATTTTTAGCTACTCAAGTGGGCCTTTTATTATTATTTATCAACAATTTCATATGAACAAATGTTTAGAGGATTTATCGTGAGATAAATAATTCATAAACTGTTAAAGACAACCATGGTAAGGATTACCAGAATTGTAATATTTCCAGTTCCCTTTCCAGTTACTAACTTATGTGAACGTTGCTTCGCTTACGCAATAGCTTGGAAAAAAAGTTTAAAAGAAGGGTTTCAGTGCTTCAACGTATAGATATGTATGCAAACGGAAGCATTATATTAATGCCACGTATTCCATAATCTTATTGATAGACTTGTAAATGTTGGATACATTTCATCAGGTCAAATAAAGAATTTTCCTTTCTTGTCGCGTCCATGATAAGTATAATCTATTGGTAATTAAGCTGTAATATATTGAGCATACATGTTTTCTTTGGCTCATTAATGGATCATTACTCTTTCTTACGGCTCTTAGGCCCAACCGTTCTTATTTATAAGACCATGCGCGTCGCATTGCGTTATGAATGAGATGCGATGCCAGTAAATATAAGTTGTGGCATTATTTTGACTGAATTAAATATATTAGATCCATTTAGTCCATTTAATTGCTAATTAAATGTATAAAACAGTCGTGACTAATAGGAGTGCTTATGTCTGTGTATCAAAATCAAGTGGAAATAGCATCCCGAACCAGTGGTAAAAATTTAAATATTTATAAAAACTTTTTCATTTCCTTTTGTATTTCAAGAAGTTGTACTTTATACCTATCTATATCTATACTAATAAATAAAATTGAAGTGTCTGTCTGTAATTTCGAAATAACTTCCTCATATTAAGCTCACACGGTTATTTGAACTGTACCATAACCGAATCACACGTTTTTAAAATTTTTATCTGTCTGTCTGTCTGTTTGTTTGAACGGGCTAATCTTCGGATCGGCTGAACGGATTTTGAAGGGACTTTCACATATAAGTAGATAATTAATCAGGGAGTAACATAGGCTACTTTTTTAACCGACTTTCAAAAAAGGAGGAGTTATGTTTTTCTACCTATGTACACCGATATCTCCGTCACGTCACTGACGGGTTACTACAGATAAGCTAAGTACCTTTTTTTTCTGGAAAATCAAAAGTCCCCACGGGATTTTTAAAAACCTAAATCCACACGGGCGAAGCCGTGGGCATCATCTAGTACTTAATAATACTATTGACTTGCTTTGCTTAAGAGTTAAGACACAATATCCTATATTGTGTAGCATTAATAGTAGATATACAATAGTCTAAACTACTTACCAAAAAAATTAAATTTATTAATATCTATTATTAAAATGGTTTTTAATTATAAAACTTCTGTCTGTCTCTCTGTCTGTTAGGGCTAATCTAATCATAGGCAGGTTATATAGGAAGTGATCTAGACTACTTATCCCGGGAATATTTAGGGTTCATGCGCACAAGTGTAAATTAAAAATTTAAAAAACCCCCGACATTTGCCATTTTGTGGCGGCGGCCATCTTGAATTTGCAATAGTGCTATTCTACTAGTCAAGCCCTTTCATTTGATACCCATATTAAGGGAGTTGTGAAAAAATATGTAATCCGCCATTTTGTAGCGGCGGCCATCTTGGACCGATTTTCATCAAACATAGCTAAAAACACTCTCGACTAATTTTCCTTTCAAACAAAAAAAAAACCGCATTCAAATTGGTCCACCCGTTTGAGCGCCACAGGGGAACAGACACACACACACACACACACAACACACAGACACGTCAAACTTATAACACCCCGTCGTTTTTGCGTCGGGGGTTAAAAAATAAAACTTAAATCGCAGACGACGTCGCGGGCCCTCAGCTAGTTAGAAATATGTCAAGTTTCAAATATACCCAAAATAAAAAAAAATTGTTTAACACCGGTTTAATTTTTTTTGTGGGAAAACATAATATTCCACTCAAAGCCTCAATAAGAGTTATATCCCTATCAAGTTCAATCTATACTATATGCTTACTCACATTGATATTTATTTTCACACAGGTATTTGAATTATAAAAAATGAGGGCTCGTCCGGGATTTGAACCCGGGACCTCTCACACCCGAAGCGAGAATCATACCACTAGACCAACGAGCCGATTGGAGTCCCGTCTATAAAAGCCGGGACATTGTCTTTGTTGATCCCGCAGTGATTTAAGCTAGACATGAATGATAACGGTTATGTACCGTTAAAGAAATGGGTTTTCCGGACCTCCTTTACGGAAAAAAGGTTAGAAAGCAAAATATTGTTTTTTGTCAACGAAACTCCCACGCTTTCTCTCTCCGTTAGTTGCAATATGACGGCATCTTATTTAGTGGTTTTACAGCCTCTCAACATGAAGTATAGAGTGTATTTTGTGATCAATTCCATTTTAGTGGGTGCGATATGGCCCAGTGCTGTAAAGAGCTTGCGGTGTTTTCGAATCGAAGAGAGCAATCGACGATGATACAATCAAGTGCAAAAGTCTGATCAGATGCTTTATGTACGGAAATATAGGCCTCAGCTATTATTTATTTACTTGCAAGTGCGTTTTCTTGAAGCTCATCTCCCTAAATGTATTATACTTCTTGGGTCAACGCTGACTATCGGGTCGGGTCGGTATGAAATCTTCAGAAAATGGATAAAATACAATAAATAAATATAAATATTTTAATAATCTTTCAAAAAGGATTTGTTTTTATATTTTTGGTTTACATACATTAATTATTAAAGAAAATTAGAATGAAACCTAAGTTGTCACACTGTAAATTTTATGAGTACGCACGTGTTACATATTTTGCGTTGCTCTGTAGTTTTTGTGATGAAAATATTTTTATCCAAAGATATTTTTTGTGCAAAGCACTTATGGTATCGAGTGTACTGGGTAACCGCAGGTTTACGAGCTAAGTGCGAATTGGCCGGCGGAACTTACAAACAGCCGTACAGCCACGTACAGCGCAAATGCCCGCCGCGCCGCGTCTGTGAAATAATTTTCCCATCGACTAAGCGACCTGTCTAGAACTCTACTTTGTATTTTTTTCCTTAGCTGGTAAACATGTAGCTTCTCCAGAAATGCTTTATCGATGCGCATAGGAGAGGCATTCTCACCGCAAATATGGAAAAATTTTAGAACGTCAGATTACGTTTTGTATTACCTATTCTATTTTATCATGGTACTGATACTACAAGTTTTTTCCTTGGTCCTAATTAACCCTCTACTGGTATCGTAAATTTAACACATGTACCTAACTGGTATCGTGGGGGCCGTGCGGCCCCCAACCCATTGTGGTTCTAGAAAGTAAGTTTTAACACGTTCACTGCGGGCCAAAATTTAAAGAACTGGTGCGGTTGGGGTCGATTTAGGAAACCTGGAACTCTATTTCAGTGCGGTTGGCACTTTTTTGGCCTCGTGCTGAATGGTTTGATAAATATGTCATAATTTGACCAGGAACGTGACAAGCTGTTTAGATTTGCGCTAAAATCATTTATGTGTTAATGTTTTAACTAAAACTAGCTTCGCCTGCGGTTCTGACCCTTGGTTTCAGAGAAAATACCGAAAATAGATCCGAGGTCGCTTTAGATCCCGCGCCGCACCTAATTTGGGTTACACTAGTGACGGGAATAAATTTCTCTGGTATAATATCGATGAATATCGAAGAAAATGTTATGAATGATTTTCATGAAATTTAGTGTGCAGGGGCTTTCGGAGGCTAATATCATTAGAATACAAAGGTAAATTTTGCCACCATCATCTATAAGGTTATAATAGCTCAGGTGGGAATCGGGCGGTTCTGAAATCAAAACACCCCGGTTCGAGTCCAGATGATTATTTTTTTCCCTTAGTTTCATAATAATTAAAACTGTAATGATAAAAATATACGTACTTGTTTATTTACGTACTTGGTTATAAGTACTTGTTTCTAATAAAATGCTAAACTTATTGCACTCGTGATTTTTTATTTAAATATAATAACCAGTGCACATTTTCTTATTATTATGTCCGTAAGATCGAAAAATATTATTCATTCATCAGTAAGTAATTCGTATCTATATCTTTTATTCTTCTATACATGCAATAAAATCGTAGACTCGCCGTGTCTGTACCAAGTCTGTATCAAACAAAAAAAAACGAATTCAAATCGGTCCACCCGCATCCACACACACACACACACACAGACACGTCAAACTTATAACACGCCGTCGTTTTTGCGTCGGGGGTTAAAACAAAGAGAGATAGATGCATCACAATCCGAACTCTTAGACCAATCGTTCCTCTCTATCGCTTGTTCCGCGTTCTCGTTTGCACGTTCCACTCAGGCGGAACGTGACAATAGTCACGGTTTTTCGTGCTTGCAGCCGGCGTTCATCTATCTATAATAATAATAATAATATTATAAAGTAGCTTGCCCTGACTGACTGACTGATCATCAACACACAGCCTAAACCACTGAAGCTAGAAACTTGAAATTTTCACAGTAGCTTCCTTTTATGACGTAGGTGCACACTAAGAAAGGATTATTGCGAATTCCACCCTTAAGAGGGTTAAATAGGGGATGAAAGTTTGTATGAAAGTCCGTCATTTTTCAAGTTATATCCATGAAAAGTGGTATTTAGATTTTCGGTTAAAAATAAAGAATCACGTGTTTGAGGAATTTAGGAAAAACTACCCCCAAGTGGGTTAAATGGGGGATGAAAGTTTGTATGAAAGTCCGTCATTTTTCAAGTTATATCCATGAAAATTGGTATTTAGGTTTTCGGTTAAAAATAAAGAATTATGTGTTTCAGGAATTTTAGAAATTCCACCCCAAGTGAGATTTATAAGAATCCAAGCGGACGAAGTCGCTGGCATCGGTTAGTCGATTTATAAGACGTTATCACGTTAAAAATGTTTTTTTTATTATGTCTCCTATTTCATATACGTGCACTTTAATAATATTCACCTGTATAAGTAGCATAATAACATGCTATTCAAAACTTAACTCAACAACACTCCAATATTAATGTTACACGATAAAATAAGTTGAGTTAAAATGATTACCGTTTTTATTAAAACACAACTGATAATCTAAAAGATTGAAAGTCAAACCGACTTCATCATACACTTAACAGTCCATATCTTGAAAACTACAATTATTATAAATTATCATATCCATCTATTATAGTATACCTATATAATAATATGGAACTTATTAACAACTTATACCCGAGGAAGCACTGAAGACATAATTAACATAATATGTATTTCGAAGTCATGATGCGGACTCAGAATATCGACTGCTGCGCAAAACGCGTGCTCCGGTATCGACTATGGTCGCGGCACTAACGTTGACTGAATCGTTTCCCCGCCGCCTGCGCCGCGCATCGCGCGAGGACTAAATCAGCGTCGTCCCGCACTGAATTAAATAATTTTGAACTCAGTGCGCACGACGCTTATTTTGATCTCGTGCTATTTTTTTATACCAACGAGTCGAGGCTTTGAAGACATAAAGAAAACTATATTTGTCTTTGTCATACGTCTTACGGTTGATCGTAGACAGCTCCCGCACAGGCGAGAAAACACGAGTTTTGCGCGCCGCACCAGACGAAAGTCTACCACGGTGCCGTTATCGACCTCGCCCGCAGTGAACGTGTTAATAATGTGAATGGATTAATGTTCATAAATGATATATAATAGATCCGTTTTATATAATCAACAAGTTTTTGGTCATATAAATCTTCTTACTCAGTTACTACAAGAGATCAACAAAGTTTTGGTATATTTTTTGCTTACCTTAAAAAAACATGAAAAATCAATCCTTCTACAAGACAACAATTTTTAACTTTTACATTTAAAGTGTTTATTTTTCCCTTTTTTATGTAAACTAATCTAATCTAAATATAAGAAAACTAATCTAATAGATGAGAAACAGTAACTGGTATCGTGGGGGCCGCGCGGACCCCAGCACCCACATATCTCCATACTGGTAAGGTCTATAGCGCTGAATGTCCGGCACCCGCCGCGAGTCACGATGTAATGAAATTACATAAAATGGCGGCTACACACGATGCGTACATTCTTAGAAAATCTTAAAAATATATTACGTGGAGGCCGCGCGGCCCCCACGATACCAGTTATTATTATTATATTATTAAGGGTAAAGTATAGTTAAAAGGGAGACGTCCTCCTTGGCGCAGACGTGGTGACTTGGTCTTATAAGATGAAGGTTCGATTCCAGGCATTATCTTTACCTCTAGTCTGGTATGGTGGGAGGCTTTGGATGTGGTAAGGGCCAACCCTGCTGGCAAAGCCGTACAAGTAATCTAGCGTTCCGACACGATGCCGCGTAGTAATCGATAAGTTACATATAACTGCCATACACCTTCCAGGTTACCCCTGCATGGCTGCATTATCACAGTCGCTGGCAAGAAAATGACATGAAACTTGTCATCAAACCCACAGCAATATACCTACCTAAATACTTTCATAACTACTACAAAGCTTCTACAGAATTTAAAGTAAGTATCTTATGGTCACTAAAAATAGAAATTGAAACTTCTAAATTCTATTTCTATTTCTCTAAACGTTTTCTTTTAAGTTTGGATTACTTCCAAATGCAGCATAATATTGTCAATTCATATAAAGTTTTTCGCCCACTGGGTTATGAGCATGAACATTATATTTATTTCTAAAATTCAAGCAGATTTCGCCCACAGCTTAACCCGTACGAAATTTTGGTGAAGTTATGTCGAGACTCGCGAGATCTTAATATAATATCTCGATGAGACTTAATGCTTAATGCTCAACAAGTATAAATTAAAAATTTAAAAAACCCCCGACATTGGCCATTTTGTGGCGGCGGCCATCTTGGATTTGCATAGAGCTATTCTGCTAGTCAAGCCCTTTCATTTGATACCCAAATTAAGGGCGTTGTGAAAAAATATTTAATCCGCCATTTTGTAGCGGCGGCCACCTTGGATTGATTTTCATCAAACATAGCTAACAATTAACACTCTCGACGAATTCACTTTTCAAATAAAAAACAAGCTATAATTAAAAAATTAAAAAAACCCGACTGCCATGCTAAAAAACGAACTAAAAAATTAATAAACTACCACCGTACCACTTACAGTGTAGTTGTTATTTATTTTGTTTTTCATGATTTGTCACTCCAAATTGATTTAAAACATATAAATTGTATACATTTTCGTACTTGCCTTTTAAAGTCCTTTATTTTGATACCCCACTCGAGGGTCTTGAAGAAAAAAATTTTTTTCAGCCCGCACATTAAAGAGCATAACATTCGCCATTTTGATTTTTTATGAATTTTATGTACCCAGTAACATTTGCGCCGTCAAGACAAATCTAATGACGTATAATTTATCAAAATAGGTTGAGCCGTTAAATAGTTACGAACTGACATAGGAAACGGTCATTTTCTACGATTTATCACTCCAAATTGTTTCCAAATATATAAATTTATACATTTTCGTATTTGCCTTTTGAATCCCTTTATTTTGATACCCCACTCGAGGGTCTTGAAGAAAAAATTTTTTTTCAGCTCGCACATTAAAGCGCATAAAGTCCGCCATTTTGATTTTTTTTTAAATTTAGGTACCCTATAACACTTGCGTCATTGAGACAAATCTAATGACGTGTCATTTATCAAAATCCGTTGAGCCGTTGATTAGTTACAAGCGGACATAGGAATGGACATACATACACACAGGTGAAACACATATACCCAGTCGGGTAAATAAAAAAACCGCATTCAAATCGGTTCACCCGTTTACAGGAACAATCCTACTCAAAGTACTTACCTAGATGACCTACTACCTGGATTTTCAGAAATGTCACCCCATAAAACCTGCCATCCGGGGTCATGGCCATCCTCCCTCCCACGATACGATGGAACACGATAAGTGAGTTATTTCAGTGAAAATGATATTTTGTTTATTTTCTGTGCTGCGTAGTGGGCGGACAGCTTTCGATTGAGTCTATCTACATTTCCCGATTGCCAGTGCGAGCCAGCCGTCCGAATTCAACGAAGCATTCGGATATATTCACCACAATGGTGTAGCAAATGACTGTTTAGTTGTGTGCTCTCGTTACATCACATTTGGAGCCCAGCCATACAATGGACGTAGAATTCAAAGAAAGTAGGTATAAGTAGGTATTAGTTAAACACCTCAACATATTTTTTTATTAATTACCCGACTATGGCAAAGCCGTTAGGATGGGTTATGATTTTAGCAGTCTATGTATGTGTGTGGCCGATTTTAGTATGAGATTCTGTGTGTACCACCGTAGCGCCTAAACTACTGGGCCGATTTTGATGAATGAGGTGTCAATTAATTGTTTGTTGTGGTCTGGGTAACATAGGCTACATTTTATATACGAAAAAATCGAGAAGTGACCTGCGAGCGACAAAAGTTTATTATTATTTAGTTTCGGATAGACATAAGAGACGGTGCCACTAGCTGCTTGTCCCGCGATTTCGGGTTTCGCTTGCGTAGTCGGGTTTTAGTTTACGAACTTTATACTTGTTTTATTTAAGTGTTTACTTGCACTTGAAAGGAATTTTCGAATACATATCAAAGTTTGCTAAACCGGATTCGAACCTCTTCAATACTTACCTGGATTACTTCCTAGATGATGGACCAGAAACAACTTAGAAGTTGTAGTTTTCCAAATTGCCTCTGCCGCGAATCGAGCCCGGGACCTCCCACTATACTTTTATAATAGGTCTTAAATACTCGTTTCTCGTTACTTAAATCTTCGTTTCGTAGGTAACTCGTTTCATAAATCTATTCGAAATTACCTCTCAACTGCTATACTTACCCATTAAAATATGTGAAGCAATCTTAAAATTTTAAATCACCCACTTAAAACACACAACAATGAGTCGACGACTAATAAAACTGCGAGTTGACAGTTAATACGGCGGCAAATAATAATTTTATAACTGCATCCGCACAAAACCAAAGTTGATATGGGCAATAAAGCCGCGGATGCGCGACACGACACACGACACACGACACACGACACACGACACACGACGCGCGACGCAATTACATCTCGAGTACAATGAGCGTGAAATTGTCGCTGCTATTGGCGACTATTCTGCTTTTCACCAAATGTCTAATTTAAGAAGAATACGTCGAGAAAATAAGAAAACCACCACCACAACCACTACAGCCTTTTTACGTCCCACTACTGGGCACAGGCCTCCTCTCTCACAGGAGAGAGGGATTTAGAGCTTTAACGGGCTTTAACGACTATTGTCACATGATAGTGTCATAGTAACCGGGTCAGACTGCTTAACGTGCTCTTCGAGGCACGGGGGTGAAACACCGCCAACTACAAACTCCGGGCTGGCATTGAGAATTTCTTGACAGAAAAACCCTATACCTAACAATAAATAATTTGCCCGACCGGGAATCGAACCCGGGACCTCTTGATCTGCAGTCGAATATGCTAACAACTAGACCAACGAGGCAGTCTTAAACAAGAAAACTGATAACACCATCCATAGAGCTACTCTAAAATTGATGCTCCGAACTCTCCATTTATTAAATTGCCCGCCACACAAAAGTTAGTTTCTGAAAATACGTACAACGATAGCTTAAAGTGAAGCGCGACCTCTGTACGGCTAATAATATCTTGGTCGGTAAAATATTGAAATATCCTAACTTTACAATGAAACTGTAGCACTCATGACAGTTACCGAAAAGTACGAAAGGCTCGTGAAATATGAACGTCGTCTCGGTAAGCAATTTGAGGTTCCGCCGGCGCATACAGACTGTGTGGGCAATGTGTTTGCAGTTCGATCCTGTGCCAAAATTGCCATCTTCCGCTAGCGCTCGCTGACGAAATGAGACGGTTTGGCTCAGGCTTCTGTATTTACCTACTGAGCCGGCTAATCTTGCATTATTCGATATTAAACTTACTAGGTATACATAATGGGAGGACTTTTTGCAGTTTTAAAACATGTTTATATACTTACTTATGCTTAAAATCTCACTTGAGCTCATAGGATTAATCCCGGATATCCAAATTGCAATCTCTTGATTTCTTGAATATGTAAGATATTATGACATGAGTATCATAAAGCGTACCTGAGGGCTCTGCCTGCAAGCATTATGATATACGTAGTGTAAAATGGATCACATAGTATTAGGGGCGCCTGAAAAGGATTGTGTAAGTGCGAGTAAATAGACATAAAGTTACGGTACGGTATTACCGGTAAATAACTAGTTAAACAATTGCATAGTCCATCTACTAGCGACTGGAGCTTATAGAACAGCCTCCGGCCCCATGCAACGTTGTAATCACTGTGACCGCAACCCAAAAATTGAACCAATCTTGCAGATTGTCTATGAGATAGTACACGTAGATATGGATATAAACTCGTAGGACTAGGTCAAGCTATTAGGTTTAAGAGCTGTAACTATCGCATTGTTACAGGTCTTCCCGCTTTCCAAGGAATTTGTACCTGCAAATAAAATGTTCACGATCATTTAGCCACGATCACATAGGTCATGTTTATTTTGCAACAACAACGCACTGTGACTGTTTAATGTTACTATGGTTATTATTTACTGCGCTGTGAAATCGTATGTTTGCGATTTTCTACAGATTCATCTCATGTGACTTTTCGAAAATTAGTGTATTTGTGTGCCGCTAAAATAGCTCTTTAATTTTGTTATGAGTATGCCAGATTATTATGCTTTGTTTGTTCGTCGACTGCTTCTGTACTTTGAAATTTGTTATTTAAAGCTTTATGACCACCGATATCGCTGTTTTTCAGATAAGTACCTACTTGCTATACTGTCGAGATGGTTTTAGATACTTATGTATACTGTCATTGTACTCGGCTGGTCACTTTCTGCGTTGGAACATGATAGAAGAAAGAGGGGTCTTAGGAAATAATTTAAAACTCTACTAAGGGCTAGTTGGACGTCGGGCTGTTACCGGCTGTTAAAAAATTAGTTAAAGTTAAACATGTCCACCAAAACACAAAAAAAAAAAATAAGTAAAGCGTAACTCTATGGTGAAGCTTAGGGTAAAAAGTTACAGAATTCTTGACTTGCGCAACTCAAACTACCTACCTTTTTTTGGTGGACTTTAATGACTTTAAAGGTCACTAAACTTTAACTGCTTGATGTGTTATTGGCCATAAAATAACTAGATATTATACATGGAATGTCATCATCTAAAACAGCGCACGTATTACATATTTTTCCGTGTTCAGGACAGTGGGCGATTAATCAATCTATTTGGTGACACATAGTGAGTTGCGATGGCGGGAAGATCAACTAGCTTTTCAGTTCGGTCAACATTTTTTCTTTAACTGCACAGTAGGAAAGTACAGGAAATATTTTAGCGCGTACATATTCACTGTCGCCCAGAGTTCTTTTAACCTGACAGCATTGTATTGGGAGCACCTCACGGACCTAGCGTTTTTTCATACATAATATTTTGTTTCTGCTCATCCGCTTCCGCTCATAGCGGAAAAGTCATCGTCAGGCCGCACGAGATGTGACACAAAAATCAAAATACGAAACAGATAATCTGTTTCGTTTATGAAAGTAGTCAATTATACAAATAAGACAGTCTTACCATTGTCAGAATCCTCCTTTTAACATCAATATTTTCTTAATAGATGCTAACGGAAAATAAGCTTGTCCTCCATTTACAGTTATAATTATCGTTTGGACATACTAACCGCGGTGTTAATGCCACAAGTTTTGACTTCGTGATGGCGCATACAAAACGCGATTAGCAAGTCTTTAAAACTATACATTTTCAAGAATGTAACGCCACATTGTTTTCACATTTAAAGCGAAAACGTTTGGCTGTATAGTCGCGTACTTACTTAACAAATGTATAAAAATAAATATCCATTGTTTTTGAAGCGCGCAATAGTTTTTAAACGTTTTTATTTAGCTTCACTTTCGTACATTGATTCGAATCTTGCGATAAATGTTTCAGTTACTTCTACAGTTGGCCAACTTTCATGACATGTGAATTTCGTTCCCATGATACTTAATACAATAATATGTATATGAACTGCTTCCGCTTGCTCAACTGATGCTGAACGGGTAATTTAAAAAATAAAACGAGAACATGGAGCTTGAAACGCTTATATGAAAGTTGATATTATTATCTTAAATTTAAATATTTTGTGTTAATTTACTTTTTTCTAGATATCGGATAAATAAACTAAATGACTATCCTATCTCTTTCACAATGCTCCCTGCGGTAAAGGATAGGACCTGTCCTTTTAGTTAAGAGATTATTTTCAACAGTTATTGCCATATATTCATTCTTCGTCAAACAAGCAAATAATCTAAAATGCACCTACTGGCGCTATGGTAGATAAATACCAATAAACAGTATAAGATATTGGGCGTCTAAAAATAAAATCCAGTTGTAGAGATAAGTCTAACTCTGATGGAACATGAACTTATGATCTTCTGTGACCGTAAACCACGTCGCCGCAATTTTATGTGTTTTCTCCTAGTTCCCGTCCGCAGGAAATTTAATGTAGAGTACGAAGATATGCTATCGCTGCAAAAAATTTGTGTGCGTATTTTGGACAGTAAAAGCTAGCTCTAAAGCCGCGATTCCATTAGGCAAGTTAGTTTACAAGTGGCAAATTGCATTCAACTTGAACAAACTTGCATAGAAGCTATACAAATTGCATGCAGGTAGTTTGAACTTGTACATTTTTATTCAAATTGAACGCGCAAACGTTAGTTGCACGTTGTCCCCATGATGTCCTCCTCAATTAGTGAACATCTCCACTTGTATGCAAGTAAAATCTACATGCAATTTGCACACTCTTGAAAATATGTTTCCAATGCAAGCAACTTGCATGCAAATATGACGTCACACTTGTATGCAAGACTTGCCCAATGGAATAGCGGCTTTAATGTTAGATGTATTGTTTATTTGTTAACTTTGATTTATTTTACAAAGTTAAATAAAGTACGACCTCTTTTATGAGTAAAGTATATCGACAATATTAGTTTACGTAGAAAGGATTAATCTGACTGACCGACTGACCTACCTTTTCTAGTTTCCTAATACACCTAATAGGTTCTCCTATAATAATATTACCTATACTACAGCGGAATTCCGTTTTCTTTTTTCCATGACATTTGTCGCCAGTCTTACAGCTAAGGCGTTAGAGTAGAACTTGATTAGTTTTTGTTATTATTTGTTTATTAAAGTACAGCTGTTGAAAAAGTTGCACAAACTAACGAAGCCACGGACAAAAACTAGTTTCAATAAAGCTACCGTTCACATTCGCGCGCAAGTAATTGATTACTCAATTAGTAGTGGTGTCGGATCAGATGGCGCCATTTTATGAGTTTAAATTGATTAATAATGTCACTTAAAAGTTAAAACAAGCCAGACTTTTTGTATTATTTTTAACTTGTTTTCATTCACTTTATTTACTTGTTTAATTTATACTTAGGGGCTCGTAGGAGTTCTATTTTTTAGGTACAACTGTACAATTATACAATGAACACAAAATTACTTTGCTATAATCCGCTAACAGTGACAAATTTGTAGGCACAACACCACACAAATTCACCACAAAAACTCGACGATCGTTTCGCTCCGACACCGGAGCATCTTCAGGAGATGTCCACTTCACAGCGGCTGATTGCAAAGGTCTTTGTCGAGTTAAATTTGTGGTGAATTTGTGTGGTGTTGTGCCTACAAATTTGTCACTGTTAGCGGATTATAGCAAAGTAATTTTGTGTTCATTGTATAATATCATGGAATTTCGCAAAGTAGGGGAGACCGGGGATAGTTGACTAGTTTTTAGGGTTCCGTACCCAAAGGGTAAAAACGGAGCCCTATTAATGTCACTCGGCTGTCTGTCTGTCTGTCTGTCTGTCTGTCTGTCTGTCTGTCTGTCTGTCCGTCTGTCCGCCGGTCACAGGTCTCTAGCTCGCAGACGAAATGAGTTACAAACCTGAAATTTTGATATTTGGTGTAAAACGTTGACCCAAAATCAAATATTGAATTAAAAATTGAATTAAATTATTTTTCAGGGGGGCTCCCATACATGAGAAAGGAGCCGGAAAAAATTTTTTTTTCTTACCCTAGCTTGTGGGGTATCATTGTTTAGAGCTCATTGAGTAGAGTACGAATATATATTTTTTTAATTTTTTGCTTAAAAAGTAAGGAAATGGGGGGTCATCAAAATTGTCAATTTTAGACCATTTTTGTGACGGGGGCTATCTAAAAAACTAAACTAGTTAGGAATATGATATTTCGGTATATTATGTACTATATGCTCTATTTGTACAACAAATACTGAAAACAACGATTCATAAAATAGTTTATAAGCTGTGACCAAAACAAACGAACTTATTTTGCGTTTTTCTTTCACGGTTTCTTGCGATGTCTAACTCGGAAATTAAATATTTCTTAGACCCAAAATATTATATTGTTCATAATTATGTACGGAACCCTGAAAGAGCGAGGCCCGACTCGCACTTGGCTGATTTTTTACTTAATAGTCCATATTTTTAGGGTTCCGTACCCGAAGGGTAAAAAACGGAGCCCTATTAATGTCACTCGGCTGTCTGTCTGTCTGTCTGTCTGTCTGTCTGTCTGTCTGTCCGTCTGTCCGCCGGTCACAGGTCTCTAGCTCGCAGACGAAATGAGTTACAAACCTGAAATTTTGGTATTTAGTGTAAAACGTTAACCCAAAATCAAATATTGAATTAGAAATTAAATTAAATTATTTTTCAGGGGGGCTCCCATACATGAAAAAGGAGCCGGAAAAAAAAAATTTTTCTTTACCCTAGCTTGTGGGGTATCATTGTTTAGAGCTCATTAAGTAGAGTACAAATATATTTTTTTTAATTTTTATCTCAAAAAATAAGGGAATGGCAGGCCATCAAAGTTGTCAGTTTTAGACCATTTTTGTGACGGGGGCTATCTCAAAAACTAAACTAGTTGGGAATATGATATTTCAGTATATTATGTACTATATGCTCTATTTAAACAACAAATACTGAAAACAACGATTTATTAAATAGTGTATAAGCTGTGACCAAAATAAACGAACATTTTTTTGGGTTTTTCTTTCACGGTTTGTTGCGATGTCTAGCTCGGAAATTAAATATTTCTTAGACCCAAAATATTATATTGTTCATAATTATGTACGGAACCCTGAAAGAGCGAGGCCCGACTCGCACTTGGCTGATTTTTTGTGTTTTATTATATATAGATAAAAAAACCATATCAATTGATAGAAAAACTATTAACCTAATAAAATATGTAATTTGTAGTTCTTAGTGTAGTGTAGTGTAATGATGATGATATAATGGATTTTACAGAACCGGAAATCTTAGTCAATCTACCCCGGGTCCGGGGTAGGTAGATCATGTGCCAGGGGTAAGTTGACTTATGAACCAATAGGAGTCAAATCACGAGAAGGGCTAACTAATTAAACATTTTTAATATAATTGAGCTCTTTATTAAAAAAAAACGACCAACAAGTTTTCCTTTTTCATCCAGCCTGATGGATTAGCATCACATACAAATCCTACGAAGCCACCTCTAATAAAATGAAATTTAAAATTTACCCGTGGAAAAATGGTGGTACCATCTGAACTGGCTACGGCAACTGTCACCAGTGTATCCCTCTGAGCAAATGTCACTAACTGAATCTCAAAAAAGAGGAGGTTCTCAATCTGGCGCGTATTTTTTTAATTTTTTACCCAGCTTTTCAATACCACGATGAATGATGAATGTTACATGTACAAATATCTCGAGGGCTTAGAATCAAACGATATTAAACAGCGATTAAGTTAGCTAAGACTAAACTAAAGTTGGTTATGTCAAGCTCTTGAAAGACTTGTTGCTTGAGATGATCGCATTGATAGAGAAGAATGACATTTGAGGAAAAATCCAACTAATCTTTACCAGCTAACAATTTTTTTTCCTAAGAATCAGGCATAGCTTTATTTTTTTGCGAACTCATAATTTTCGAGTCTCATATTACGGCGTCAATCCATAACAAAAAACAGCTAAAGCTTCTTCTTCTAGATTAATAAAAACTTGCCTATTTTGTATATTATATTCCACTGTGTCCAGGGTTAATTCTGCTCTGTCAAGTTCGAATTACGTTCTAATTTTTCTTTTAATTTGGCCAAGTAACGATAGGTATACTGGTTAGGATAGGATAGGTAGGTTTTATAAGGAATTGATGTCGGTTCGATAAAAATGACTGCATGACAAGTTCTCTCTAAGATATCTTTTGGTGTATTAGCTCGTTCAGTAGTTCTATTTTAGTTTCTCCTAGTAGTAACAATAAAATAGCTTGATTAAAAGGCCATTAAAAGCTTAGCTTACGTTTGTTTTCACCTCCATATTTTATTGAGGTTGGTTAGGTTGGCTGAATAATTATTTAACCAGCCCCGAAAAAAATTGGCCTACCAGCCCCAGACGCAATTTTTTATTTTGATCGCATGGCTAGCCTAAACACTGCCGCCAAGATGAAAAATAAGATGTGAAATATGATAAATACGCATTCATCAAACATTGGGACTAATAGAAAAATGGTTCACATAAAACGTGTAGCCATCAGGTCAAAAAATGTAGTATATCAAAATATTACTTACGTGATTAACAAATGAAAAACGTGTCACTGCTCAAAAACGACGAATGACCGCGATGCGGCGCTTCTGATGGTCTAGGATCCCACCTTAGAAATTTCTACCCTCATCTGTTATTTAAACGAATTATATGTCAAATGAAAGATTATTTTATTCTTAATCGAACCGTATTTGGTTGCCTGGTCAAAAGTGGTGCTAAATCATGGTTGCCTGGATTTTAAGATATAAAATGTTCGGTGCGAGTGTTGAAAGTGACAGAAAAGTGTTGCGCGCGCAATTTCATTTGACAGACAAAGATGCAGTGAGGCAGGCGTGCACTCGGCAGGTGCTTAGTCTATACATAGATTAAAACCATAGACTTTCTGTGCCTGTCCATTAAAGATATTTACAAAAAAATAAGTGAGTGACGTAAGGGATAAGTAATAAAACGTAAAAAAGCTGTTTTTGAAAATTTTGTCTGTTTGTCTGTATGTTTGTGCATGTATTACGCAAAAACTACTGAATGGATTGAAATGAAACTTGGCATGATTTAAGTTCATACTACATAATAGCATATAGGATACCTTTTATCCCGAAATTCAGCAGAGTTCCCTTGGGAGAGAGGATGAAAGTCAAAATACACATTTTGACTTTCATCCCCTCTTCCAAGGGAACTGTGCTGAATTTCGGGATAAAAGGTATCCTATATGCTATTATGTAGTATGAACTTAAATCATGCCAAGTTTCATTTCAATCCATTCAGTAGTTTTTGCGTAATACATGCACAAACATACAGACAAACAGACAAAATTTTCAAAAACAGCTTTTTTACGTTTTATTACTTATCCCTTACGTCACTCACTTATATTTTTGTAAATATCTTTAATGGACAGGCACAGAAAGTCTATGGTTTTAATCTATGTATAGACTAAGCACCTGCCGAGTGCACGCCTGCCTCACTGCATCTTTGTCTGTCAAATGAAATTGCGCGCGCAACACTTTTCTGTCACTTTCAACACTCGCACCGAACATTTTATATCTTAAAATCCAGGCAACCATGATTTAGCACCACTTTTGACCAGGCAACCAAATACGGTTCGATTAAGAATAAAATAATCTTTCATTTGACATATAATTCGTTTAAATAACAGATGAGGGTAGAAATTTCTAAGGTGGGATCTCCTACTATGACAGCTGTGCGGGGTGCGGAGGGTAGTACTTGCTTGTGATCGGATGACGAAACACATATACTGCTGACGAGTTTTTGGCAGTTATTCTACCTACCCCTATAGCCAACTATCCCCGGTCTCCCCTAACGCCTGCTTCTATACAACTGTACAAGTCACTTTATTCTTTTGAAAACGTTCCTCATGCAGGTGCGTTATTAAAGTCGATAATATCGTATGCGTTATTGCGATATCTGTTTAACTACATTTTGTATTCGTAGACGCGCAGTGCCAAAAACAGAGAGAGATGGAGAAGTCTTGCAAACGCTGCAACCAGCAGATCAGACGATCCATGGACCATGACCACGACCACTCCGTCAGGAGTGTACGACTGAGAAGAAGAACAATTTATATTAAGCCTACAGAAATCCTAATAACAAGATAGAAATGCTGAGGACGCGGACATCGCCAGTTCAACGATGTGTGAGGTAAGCAAACAGATACAACGATGTGTGAGGTAAGCGAATGATGCGACGCATTTGCAACATTAACGCGCTAATCCTATGGCTTAATTCTATCTGCACAGCATTGAGCGTAAATGTGTTTGCGTGATTGCGTAGAACTATGTTTGTGTAGATTAGGGTTGTTACGGATGCAAAAATTTAGAGAGAGCGCTCACGGAGCGGTTCGCACCCGCGCCCGCCGCGGTTGCGGGCCCGCAATACTCGAAATTCATACAAATGTCGAGTGCAAAACTCACGACGCGATTTACTCCCGCAGAGTTGGCGGTTGCTCGCGGCTCCCGCAGAACCGGCGGGCAGCGGGCGCCCGCGAGCTTTGCGGGCGTCGCCCGCAAGCTCTGCGGTTTTTTGGCGGGCGCGATCGCATTTTTCTTATAGGAGCTGGCGAACAAAACGGTATAGTTGCATCAAACTAAAGAGTAAGAGTCTTTATTTGCAAAAATGTGGTACAAATATTATGGATCTTAAAGCTTATTGTCTTCCAACACATTTAACTAATAAATTAGTGTGCAAATTGAATTAATGATTTTAAGACTAAACAAAATGACGTAAGTAGCATACATGTCAACGTTCTAAAGATATAAATATAAAATTAATTGCAATAAATAGAATTTGTCATACCTATATTCTTTTAAATTGTAAAAACATTTCTCCATGAGCCAGTTCTTTAGTTTTACTTTAAAAGTTTGAAGAGGCATGGCCTGTATTGATTCAGGTAACCTATTAATTATTAAATATTAATATTAAACTGAATGACATACTTACAGTGAACTTTGGCGTGGATTTTTATTTACCCATATGTAGTTTGTGACTTTATTGAACATAATAATATGTTAAATTCAGTTTGCTATCTCATATAAGTTAACGGAAGCAATAATTAATTAATATTGCAAGCAATAACTTGTTTGTGTAAACACATAACTCCAGAAGCAGACTATCAATTAATATTAAAACTAAATCAAACTATTATTAAAATATCTGCGTTTATCACCCGCACATAACTCAATTTATATCAACTCAGAGATTAGTTTAACTGAGATCTATTTTCAAATATATTTTATACTAATTAATTAATTACACTCAGCCAAGTCCAAAATGGCAGCATTTATTCGATGAGGGTGTGATTGCTATCGCAGCCCTCAATCAAATATCACGACCTAGACGCTGAAGCATCTAATAGTCGGTTGAGTCTTTGGAGGAGACTCAATTCATGGCTTCGAATTACCCGTATTTATACCAATAATTCAAGATGGCGGTTCGGTGCCACTGAATGAATCAAATGTCAGTTAATTCTAACCTATTTCAATTATGAAATTTATAATTCGTAAACCATTTCTAGCCCAAACTATTAGCAAGCTGAAGTGGCAGTGGGCAGGTCATGCCTGTCGTAGAGGCGATGGTCGTTGGAGCCGGAAAGTCCTTGAGTGGAGACCGCGTTTAAGCAAGCGTAGTGTGGGACGCCCTCCAGCACGATGGACCGACGATATAAAGAGGCTGGCGGGAAGTGGCTGGATGAGGAAAGCTGAGGACCGGGTGTGGTGGCGTTCTTTGGGGAAGGCCTATGTCCAACAGTGGACGTCCACAGGCTGATGATGATGATGATGATGAAACCATTTCTAAAAATTCTAATTAATTTTCAACAATAATCTATCATTTGTAAGTCAGTCTGACATTTGTAAGTTAGTTTAGGCCAATTTCAACATAAATTGTTTAAAAACTTTATCCTACTAATATTATAAATGTGAAAGTGTGGATGTTTGGATGTTTAGATGTTTGTATGTTTGTATGTTTATATGTTTGGATGTTTGTTACTCAATCACGCCGCAACTACTGAACCGATTTGGCTGAAATTTTGAATGGAGATAGCTTATGCCCTGACTTAAAACATATGCTACTTTTTATCCCGGAAAAGTATTCCTGTGGGACTAAAATAGATATAATCTTCCAAAAACGCCATAGAGGGCGCTGACTGTTCTTAGGTAAATCACGTTCACATAACACATTATTGCAATAGTTTGCTGTGTTGCATGCATTGGCAACACATAGGCTACTTTTTATCCTGGAAAAAATGCACAGTTCCCATGGGATTTTGAAAAACCCGAAGTCTATATCTACAACTATAGGTAGATTATTATAGCGAACTTCCTTGATAGAAAGTATAAAGGTTGGAAAAGGGATCGGGAACGGGAACCGGGAATCAACGATTCCCTCGGGATTTGTTCACAACCGAAATTTACGCGAGCGAAGCTGCGGGCAGAAGCTATCACACATAATCACAATACCAATCCTACTAATCCTACTATCCTACTAATCCTCCTACTATCCTACTAATATCATAAATGTGAAAGTGTGGATGTTTGGATGTTTAGATGTTTGGATGTTTGGATGTTTGTTACTCAATCACGCCGCAATTACTAAACCGATTTGGCTGAAATTTTGAAAGGAGATAGATTATACCCTGACTTAAAACATAGGCTACTTTTTATCCCGGAAAAATCTACAGTTCCCACGGGATTTTGAAAAAAACCGAAATCTCTAGCTACAACTATAGGTAGATTACTATAGCAAACTTCCTTGAAAGTAGGTGTAAAGGTTAGAAAAGGGAGCGGGAATGGGAACCGGAAATCCACGACTCCCTCGGGATTTGTGAAAAACCAAAATTCTCGCGGGCGAAGCCGCGGGTATTCTCTAGTTAGTGAATAAAGTTTTTAAATGATAAACTTTTTAATTAAAAAAAAAATTCTTAGTAAAAAAAAAAACAAAATTTTCTTCTGAAAAAGAAATAATCATGTTGATTGACATCTTACAAAGTATGGAAATTAATCCATTTTGAACGAAAACGTGCTCGATTATTCAAATCTTTCGAAACTTTATTGTAATTATGCCGTTATGATCGAAACCACGACCTATGGATGCAATTTTGATACAGTTGCGGGCCGTTTTAAGTAAAATTAAGTTGATATTCTTATTCAGCAAGCCAAAGACCATCGGATTAAAAAATATAACATTTTGTTCGCCAGCTCTTCATATATAACTATAACCGCCGGTCTTGCGGGCGTCGCCCGCCAACTCGGCGGGCGACGCCCGCAGCCGCGGCGGCTGCGGTCCCGCAAAAACAAGCGGGCTCGTGAGCGCGCTCTCTCTAACCTCTCTCCCGCAGCCGCGGCGGGCGCGATTCCAAACCGCTCCGTGAGCGCTCTCCGTTAGACATCCGCGGATGCAGATGCGGATGCGGATTATTAGAAGTTCACATCCGCGGATGCGGATTTGATGCGGATGCGGATTTTGGGATTAAAAAAATACAATTATTTAAATTATAAGTACATAAATAAATGGAAATCTACTTAAAATTAACTTTTTTTAAATTAACTTTTTTTAAATTTAACATTTTTGTCTATTGTAAAATAAGTCCAGACACTACTTTTTATTGGTGGCGACATTTCACTTAATGTTTATATCAAAATATGTAAAATTCATTAAACACGCAATAAAATAAACTATGAAGTACACACTGTGTGTCTGTGTACTACAGTAAACACTCACTGTAACTATAATTTATTGTCAATGAGAAAAAACACAACAAACAAAACCTGTAAGATCTTGTTACGCGCCTTCCTGCGCGTCCCGAATGAAGTTAGCAATTACCAAAACAAACGCGAAGAACGTGCCACTATGACTCCGCCCACTTTCTTTACGTGTTGTTACTTGTTGATGTGAATCTGCATCCGTAAAAACTCCGCATTGATTGATGCGGATGTGAATGCGGATGCAGATGTCTGAATTAATGCGAATATTCCGCATTTGCGGATGCGGATGCGAATATTCGTAACAACACTAGTGTAGATATATAATGAGGCGGCGACGTGCGTTCTGTATAGTTTGAAGCGGTACACAGCTGCAGTTCTAATGCCTTATTATTAGGACTTCTGTGATTAAGACACATGCGAACTTACACTGTGCTTACACACTGTTGCGATATTATTATATTTTATAATATACATACATTATACATATAATATATTAATAGTATTAATCAACGACCCAATATAGAAGTAGGTATGAATAAGTATAGAGGAACAATAACACATTGCGATATTAATTAACAACCGCTTTAACGCAACGGTTAGTGTGAGAGCAGATTTTTTCATTTTTTAACCGACTTCAAAAAAAGGAGGTTCTGTATTCGACCCGTATGTATGTATGTATGTAAGTATGTTCGCGATTATCTCCGCAACTAATGAACCGATTTTGATGATTGTTTCACTATCGTTATCTACATACTTTCAAGAAGGTTTTAGTATATAACACATCGAGTTATCATTCTTACGTACGAACTTATAAGCATAAATGTACACATATGTCACTAATATGTTCTCTGAGATTGCCAGACCTATTGCTGAAGTCTGATATAGCTATTCTGTCCAGAGACTTCACTCTGCTACGCCTACGTAACATTGACCTTTTGCAAAAAGTTTTGGGCCGAAGTCAGTACAGTTGCACATAGAGTGATTCCTTGGAGTTTGTGCATGGTTACGTGTATTTCCATTTACAAAGCCAAACAGCAAGAGTGTGAAACTAGTCGCGTATAGATTGTAAATTACGGTCTATCCAAATTATACAAGAGTTGTACGCATACAAACTAATCTTGTATAGATCAGAAGTTAGGTTAGGTTGGGTTAGAACATAATAAAACCACTCACCTATAGTATGACACATAAAATGTATATGTCACTGTAATGTATGTATGTAATAATAATTAATAATATATAAGTCATAATTTATTTTACATAGTTCTCATTTATATTATTATTATTATTACCTAATATAAAGAAAACAAATCACTAAAAAGCATAAAATAATTTTTTTCAAAGAAAAATGAACCGACTTCAAACGAATCGAACTAAAAAGTTTAAAATAATTTTTTATTCATTTAGATTGACGATTAAACTACCTAACTCAAATTATATATAATTTTTTGAAGTCGGCGCCAAACCACATTCAATTCGTGTAAGTAAAATCAGAATATCCACTTTTGAATGCGAGCGCAGTGAACCTAGTGGCGGAGGGTGAGTCTGGGACCCGAGGGGGCACATTTTCGACTTGAAGTGAACTTGAAGTCATTTGGCGCCGACTTTAAAAAATTATATATCATTTGAGTTAGGTAGTTTAATCGTCAATCTAAATGAATAAAAAATTATTTTAAACTTTTTAGTTCGATTCGTTTGAAGTCGGTTCATTTTTCTTTGAAAAAAATTATCTTATTTAAAAAACTTTCAAAATATTGACAAAACACAGAGTTTTTTTTGTAGTAGGTAAGTACCTACTCGATATTAAGTGCGTATTTATATTTTTACTTTTCAGTAGGTAATAGTTAACTGAACGACATATAATATTAAAGATTTTTACTCGAAATCACGATGTAGGATTTGCTTTATTGACCACAAATAAATGAAAAATGTTTATGTGTCGAATAAAACTCCCATATCTCTCCGATCTCCATATTTACGAGATTGACACGTTCGTCCAGCCCTAAAGCCTGTCCGCCATCGGCCCTCGGACTGTCGGCTGTCAGTCAATAACTGTCAGTTTAAATCAATCACTCTCAAGTGTTCTACTTCTGTGTCTGTGTGTACTTATCTCGTAATGTAAGGATGTAAAGTCCACTTTTGATTGTGTTTAGTGTAACAAAGACATGCAAAAAGAATGCAGCCAACTGGATTTATATTAATGAGGTGCCTCTGTGCATGCGCCCTTACTGTTATTATCGGAAATAATAACACCTAAAGTATGGTGTGTTGAGACATTTTGCACATCATCCTTAATTATTTCACAGATACGAGATGCGTAGATAAAACATGATTTTACATACTTGTCATTAGGAGTGAAGGGGTATATATAAATACATAATAATTATATGGTAGGTATGTTGTTTATCGTTCTTTTTTTTGGCAAATCATATTAGGTACTTAAATATCTAAATAAAGAAACAGAATATTAGGGATTTTTAAACACGTCTATAATTAAGGCACTAAGATTCACGCAAATTATAGCCTCGGCGGGCCCCATGGCAAAATCGTGCCCAAAGCACCCCAAAACACATTAACCTCTATCCCATAGGACATGATAGACATAAAAAGGTGGCCCTATCTGACATGTAGAGCCTAATCGTCCAAATGCGTTTTGTCCAAATGAGACCCGTCTTTAGTACCTATGCGACGGTTCATATAAAAGTGTAAAAATGATGCATTTCTGTCTTATGATACTAGGAAATTAATGGGGTTGTTCGATAGGGTTATCTATATCTATATATTTAAAAATAAATCTCTATTTTCCTTGGTCACGGCATCACGCCTAAACCGCTGATATAGAGGTAGACAAGACCTTGGAGTTGGAAAAGAACATAGCGTACTTTTTATCCCGGAAAATTAAGGGTTTTTAAAAAACCTAAATCCACGCGGACGAAATCGCGGGCATCAGCTAGTAATTTATAAACTTAGAAACATTATTGCGTGCCTTTTAGAATAAGTAGGTACAGGTGCGCTGGAATTACTTAAATTCCTAAAGTAAAAAAAATTTGAAGATCCATTAGGTACCTATTTATCATTACTTCTCACCTTGACTCGGACTCTGTAGGGTTAGTACCAGTTCGCGCCGCTTGACAACATTGTTGATACGCAGATTTCGAGTACCGAAACACCACAACGCCAAATAAAATGAACCTAAAGCGGACCTATTTTAAGCCAACCAACTAAAAAAATCTGTAGAATGCAAAATACGACTTTAAAAGTAAGGATATTAGGTTAATTCTGTTTAAGCTTTACTGTCTTTGAATACACGAAACCTATCATGGTTGACGATAAGTGCTAACTCGAGCTAGGGGTAGAACCTACTGCCCGTGGCGGCGCGGTGCTGGATAAAAAAGCGCTACCTGCCGAATAATGTCTTCTGAGAATGTGAAATTGTAAACACAAACAAGGCAATAGTTTGTTCTACTGACCGCTCGGACTCTCATACGGTGGGCTATTATGAAACAGTGATTTATTTAATACACTGTAAGCCCTATGCGTAACGTAATAAAGACCGTTGTATAATAATTGGAAGTTTGGAAGCTTTGAATGGCACTCATCCAGCTACATGCTAAGGAGTAGACATAATGTTCATCTGGCACAAAAGCTCTGGGCATTTCATGCGGGTTCAAATTGTTATTCAACTCTCACAGTCACATGTACTGTACATAATAAAATAACCCGTAGCTATTTATCATTAAGTAATCTTATTTGTTAATTATTGACTTTGCCAAATTGTGCAATTAAATAATGTAGATAGATTGATAAGATGTAGATGATGAGATATTAATTTACGTCCATTTCAATAATATTTTTGGATCAAATGGACCAGTACTTTTGCAGAGAAAAACGTGGCGTATAACATCTTCTCATGAAGGGGACGAACTGTGTTGTTTTCTGGATGATACTAAACGTTCGTAACTTGAAATATGAGCATGTTTACACAAACCAGGAAATGAGAAGAGGAAACGAATTATCCGTTTCTTTGGACGCTGAAAGTATAACCACTTTAATATCAGTATTTATTGTGTTTCTAGTAAATAACGCCCTTTTTGTGTGTGCGAATACTCAACGCGTAAGAAAGATATCCTGAGTTCGATGTTCAAGAACATTTTATAGGTAAAGGCTCGATCCCACTGAGGCATTATTACTTCACTCGCAGAAAAAGAAACTGTAGGGCTATTCTCTAAAATACCATCGATATCGAATCTCGATATCGAAGCTCACTCAAGTGAGATAACTCGCTTCGAAAGCAAACTCACTTCACCTTGGTTTGATATTCTGTAAACATCTGCTACGCACTTGCGAAGTGAAGTGAGTTTGAGTGAGAAGACCTGTACTATCGAGTTTTACAGAGTACAAATTAGCAAACTCATCTCGAATTCACTCTCGATAATTCGAAAATGGCTTTACAGAATAGCCCTGCTGCACGGCCGCGGCAGCACGCGCGTAAAGGTGGGTCCAGATATGTATCACTTGCCCGATCCGATCACCGTATCCGTATCGCCGACGCGTATCATGATCGCATATGTGGACGGGTGATGATACGCGTATCATGATACGCGATCTCGAAACGCCGTTATGATACGGCCCGACCCATTTCGTGTCGGTTTTTAGGGTTCCGTACCCGAAGGGTAAAAAACGGAGCCCTATTAATGTCACTCGGCTGTCTGTCCGTCTGTCCGCCGGTCACAGGTCTCTAGCTCGCAGACGAAATGAGTTACAAACCTGAAATTTTGGTATTTAGTGTAAAACGTTAACCCAAAATCAAATATTGAATTAGAAATTGAATTAAATTATTTTTCAGGGGGGCTCCCATACATGAAAAAGGAGCCGGAAAAAAATTTTTTTCTTTACCCTAGCTTGTGGGGTATCATTGTTTAGAGCTCATTAAGTAGAGTACAAATATATATTTTTTTAATTTTTATCTCAAAAAATAAGGGAATGGGAGGCCATCAAAGTTGTCAGTTTTAGACCATTTTTGTGACGGGGGCTATCTCAAAAACTAAACTAGTTGGGAATATGATATTTCAGTAAATTATGTACTATATACTCTATTTAAACAACAAATACTGAAAACAACGATTTATTAAATAGTTTATAAGCTGTGACCAAAATAAACGAACATTTTTTTGGGTTTTTCTTTCACGGTTTGTTGCGATGTCTAGCTCGGAAATTAAATATTTCTTAGACCCATAATATTATATTGTTCATAATTATGTACGGAACCCTGAAAGAGCGAGGCCCGACTCGCACTTGGCTGATTTTTGTCCGATCATCAAAGGTGTACCTACTACTGTAAACTGTACTATTGTAAACGGACGGTATTGTAGACGGATACGGAGCAAAACGAGGCGTCCACAACTTGTACGCAGCTTGATACGTGATACGCTGATACCTGATACGGTGATCGGATCGGGCAAGTGATACAAATTTGGACCCACCTGTAAGTTGTAAGTTTTGCAATGAAAAATTTTGCAAATAGGTAGGTAAATATGTATAATAATATTAAAAGGACTATTTTAAAAATATTTTACTTATAGGTAGGTATTACCTACTAGTTTCATTTTCAATACATATATAGTTTTTTTAAAGTTTTTAGTTTTTTTAAACCACCTTTTTGTAATGTAAACAATGTAAATAAGAAGGGGGTTTCAAAAGCTCCAGCCCGAAAAGCTACTTCGCACGTGCCCGTATTCAAATCATGATCCAAATTCAAATACCAAATTAAGATACCAGTTTGGTCACGCACGTGACTCATCTAAGACCTTGAAGACTTACAATTGACCACCCTGCATTAAATGTGTGCAAAATCCTTTTTCTATAACATTTTTTCGTTGTAGCCCCTTCACAGTGCAATTTTTCGGCTTGATTCATTGAGTTATAGCCGATTTATAGTTTCTCGTGAGGATATTTTAAATAAATCGCATTTTCGCTTTCGCAATGTTCTGTCTCTCCTGTCGTTCCTTCATTGCTGAAGATCGTGGTCCTGGCATACTGCCCTCGTATGGATCAATTGTCTCCACCGGTTTCAGTTGATGGCCATTTTAACAATGCGGTAGAATCTTAAATCGCAATGTTACTAAGGGCTTATTAAACTTATTTTTATTTAAGTAACGCAGTGCCAGGTGGAGCGAAACTCTACTTGCCTTATTAACAGAAAAGTTACACTTACCGACACGTAATAGGTACCTATCTACTATCTAGCTATTCGAAGTTAGCGCTATTTTCATGCAAGTGCATTGCTGTAACATCAAATAAGTTGGCAATTCGTGTCGTTAAAATTAACCTAAAACAAAAATCTTAAATCGATTTTCATCATCAACAAGACTGTATGTCTTAGGTATTAGTCTAGTCTGTATTAGTATTTTGTAGGTACCTAAATAAAATAATAGTTTAAATTATTGTGCTTATTTGTGGTGTGTGCTAATCTTGCAACCTAACTAAATTATTATGTATCTAAAAGTACCTAGAGCTCTTCATAAGATTATCTGCGGAGGCACTAATTGTAGGCACTAGTGTCCCAACGACACAGTGTAAACGTGTGCCAATGGCGATGACGCTGACGTTAATCCTCTGGACAGGACACGTCGACAACAAAGCGGGCCGAGGGGCACTGGGGGCCGGGCACCGGGGGCCGGGCTCCGGGCCGCGACGTGCAAATCTTTTTAGCGTCACTAAGCGGCACTCTGCGAAGTACTAACGGTGACAGTTATGTGACAATACCACGGTGTTTTTTTTTATCGCCTTAAGTTCCGGTGTGAAGGTATAACAAAGATATTATTTTAGTGAGTTGTTATATTACTAGAGCAGCAATGTCCCGCAAAACTGACTCAACCTGACAACGTTCGTCAGACGTGCTTTTGGTCATTCCAATAATATCACTCTTTATTATAACGCAAATTTTATGGTAATTTAATAAGGTAGTAAGAATTAGGTAAGTACCTAGGTGATTAAAATATTTATTAGTTAATAGTTTCACGTACTTCCTTAGATACGTCTCTGAGCTTGAATGAGGTAATGCTCTATGGCTAACTAAAGTATTGGTCTAAGTCACAGGTCTAAGCATTGATCTATATATATATTACAATATCTTAGGGTCTAAGTATTTGTGACAGAGCGACTTTTGAGATTATACATAACTAGGTACTTCAGTTTCAAAAATTGTTAGTACCTACCTAAGTAGATATCTAGAGAATGTCAAATTACGATTTTTTGTATGAAATTGTTCCTAGCTGTTCCGGTAAATGTTAAAAATATATCAGAAAAAGCCAAGAATAAAAGTAGGCAGAAAAAATATAAAAGGGTCCCTATTGCTGAAAACATTGAATGTAAAAGCTAAGAGCAAAAAAATTCTTTCAAAGATACAATCATCTTAGGCAATAAATCCTGTAAAAGAAAACCAACAATAAGTACATAAATAAGTAGGATTCTGTTTATCAGATGTATTCCCACCCTTTTAATAAATTACTCTTATTTCTTATGCAGACCACACTGGCGCGGACAAATAAAATTATTTGGTCAGAGATAGCGAAAACGCTGAAATGAATGTGATTCGCTTACTTCGCCTTTCTATTTCCAATATTAAAACAGGGTATAGTTACCTACTGTACGTTTTTACCGACTTCAAAAAAGAGGTTCTGTATTCGATCCGTATGTATGTATGTATGTATGTTCGCGATTATTTCAAAAACCAATTTGATGATTTTTTCATTAATGTAATTTACATACTTACTTTCCGGGAGGTTTTAGTATATATAATATCATTCTTATGTACGAAGTTACACGCATAAATATGGGGGTCCATATCCAATGAATATTTTTGATTAGACACCGATTTCTCTGAGATTGCGAAGTCGGTTCAATTTTTTTTTAAATATAGCTTATTGTAGATTCATGATTTCTTCACGAAATAATAATAGTTGAAGAAATCTTGAATACCCCCTGATGGTGATGGTAGGTACCTAATTTAAGTACGAAATTGTGTGGGGTGAGATCCTCAAAAGCAACTTGGCTGATTTTGATGTGGTTTTTCAATTACGTAGCTATCACCTCTGAATGGATCATTAGACATGTCCCATGGTTATAGCCCATCAAGAGCTCTCTTTAGTAGATCTAAAGGATTACTAGAGTTTTTATATATAAGATCAAACTTTTTTACTACTTTACGATAGGTATCTGTGCAGAAGCCAATTGTACTACTATTATGAATATCTCTCCTTTATTTCTGAGAAAATAGGTTGTTATTCTGTTGTTTATAGAAAAATACGTCAACTGTGCGCAATTCATTCATCTACGTGGGTGTAGACAGAATTTCCTAATATATCTTTATGATACTTCCAAAGTATATTTGCTCTATTTTTAGACCAAAAGAATAATAGTCACTTTACATGCTATAGCTTTATGGATTCCTGCAGTTACAATATTAATTTATAGAAGCACAGACATGTATATTCTAATGCAAGAAGCTGGCAAGAAACTCAGCATTTACTAACTACTTACAATGATTTAACAGCCTCTATATTTCATAACGCAAACGGCAAAACTGAATTTAGAATTTATTCATAATCACTGAGCATATGGTTAACATCTCGTTGTTCTAGTAGCAAACATAATTATTATAGATTACTAGCTGATGCCAGCGACTTCGCTTGGATTTTTATAACTCTCATCCCCTATATTTTAACCCACTATTTTAATTGGCACGTCAGTGCCGATCTCAGACTCACTGCAGTCTGCAAGTATTTGGTGGTTGTGCACCGGGAGGCTGCACAAGTGCACAATGTCGGATGGGCGAATGTTGTGATTTGATATCATTACTAAATTATTACCGCTACGATTCATCATGATTTTATAAAATGACGTAAGAAACTGAATTCGGAATTTTATAGAATCACTTAATTATCAAAAATAGTACTGATCGAAACAATTTTAAATACTTACTAGCATGGCAATACAAAATAAGCTGGTCACTCGAAATTACATAAGTGGGGCTTTATGGGAGTGGGGTAGATCCGTCGTTCGTCGGCGGATAAGAAATATCACGTTAGATACTGTCAGCGCGAGCTAGAAGCAACAGCCAAGTATAAACACTAGAGGCACCGAGAGTATTATCGTAACATACCTACGTCATAAAATGAAGCTACTGTGAACATTTCAAGTTTCTAACTTCAGTGGTGTAGGCTGTGCGTGGATGATAAGTCAGGACTCAGGACAAGCCTCTTTATAATAGTAGGTATAGATACATAGATTAAAAAAGGGGATGAATGTTCCCGTATAACCAAGGAGTTGGGAAAGGAATTCATCCATGCTCGTTACGGGTCGAACGTACTGCTGAAAACGACGTCCAAAGACGTGTTGCACGTCCACACTTGACGACTCGAACAGCAAAGCTTCTCTCGTGCTCGGTTAGCACTTCGCCAAGCGTAGACGCAGCTTTATATTTACACAAGAAGGCGCAATTACGCTATTATTCGGCAGTCCATTAAACTAAAGACCTGTTTACAAAACACAAGCAAGTCATTCCGCGACCGAACGCGATTAACTTCTGACATTCAAAACACGCTGAGCTATATTATTTCCCTTACATAAAACGCCCACGCGAAAACGCGTAGGCGTGAGGGTATTTTTGCGATATTATACCTAATAGTTCTGTGAAGTTTCGGAAAGACAGTGCGAGGGCGGGAAAGGCGTCAGAGGACAACCTTGAAATGTATTCTAGCTTTAGCCGGGTTTTATTTCAGCTTCTATTAGCAGCCATTCCAGTAGCGTCTGTTGCTCTTTCTTATCTTATTGTAGCCTATTTCAAAGCTGATTTCGTTTATGCGTACCTAGTAAAGTTCCATATAGTTTATGTGGTGCGTGTTGGGCGTTGGAAGCCCGACGTATTATTATCCAAAGAAAATCCTTACCATTATGTGATTCAAGAAAAGGGATCACTACCTTCTGGAACGAGGAATACAACTTAGAGAAAGAGCGAGAAAGAGCGAGGAAGAGCGAGGAAGAGCGAGAAAGAGCGAAAGAGCTCGCTATCCATAATAGACTCGGTATCCATAATAGCCTGAAGTAAAGTGGTTTTTCTCTTTTTACTACGGATTTTTTTATTTTCTACTCTAGTTCTTAATTAAAAGGATTTAGTTTTATTAATATTCTATTGCACATTATGAACATGAGAATTCTTTTCGCAGAATCCAAATAATATCATATCTTTCGTTAAATTTTTACTACGCTGAATCATAAAATTCGTCATTGTTATTGATGTACGATGGTTATGTTTTATTGTTTCATAAAATAATGTAGTTATTGTTTTGCTTCAAATTATTTGGATTTATCATAATATCCATTTTAGCAGTTTTAGTCCGACATGGCTTTTCCATCAGGTTTGTGTCTTTAGTAATTAATAATATGCAGATAATTGCCCTTCATTTATCATCGAAATTAAAGGTGCAAAACGAACAAAACCTACCTGCAACTAATGCATTGTACGTATATTAAGTAGGTAGGTATTTTTTATAAAATAAACACAAATCTAAATTAAAACTAAATTACAAAATAGGTGGATTAAATGAAATCTAAAACCTCGTCGATTAGACTGCAGCAAAGCACGGTACCCAACATGCTGGTAGCATAGCCCCTTTGGATAGTCAAATTAATTAACTCTTTGCCCAATGTAGCTTCAGCTATTGGATCCTTGGTAGACTTGATGACCCCTTTTGAAAGTTCTTCAAAAAGCGCTCGAGTCCACTCCAAAAGGTCCAAAATTAAGTTTGCATAAAAAATTTGCCTCTTGATCAATTCGACGCTATTAGCCTAGTAGAGCCCCTATCAAAGGAGGTCATTTGGATGCGGGAACAGCGTAGCGAAGATATTTAAAACATTATTTTATTAATTTCAATGTAAGAGCGTTTGTCCACCGCCACCGTCACCGGGACGTCACCGACAACGAGATGACGGCGCCGATTTAGTGATACATACATTTTCTACGGCCGTGTGTCCACCGCACGCCCGTCACGTCAACTTGTTCTCGACCAGCTGAAATAATTTCGTTGTCGGTGACGTCCCGGTGACGGTGGCGGTGGACAAACGCTCTAAGCCTTGGAAAGTTATAGTAAAACACAAATGATATATTATGTCACGAGAAGGTGTAAAAATATTTCTGAGCCAGCCAGTGTCGAATTAATCGAATAATTTGCGCTAGTTGGGACTGTGGAAAAACACAAGATCCTACTCGTTAATCACTTACAATCGAAAAGTCAAAGTACTAAAAATATTAAATAAATACCTACATAGGCGCTGATTACTGCCCGACCGCCGAAGATTTGCATGTGTTTGGAGGCCGCCGTCCGCCGTCGCCTGCTAATGAAGCAGTTAAAGTGTATTTGCATTTTCAATCATTATAACTTTAAACTTTTAATGTGGATGATAGAAGCTAGCATATCTTGTTCGGCAAATAGTGTTGGATCTTTTATTACGTGTAAAATTTCACAGAAAATATAACGTTTGAAAACTCATCAGTCAGCCTTATTAATAGGCATTTTATTACGTAAAATCATCATATTAGGTGTGTATAGTCAATTTTAATAGTGATTTCTCATTCTCTATTATTGAAGTGAAAATCAATATATCCATACCTAGATCCATACTAAGTAGTTTGTTGTGGATATATTGAGCAATAGACCATAATATTATATTCATTGATGCAGACCTCATACAGCAAGAATCAAAAACGCATTAATATATATATAGCTGTTCGTTCTGATTCACTGACTCATTCATCGCCCCTCCTGTAAAATTTTGTATGAAAATTATTTTTTTCACTAATGGTTTCGTATAGAGGACAAAAATTAAAGTAGAACAAAAATATGGAGAGAGCTGATGATTGAGGATTTCGGAGACGGATGAAGAGCACGCTTAAGGTATTGAAGATAGGTGGGAGGTGCTCGAGCAAATGTCACTCGAAACGTCATCCAATTGACAGTCAGTTGAAAAAAAATTCAAAATGGCGAAAAAAAGATGGCCGCCATACAAATTTCGTCGGTCTCCATCTCGGAGGGTATAAAAGATGGAAGAGTGGTTTCTTCGCAAAAGATGATGAGGATCCAAAGGTCTACTTGATGAATTGAAAAAAAATTCAAAATGGCGGAATTTATTTTTCCATAGAAAATGTATGGCGAATATTGAAGAGACTACAAGTTGTGAACTATGCAAGGCTTTAATGCGGTTTTTTGGAGAACTCTCAAAGAAAAATATGGGAAGACATGATGATTGAGGGTTTGGAAGTTGGTTGAGGAGCCCGGGCAGGGTATTGAAGATAGGTAGGAGGTGCTCAAACAAAAATTACTCGAAACATCATCCAATTGGCAGTGAGCTGAAAAAAAGTCCAAAATGGCGGATTCAAGGTGGCGGCCATACAAACATCGGTGTCTATCTCACCAAGTATAAAAGATGGAAGAGTGGTTTTTGCCAAAAGATGATTAAGACCTTAAGTTCTACTTGATGAGCAGAATGATTCGAAGAAAAAATATGGAGTGTGATAATGATCGAGGATTAGGAATAGGGGAGAGATACGTGGAGGCTGCTCAAACCAAAATACCCGAAAGCGAAACCTCGCGGTCCGCTTGCGGGCCGCGCACCCACGCGCCCTACTAGTTAATATATATATAGCTGTTCGTTCTGATTCACTGACTCATTCATCGCCTCTCCTGTAAAATTTTGTATGAAAAATTTTTTTTTCACAAATGGTTTCGTATAGAGGACAAAAATTCATTAAGAGGAAAAATATGGAGAGAGCTGATGATTGAGGATTTCGGAGACGGTTGAAGAGCACGCTTAAGGTATTGAAGATACGTGGGGGATGCTCGAACAAATGTCACTCGAAACGTCATCCAATTGGCAGTGAGCCGAAAAAAAATTCAAAATGGCGAAAAAAAGATGGCCGCCATACAAATTTTGTCGGTGTCCATCTCGAAGGGTATAAAAGATGGAAGAGTTGTTTCTTAGCAAAACATGATCAAGATCCAAAGGTCTACTAGATGAATACAAAAAAAATTCAAAATGGCGGACTTTATTTTTCCATAGAAAATGTATGGCGAATATTGAGAGAGAGTATAAAGTTGTGAACTAGGTATGCAAGGCGGTTGATGCGGTTCTTTGGAGAAATCTCAAAGAAAAATATGGGAAGACATGATGATTGAGGGTTTGGAAGATGATTGATGAGCCCGGGCAGAGTTTTGTAGATAGATGGGGGCTGCTCAAACAAAAAATACTCAGAACCTCATCCAATTGGCACTGAGCTGAAAAAAAAAACAAAATGGCGGATTCAAGATGGCGGCTATACAAATTTCGTCGGTGTCTATCTCACCAAGTATAAAAGATGGAAGAGTGGTTTCTTGGCAAAAGATGATCAAGAACTGAAGATCTACAATTTGATGAACAGAAAAAAATCAAGATGGCGGAAATTATTTTTCTACACAAAAAAAATTTTTATTGATGGTTTCGTGTAGAAAACAAAAATTCATGCGGAGGAAAAATACGGAAAGAGCTGATGATCGAAGATTTCGGAGACGGATGAAGAACACGGCGAGGGTATTGAAGATAGGTGGGACGTGCTCAAACAAAAACTACTCGAATCCTCGCGGTCCGCTTGCGGGCCGCGCACCCACGCGCCATACTAGTTAATATATATATAGCTGTTCGTTCTGATTCACTGACTCATTCATCGCCTCTCCTGTAAAATTTTGTATGAAAAATTTTTTTTTCACAAATGGTTTCGTATAGAGGACAAAAATTCATTAAGAGGAAAAATATGGAGAGAGCTGATGATTGAGGATTTCGGAGACGGTTGAAGAGCACGCTTAAGGTATTGAAGATAGGTGGGGGGTGCTCGAACAAATGTCACTCGAAACGTCATCCAATTGGCAGTGAGCCGAAAAAAAATTCAAAATGGCGAAAAAAAGATGGCCGCCATACAAATTTCGTCGGTGTCCATCTCGAAGGGTATAAAAGATGAAAGAGTTGTTTCTTAGCAAAACATGATCAGGATCCAAAGGTCTACTCGATGAATACAAAAAAAATTCAAAATGGCGGACTTTATTTTTCCATAGAAAATGTATGGCGAATATTGAGAGAGAGTATAAAGTTGTGAACTAGGTATGCAAGGCGATTGATGCGGTTCTTTGGAGAAATCTCAAAGAAAAATATGGGAAGACATGATGATTGAGGGTTTGGAAGATGATTGATGAGCCCGGGCAGAGTTTTGTAGATAGATGGGGGCTGCTCAAACAAAAAATACTCAGAACCTCATCCAATTGGCACTGAGGTGAAAAAAAAAACCAAAATGGCGGATTCAAGATGGCGGCTATACAAATTTCGTCGGTGTCTATCTCACCAAGTATAAAAGATGGAAGAGTGGTTTCTTTGAAAAATATGATCAAGAACTAAAAAACAAGATGGCGGAATTTATTTTTCTACACAAAAAAAATTTTTGATGGTTTCGTGTAGAAAACAAAAATTCATGCGGAGGAAAAATACGGAAAGAGCTGATGATCGAAGACTTTGGAGACGGATGAAGAGCACGGCGAGGGTATTGAAGATAGGTGGGACGTGCTCAAACAAAAACTACTCGAATCCTCGCGGTCCGCTTGCGGGCCGCGCACCCACGCGCCGTACTAGTTTTCAACTAAACTTACTACCTATCCGCTGAAACGGAGCGTAGCGAAAACTGCAGCAGTTCAACTCGATTGTGTAAAAATGAATGCTACAATGTGACGATAGCATTCGCCTCTGATTGGCTGATACTCTCTGGCTATTGGCTAAAATGAGATTCTAGCAATGATTGATGCAAATCTTAGGTAATCGGGGGCAGATAATTCATAGCTATGACAGTACGTCATCTCTCCGCTTCAGTGGATAGGCGCCCTAATGATAGTAAACTTGGTAATAAAAACACTAAGTAAATAAACACCAATCTCTTTTACGCTTTTTACCGTTAAAGCGGCAAGTGATAAAAATAGCGATATTATTGACAGATAGAGTAATAGGAGCTCCTGAGACAATTTGCAAATTGATATAATCAGGACCACCAGGTTCCGGCCTTTTTGCGAGACATCACTGCCTCAAATAAAATATGACAACACTCTGAATATAGATTAATTGAATTAATTCACAGGAGTCATCGTAGTAATTTATATTGTATCACACAAAAACACAATTGTTCTTCCCACGCACATCTTTCACAATTCGGAAAAATATGGAGAGCATGTTTTACGACGCAACCATGACTGCGCTTAACATTTCACAATAGTATGATTTGTTACATTATTTTCGTCACCCCTAACCTTTGCGAGACAGACAAGCCCACGATCCGTCCCGCCATTTGGAAGGACGCCAGCTCCCGGTTCTTCATTCATGCTTTCCACTACAGCGTTATTTATTTTGTATTGTCGTCTGCTCCTGAAGCCATCGAGTCGATAAACATTTATATAGATTAAATATCAGTGAGACCGTTGAAAATATCCTGAAATGTATGAAAACTTGTAGTCTCACTGTGTTTTTGTTAAGACGTCTTGCGCTTTGTGATTACGTCACGCTATGAACGGTTCCTTGTCGACTTACTCGGCAGGTTCTTTTTGACTCAGTAGATCGCAAACAGAAGACATCAAGAGATCATGGCTATGCTGTAAATATTGCACTGACCGAGGTATATGATTAGCAGTAGCGGTGAAGCATGTCTGGCTGGAATGGATGGAAACGATATTATGGAGGATAAAAGAGGCACGCAAGCGCCGGCACCGCTACTGTGGTCGTTGCCTTTTGTTACAGCAAGTGTGAACCTTCAACCTATACTCTGATTTTTAATTCCGTGGAATTCTGACGTTTCTTAATGTTACCAGTAATATAGTAGTAAATACTACACGGATTCCATTGTTTTTCATGGTCTGGGTTGATCGGTCTATTATACCATTAATTTTACTTTAATCTTTGGCATTTATACAGCACTGCCCACGTTTTGGGATATGGCAAGAAGCCAAACGTCAGATGTGTCCGGAGGTTTTTCGTTCGCCCATTCATAAATTCGTTTTCGATGTATATCTATAGGCCAACAGATCAATACACAATACCACGATAATTAGCTTGGCTGTGTCAACAATTTTTATGTTTTCACAAAATTTATTTATTCTTTCAGCATCTGGCTCATCACTGGAGAGTTTTCTAAAGTCACTACTTATTATTTACAAGCGGACACCCGCGACTTCGTTCGCGCGGATTGGTTTTTAAAAATCCTGTAGAAATCATTTTGTTTTTCCTAAGCTCCTTTGAGTTCATATTATCATGCTAAAAACTGTTAAAAGTTCATTGGCGGATGTTTAGGTAGATCAAAATGTAAACATCCGCCTGTGAAAGTCCCATCAAAACCGATCCAGCCTTTTAGAAATTAGTCGGTAATCTTTAAAGTATCTACTTTCTAACAAAAAAAGAATGGATGAAATCGGACTACGCGTTATTGAATTACAGCTAAATACACGTTTTGACTTTCATCCCCTCTCCCTAGGGAACCGTGCTGAATTTCGGGATAAAAAGTATCCTATATGTTACTCCGTAGTATGAACTTAAATCGTACCAAGTTTCGTTTCAATCCATTCAGTAGTTTTTGCGTGATGCGCGCACAAACATACAGACAAACAGACAAAAATTTTAAAAATAGCTTTTTTACGTTCTATTACTTATCCCCAACATCCCCCAGTTATTATTTTGCGAAAATCTTCAATGTACAGATACGGCAAGTCTACGATTTTATTATATGTATAGAATAGATAGATATAGATTTCCGTAAGAATGTAGAACAGTAGGCAAAGTATATAAATGATGGGCTTTTCAACATGTAGTTCTTTTGTCACCGACGCAATGTCGCTTGTCTATCGGTCTTTTGTCGGATATACTTTGGAGAGTGTGCTCAGGAACTTTTTAACCTAGTTCCTCCTTCACCATTTCACCACAGAACAGCGAGAAGTCGAGAGCGATGGCATCCCTATGTGGTTGACGTTCAGTCAGCTCGCACGAAACGCTTTCGGTCTACGTTTCTGATACGAACCGCTAGGGTGTGGAACGACCTACCGGCTTCCGTGTTCCCCTCCTCGTACGACCTGAGTACCTTCAAGGTAAGAGTAAATAGGCATTTTCTAGGCAAGTGCGCTCCAACTTAGACCTCATCATAGCTTTTCAGGCATGATTGTCGTGAAGCGTAAGCCTATCTTTCAAAAAAAAAACGTTTTAGAGCAGGGCCGCACTGCGAAAATTTTTCACGCGAATTTTATTCGCGCGGTTTATATTCCGCATTTTAATATATTTTTCTCGCGAATTTTAAATCGCAAGTGCGGGCAGCTTCATAGCCGCACTGCGAAATTTATTCGCGCGAATTTTTTCGCAGAATTCTGTGACATATGGAAATGTATGAAGCTGCCCGTACTTGCGATTTAAAATTCGCGAAAAAAATATATTAAAATGCGGAAAATATTTCGCAGTGCGGCCCCGGCCTTAGCCCTAGTAAAACCGTATTTTTTACCCTACTACGGTAAAACCAAAAGGAAGGGTTATGATTTTAGCAGTCTATTTATGTATGTTAGGTATATACAATCTTTGTATGAGATTCTGTGTGTTCTACCATATCGCCTAAACTACTGGGCCGATTTTGATGAATGGGGTGTCAATTAATTGTTTGTTATGGTCCGGGTGACATAGGCTACATTTTATAGGTATACGAAAAAATATTTAGTTTCGGATATACATAATACACTGGGAGGTCAAAAAGTTCGCGGAATGGCGGGGTTGGCGTAGCTGAGTTTACTCATCTAGGTAGGCACTAATTGAGTGACTCATTGTTAGTATATATACGAAGTTTCAGCTTAATTGGGTCATTAGCTTTTGAGTTATCAACGAGTAAACAAGTCAATCGGGAAGAAACTAGCCAGTATGGAGAAAATTGAATATCGCGCCGTCATTAAGTTTCTCACCAAACAAGGAAAGACACCTCAAACCATTTTTCAAGAGATGTCAGCTGTTTATGGGGACTCCACTCCTGGGAAAACCATGATTTATAAATAGCACGCCCTTTTCAAACAAGGGAGGGACTCCATTGAAGACGACCCCCGACCTGGACGGCCGATTGAGGCTACCACGCCAGAAATAATCGAAAAAGTTGAAAAACTTGTATTGGAAGATGCCCGGCTAAAGAAAAAACAATTTGCAGCATTAGTTGGAGTATCTGAAACAACCATTTTAAACATCCTACATCAACACCTTGGTATGACAAAAGTCTGTGCAAGATGGGTTCCAAGAATGCTTTCTGCGCATCAAAAACGCGAGCGCGTCGAATGTTGTCAAGAGTTTTTGGACCGCTTTGGAGAGCAAAGGGAGGAAGTTATGGCCCGAATTGTAACTGGCGATGAAACTTGGGTTCACCATTATGAACCTGAGTCAAAGCAAGAGTCGATGCAGTGGCATAAAAAAGGCACACCCCCTCCTAAGAAGTATAAGGTGTCTCAATCGCCCGGAAAGATCATGGCGACGATCTTTTGGGATACAGAAGGTATCCTTTTGATTGATTATAAGGAACGTGGTGTTTCCATAACGGGAGAATACTACGCTTCTTTATTAGATCAATTAAAAGAAGCTATTAAGGAAAAAAGGCGAGGAAAGCTTGCAAAAGGCGTACTCCTTTTGCACGACAATGCGCCCGTGCACAGAAGCCATGTTGCGACGTCTGCCATTCACCGCTGCGGATTTGAACTACTGCGCCACCCACCCTACAGCCCAGACCTGGCCCCAAGCGATTATTATTTGTTTCCAAAAATGAAGAAAGAACTGCGTGGAAAAAAATTTGGCGACGATGATGAAGTGAAGTCGGCAATTTCGGCCTATTTTGACACCCAAGACAAATCTTTTTTTTTCGACGGTATTAATAAGTTGTTTGACAGATGTAATAAATGTATTAGGGTTAAGGGAGAATACATTGAAAAGGAAAAATAGTTTAGTGTTTCAATTCATTATCTTTCCCTGTCATTCCGCGAACTTTTTGACCTCCCCTCGTAGATGGCTCCACTAGCTGCTTGCCTCGCGCTTTCTGTACACTGAATTATAATTTTATATTAAATTAAATTACTAAGTGTAGTCGGGTTTTAGTTTAGGAATTGTATCTCTTGTAAATAAATACGATTTTGCAGGTGCATCCAGTACTCATGTATAGAGTACTTAATAAAGTCACCATTTCGCGTTAAAGATGGATCAGGATGCGTGAAAAATATTTAGACACTTAGACTGGAAAACAAAACTTTGCACGAGTGAATTTGTAGACTGAACATTACTTAGTACTTGTAGACATTTTAATTAATAAATAAATTTGTAGACCTTAAAATATAAATCTGTGGAAAATTGTGAAAAACGTGCTCCATATTGTGATTCTAGAAAATGTTGTATGTAAAAACCTTTAAACAATTTTCAATACCATAAGCTTTATAATGAAAAAAGACACAGTATTATAGATAGGCGCAGCGCAGACCCAGTTGCTAAATGAACCGACTATTGCAGCTTCATCGGCGGATTCAATTTGCGACGTCGAAATGAAGCTGTATTCAATAAAACATTTTGTTTTGTGTTTATATGTTTTATATAGGTATTATCGGCCAGAGTCAGAAATATATCATCATCATAATGATCAACCCATTACCGGCTCACTACAGAGCACGGGTCTCCTCTCAGAGTGAGAAGGGTTTTGGCCATAGTCTACCACGCTGGCCAAGCGGATTGGCAGACTTCACACACCTTTGAGAACGTAATGGAGAACTCTCTGGCATTCAGGTTTCCTCACGATGTTTTCCTTCACCGTTAAAGCAAGTGATATTTAAATACTTAAAACGCACATAACTCCGAAAAGTTAGAGGTGCGTGCCCCGGGATCGAACCCACGACCTCCGACTAGAAGTCGGTTGTCCTAACCACTAGGCTATCACAGCTTATATATATACACATCACAGAAATATATACCTATAGAAGATTTTTTTAAACCGTTTTAAGTCGTTATTTCAGGACTGAGGTACAATACAAAATTACTATGTTGCTATGTTAAACCAGAAAAATATGTATGTAACGTGCAGAATCCGAGTATGAGTATCCGCTACTTAGAGATCCGTAGTGTAGGAAAAACACGGATCCTGATATTCGTGTAATGTAAAGGAAGATATATTCTATTTTTGGTCGTGCGTTAAAGGAACTTGCGTTGCCGAAATAGCAAATTTAAAACTGCATTCTGACACACAAACTCACCACCACGTACGTAAAGTATGTCTGAACTTATTTTTAGTCGTGATTAAATAAAAATATGGGCAAAGTTGTACGCGAGACGGCAAATATATTTACGTAAACTGATACCGTAGCGCACCGTAGACGCACTTTGGCTGTTTACGTCGCGCGCCACTTCCTGAGCGCAGTAAACATTTCAGACGGAACTCTGTTCCCGCACAAACAAAGTGATAAAAATTTCCAAAATCGAATTACACGCGCTATTAATTGGCTCGTTGCAAACTTACCTGGGTACAGGACTACAGGTAGTACTGAACTCACTTCGCGCGCCGTTTCTGGTAAACGACGACTTCCCTGGCGCAGTGGTGAGCGCTGTGGTATAAGTGGCAGGCCCCGGGGTCGATTCCCGGCAGGGGCAATTTGGGATTTTATAATTTCTAAATTGTCTCTGTTGGGAGGCTTCAGCCGTGGCTGGTTACCACCCTACCGGCAAAGCCGTGCCGCCAAGCTATTTAGCGTTATGGTACGATGCCGTGTAGAAACCGATCAGCGGTATGCATACCTCTTCCAAGTTAGCCCGCTTCCATCTTCGACTGCATCATCACTTACCATCAGGTGAGATTGCAGTCAAGGGCTAACTTGTACTTGAATAAAAAAAATATCGACCGATGCACTGCTGCTAAGTGCAAGTCTTTAGAAGATGCAGTTTTGAGTTGCTGTCTATGTTTATTTTTTCACCGTTGATTTCACAGAATATCATCTGTGGTTGATACTATGAGGCTTGTAGTTTGATTCTGTCATGAAATCAAATACCAAAACTGCAGAAGTTCTCCCATGGTTCGTGCTTTTGCGATACTGAAGTGAATCTGTCTGTTCTAACGCTGAGAATTTACTATGAGTCGCAATTACGAGTAGGTATTGTGATTTCCTAAATTAAAGGTATTTTGGTATGTAACTGTGGATTTTTAGATGTTAGCTAATATTTATAGCCGTCAAAGTACGATGCTATGGAGTCTATGGAGTCTATGGAGTGCGGCGTGATTGAGTAACAAACATCCAAACATCCACACTTTCACATCTATACTATAATAAATAAAATTGAAGTGTCTGTCTGTAATATCGAAATAACTACCTCATATTAAACTCATATGGTTATTTGAACGCTACCACAGAATATATAATAGTACTAACGCTACCATAACCGAATCACACGTTTTTAAAATTTTTGTCTGTCTGTCTGTCTATCTGTCTGTCTGTCTGTCCGTCTGTCTGTCTGTCTGTCTGTCTGTCTGTCTGTTTGTCTGTCTGTCTGTCTGTCTGTTTGTCTGTATTTTGACGGAACCTTCACATACAAGTAGAGAATTAACCAGGGAGTAACATAGGCTACTTTTTTAACCGACTTTCAAAAAAGGAGGAGTTGTGTTTTTCTACCTATGTACACCGATATCTCCGAGATTTCTGAACCGATTTGCGTATTTTTTTTTAATCGATAGAGAAACATTGCGACCCTGTTCTATAAAAAAATTGGATTCCAACTCCTCAATCCTGATGCTGTAGGGGACCTAATCCCCAAAACTAATGGGTTTTAGAAACTTTCGGTTATTTAAATTGATATTGGGGGTACCAATTAAAGACTTTATCGTTGAATGAACTCGAGTAGGTACATATCCAACTCTCAACCCTGATGCTGTAAGGAATTGTATTCCAAAATCGTGGGGATCCCACGGGATTTTTCCGTTTTGGGGACGGGTTTCTACAGATAAGCTACTTTTTGTTCTGGAAAATCAAAAGTTCCCACGGGATTTTTAAAAACCTAAATCCACACGGGCGAAGCCGTGGGCATCATCTAGTTTATAATATTAGTAGGATTGCAGCAGTGTGAGGACGCAATAACGCATCTATGTGAGTGGGGCCTAATAGATGTAGAAAACAAAGACAAACTATGAACTGGAATGCGTAAATATAATTATTTAAATATTCATCGAAAAAGTTTTCCCGTCAGCTAAGAGATTAATGCATTATCTATTACACTTTTATCGAATCTCATTATTATTCATTGTTATTTAAATCATTATTGGATTAATGATCATTTTATTAAGGTATCTAGACGTTTTATGGAATATTTCACTTCTCCGAAGGATTTATTTATAGTTGAGATAAGAAGGCACATTTTATTATACATAGCATTAGATATGTAAGAATAAAATATGTTGTTTTTTTGGTGCAGAAAATAATGTGGCGTAGTTTTTTCTTTTTCAATTCTGTCGTTATAATAAGTTCTATATTATCTGGCAAATTTTATATTACTAGCTGATACCCATGACTTCGTCCGCGTGGATTTAGGTTTTGAAAAAAATATGTTTCTATATACAAATTTTACATCTCTTTTCACACATTTACCGATAGAGAAAACTACTAAAAAAACTTACGAAATAGATAGATACGTGACGTTTCTTATCAGCTTTCTCATAAAAATTAGCCATCATGTACGTGCGAGAGGTGATAGTAAAGGTGCCGCGATCGGCTTTTATTACCCGTTGAACCAGTTCATTCCAGACGCCGCGTTACAATTTTGATGTCACCAATCAATCAATTTTATTTCTCCAACCAATAGCAAGTTTGGCTTTGGTATGCGTAAACACCGAAATGTAGTTTATTTATTAGCTTTCGCTGTTCTTGTCTAAGGCTCAATTTAGACCGCGGCGGAATGGAATGGAAGCGACTTTTTGCAACGAAATAGTACATAGTCAACTGCATAACATACAAATTAAATAGGAGCCAAAAAAAGGTCGCGCGTCTTCCGCGGAATTCTCGAGAATTCCCGTAGCTACTGTCGGCGCCGTCCGTGGAATCCGCGGGAAGTGGCGCGAACGGAGAGTCCGTTGGGTCGGTCACAGCAGTGCCGTGCAGGGTCATCAATCTTAGTACAAAAAGCCTGGTACAATTGATTTAAGTAATACTGAAAGTCAAAGTATGCGCTACTGTGCTAGCACAGAGTAGGTATATTAAGTACTAAATAAATTAATTCGATGTATATTCTGTAGTCAAGGCATCCCATGTGTAATTTTTTTTACCAAATTGGTAGTTTAGTTAAGTTTTTAATGTCCAGTTATATAATACTAAAAAATATTCTTAGTATTATAATTACTTACTATCAATATTTTATTTGATTCTTTGATAAGTATCATTGGTTTAATAAATATTCTTCAAAATAAAATTAAGTCGGACTTTATTTTCTGCTTTTGTGTAGAAATTGGGTAACCGACTATAAAAATGTGACAACACTGGAAAACATCGCTGCCAACATAACGCCATAGGTAGTAGAGCTTCCAAAATTATGAATTTTTCAATTACGTAACTGGTTACGCATTTTAATACTCTAGTTACGTAATTACGTAATTACGTAACTGGATTTTGTATATTTTTAACAATGAAAACGAAATGAAAATTCCCAAAGTAGCTTATAAGTAACCTAAATCTACCATTAGAGATTGAATTCATCCTGAAAGGGGTCTAGGTCAATAATAAAATGAATCGCATGAAACGTAAATCGGTATTCTAGATCCCATTCAGTCAGACCGTCACCAGAATTTTGGTTACAACACCTAGAGAGATAGTAAATATCTATATACGCGACTTTTGGAGCATTTACAATAGAAATCGAAACGTATGGAGTGCGTCAGGTCATTAAAATAAAAATAATATACGTACGTACCATTTTTTTTTAATTTTCCATTACAATAAACCTAACAAAGTAAGTAGGACTATGTCAGCTTCAAAACATATTTTGAGTTAGAACTAGGAGATGTCCGTGAATTCGTCCGCGTGGATTTAGGTTGCTGAAATTATTTGCTTTCCCGAAGCTCCTTTGAGCTCATACATTTTTTTAAACTGTTAAAAATGGCGCATCAAAATCCCATCATTAAGGGTTTTATCCTAGAATTTAATTTTTTGGCGCAGAATCCCTCATTCTTTTTTAGGGTTCCGTACCTTAAAAGGTAAAAAATAAACCTTTATAAGATCACTTTCTTGTCCGTATATCAGTCCGTGTGTCGCCATCGATTTTCTCAGGAACGGGGGGACCTAGCAAGTTGAAATTTATAACAGACTAGCGGACCGCCCCGGCTTCGCCCGTGGTACATATTGTATAGCCTATAGCACTCAAGGATCACGTACATATCCAACGGAGAAAGAATTTTTGAAATCGGTCCAGTAGTTCCTGAGATTAGCGCGTTCAAACAAACAAACTCTTCCGCTTTATTATATTATATAGTATAGAAGTATAGATACTAAGGTCTATAGTCCCTATTAGGTATGTATATAAAAATAAGATCCAAGGCAACTATTCTTGTCAAGTAATAAATATAGACTGACAACCCTAGGCGCTGTAGCGTGAATTAGCTGGAAGGCGCGGGAATGCTCGAGCATTCCAGCGAATTCGCGCGACTTCCGCGTCATGAGGCGAATTTGACGCTTCGATTCCACCGCGGTGTAAATTAAGCCTAAAGGGTTTACCTTGAGAACAAAATGGTGACACCAATCTATATAATATATCTATATAATAAAATATCTCTATATAATCAATCTATATAATCTATATAATAAAATATATATAATAAAAAATCCTAGACTTGCCGTATCTGACATTAACGATTTTTACAAAAAAATAACTGGGAGATGTTAGGGATAAGTAATACAATGTAAAACAGCTATTTTTGAAATTTTTGTCTGTTTATCTGTAATGCTGTGTATGTTTGTGCGCGCATCACGCAAAAACTACTGCATTGACTGAAATGAAACTTGGTATCATTTAAGTTCATACTACGGAGTAAAATATAGCATACTTTTTATCCCGAAATTCAGCACGGTTCCCTTGGGAGAGGGTGGTCCAATTTCATTCATTCTTTTTTTGTTAGAAAGGAGATACTTTAAAGGCTAATCTCTGAAAGTCTGGATCGATTTTGATGGGACTTTCACTGGCGGATGTTTACATTTTGATCTACCTAAACATCCGCCAATGAACTTTTAACAGTTTTCAGCAAGGTATGAGCTCAAAGGAGCTTAGGAAAAACAAAAGTATTCCCACGGGATTTTTGAAAACCAATATCCACGCGAACGAAGTCGCGGGTATCCGCTTGTTAGTAATATAATTATGTAGAACAACACAAGAACCCAAAAATTACCGACTTCGATCGATCAGCTAGTAGGGTGTCGTCCCAAGCTGCATTTAATGACACGCGATCTCTGTTAAAGAACATTAAATTTATACTACTTCGATACACTGATAATAATAGTAATTACTAATTACTATTGAAAGACGAGCGAATTTAGTTAGCACCGACCACCAAGCTTAGTCGGATCGTTAATCAGAATCGGTCCGGCAGCCGACGAACAAATGTGAGAAGCCAATAAAAATTCTCGGTGTTTACAAAAAAGCAGCTAGTTATAAATAAAATATTCTACAGCGTCCTCCACTGCGAATATTTCCAAATAATGAGTTTATAAAAATGATTAAAAATTATTAATAACTAGCCGATTTTTTGTATGCAGCTTCGTAAATACTTGTATAATGAAATGGCTACATAGCAATGAAATGTTTAACACCTGCGCACTCGAATAACTACCTCCATCGAGAATTTTCATAGATAAAAAACTTGGTCGTCTCGTCGAAACGAACCTACTGAAGAAAATTCAGCTTGTTATTAATCACTAAAAAATTTGTTCCTCGGCTGCCTGACTAAATAAGAATGCTTAATCTTTTGGATTGTCTGCTATGGCAAATATCAAGGTGAACAAACAAAAATGAAAATAAAAGTGGTCGTGAAGAATTATATGACAGTGATCAAAAAAGAGGTGCATACTGGCAACTGGCAACTGGTAACGCGATACGGCGCCAGTGGAAGCTCATGCAGTCGCTGCGGTTAGTTACGTTTCCATGCGTTGCATTTTATTGGCTTCTCACATTTACGATTACTGATGAATCACTAATTTAATCGGATATGATTAATAATTGAGTATATTATGAAGTACACGAGTTTCGATTTATGTATTACGTTTTGAAGTGAGGAACAAAAGCGGTATCATGTAGTGGAATTTCACGGGCGTTGGTTTGCTGTTTCTTGTCGTAGGTATTTGTTGAGTGGTGGATGAAGCGGAAATAAACTTGTAAAGTTCAACTTTAAAGTTGCTAAATACTAGCCTGGATGAGTATTGAGTATACGTCCTGAAATGATTAATTTTAAGTAAAGATATACCTATAAAATCAACTACACTTATAAAACTATGCCAAAATCAAATCGATTGGTTGCTTAGTTAGGGCGTGAAGGAAGGACAAAACAAACAAACACTTTCGCATTTATAATACCTATTAAGTATAGATATAACTAGTAGGGCGCGTGGGTGCGCGGCCCGCAAGCGGACCGCGAGGTTTCGCTTTCGGGTATTTTGGTTTGAGCAGCCACCATCTATCTCTCCCCTATTCCTAATCCTCGATCATTATCACTCTCCATATTTTTTCTCCGAATCATTCTGCTCATCAAGTAGGTAGACCTTTAGGTCTTGATCATATTTTTCCAAGAAACCACTCTTCCATATTTTATACTTGGTGAGATAGATACCAACGTTTGTATAGCCGCCATATTGAATCCGCCATTTTGGTTTTTTTTTTCAGCTCAGTGCCAATTGGATGAGGTTCTGAGTATTTTTTGTTTGAGCAGCCCCCATCTATTTACAATACCCTGCCCGGGCTCATCAAACATCTTCCAAACCCTTAATCATCATATCATCCCATATTTTTCTTTGACATTTCTCCAAAGAACCGCATCAAAGCCTTGCATGGTTCACAACTTGTAATCTCTTCAATATTCGCCATACATTTTCTATGATAAAATAAATTCCGCCATTTTGAATTTTTTTTCTATTCATCAGATAGACCTTCCAATCTTGATCATCTTTTATGAAGAAACTACTCTTCCATCTTTTATACCCTCCGAGATGGACACCGACGAAATTTGTATGGCGGCCATCTTTTTTTCGCCATTTTGAATTTTTTTTCAACTCACTGCCAATTGGATGACGTTTCGAGTGACATTTGCTCGAGCACCCCCCACCTATCTTCAATACCTTAAGCGTGCCCCTCACCCGTCACCGAAATCCTCAATCATCAGCTCTCTCCATATTTTTGTTCTTAATGAATTTTTGGCTTCTGTACGAAACTATTAGTGAAAAAAAAAATTTTCATACAAAATTTTACAGGAGAGGTGATCAATCAGTCAGTGAATCAGCACGAGCAGCTATATATATATTAATTATCATAATCCACACGGGCGAAGTCATGGGCTAGTTACGTAGGTAGTACAAGAAAATATTGAAACTTAAATTCGTTTCCTTTCGAAAATTTTGCCATAGCCAAAAGCTATTAGTAGGTAGATATAGTCTATAATTCTATATCTAATCGTACGTTTTGTTAGATTGTTATGTTCTTAAGTAGTTTGTGATGTTATCTTATATTATGCAATTATGCAAATATTATTTATTAAGTTATGTAATGTTTAAGTAAGTATACCTACGGTAAACAAGCGTTTCTGTGTCCGGAATATTATAGTCTATTGTACAAAGATACTTATGATTTCTAATAGTAGTTTTTATCTACAATAGTAAATTATATTATATGGCATAAATAGTGTTACTTTTATTATTACTCAATCATCAGGACCAAGGGCGGATCCAGCTTTGGTGCCAGGGGGGGGTCACATAGAAAGATAAAAAGTTATAATTTAATTTTATAATCATAGATGATAGATACAAGTAAAAAGTAGGTATTTTATTAATGTACTACTGTTGCCCGCGACTTCGTCCGCGGTATTATATTTTTCAAAAGTCCCACGGGAACCCTTTGTTTTCCCGGAATAAAATAGTAGCCTGACAACTCTCCAGGTCCTGAACTAAAAAAATGCAACTGCATAAAATCACGTCAATCTGTAGTCATGTCCGAAAATAATTAGTATCTACAGGATCTTTGTATTATTGTATTTAAGTTCATAAACTGATGTCGTAATATACATGTCATAATATACCCCCTTTGGGGTGGATTTACGTAAAATTTTTAGCTGAAGCCTACCTCCTAGAAAGAACCTAACTTTCAAATTTTAAGTTAATAATATAGGTATAGTCAACAAGTTCAAAAACGTGAAAAATAGAGATTAAAGTCCTAAAAATATGAGCGATAGCTCATTCGATTCGGAATCACCTCTAAAAAATGTTTTTGAAGTATTTTGGTGCAGGAAAAAAATTGCAATTGTTAATAACAAAATAAGATGAAAAAAAATCATATTTCGTTTTTTGTTAATAACTTGAAAAATATTTATATTTAAGCAATTATGAAAAAAGTTTATTAAAGAGGAGAAAATTTCCGATTTTTTATCGGAAATTTTCTCCTCTTTCTAAAAGTCTCAGCTTTTGAAACTCTATCTTCATTATTTATAATTTTAATTTGACGTTGAAAATACGTTTCCACGCGTCTGTTACGGCATGCGCGCGCGAGAGTTCAGCAATAAAAATAATTTTTTTATAACATAAAATGTGATTTTAAAAATTCGAAAATTTCTAGTATCTTCTTAATACCGCCCCGAATCGAGCCCCGAAGAAAAAAGTTTATCACCATTTTTCAATAAGTAATTGAATTGTTAACTAACAAATTTTTTCCCAATCTCCGTTGGCATAAACAATGTGATGAAAGGTATAAATAATAATAATTGGCCTAAAAATTTTAAACTTCGTGGAGCCCTTCTGATATATATATTTCATAAGATCCTGCGATAAATTTTCATAAAAGTTTATTAATTTGTTATGATTTTTTTTAAACTATTGAAAAATCATAATAATCATATAAATCTTATAGCTATAAAAAATCATAATTAACAAATTAATAAATTTTTATGAAAATTTATCGCTGGATCTTATGAAATATATATATATCAAAGGGCTCCACGAAGTTTCAAATTTTTAGGCCAATTATTTATACCTTTCATCACATTGTTTATGCCAACGGAGATTGGGAAAAAAATTGTTACCTAACAATTGAATAATCTATAGCTGTGATAGCCTAGTGGTTAGGACGACCGACTTCTAATCGGAGGTCGTGGGTTCGATCCCGGGCACGCACCTCTAACTTTTCGGAGTTATGTGCGTTTTAAGTATTTAAATATCACTTGCTTTAACGGTGAAGGAAAACATCGTGAGGAAACCTGCATGCCTGAGAGTTCTCCATAACGTTCTCAAAGGCGTGTGAAGTCTGCCAATCCGCTTGGCCAGCGTGGTAGACTATGGCCAAAACCCTTCTCACTCTGAGAGGAGACCCGTGCTCTGTAGTGAGCCGGTAATGGGTTGATCATGATGATGATGATGAATTGAATAACTTATTGAAAAATAGTGATTAAACTTTTTTTTCTTCAGGGCACGATTCTTTCAAGTGTTAAGAAGATAAAAGAATTTTTTCAGTTTTTAAAATTACATTGTACGTTAAAAAAAAAATAATATTTTTATTGCTGAATTCTCGCGCGCGCATGCTTTAACCGCCGCGCGGAAACCTATTTTCAACGTCAAATTAAAATTATAAATAACTAGAAAATGCCCGCGGCTTCGCCCGCGTGAATTTCGGTTTTAAACAAATCCCGAGGGAATCGTGGATTTCCGGTTCCCGTTCCCGCTCCCTTTTCCAACCTTTATACCTACTATCAATGAAGTTTACTATAGTAATCTACCTATAGCTGTAGCTATAGATTTCGGGGTTTTCAAAATCCCGTGGGAGCTGTACATTTTTCCAGGATATAAAGTAGCCTATGTTTTAAGTCAGGGCATATTCTATCTCCATTCAAAATTTCAGTCAAATCAGTTCAGTAGTTACGGCGTGAAAGCGGAACAAACATACAAACAAACTCACTTTCCCATTTATAATATTAGTAAGGAAGTAAGGATGGAGATGGAGTTTCGGAAGTTGGGACTTTTTTATTGGAAATTTCCTCCTCTTTAACGAAATTTTTTTAAAGTGCTTAAATATAAATATTTTTCGAGTTATTAACAAAAAAATAAATATCATTTTTTTTTTCATCTTGTTTTGTTAATAACAACTGCAATTTTTAACCTGCACCAAAATCCTTCAAAAACATTTTTCTAGAGGTGATTCAAAATCGAATGAGCAATCGCTCATATTTTTAAGTCCTTTATCTCTATATTTCACGTTTTTGAACTTGTTGACTAGACTATATTATTAACTTACTACTACTGTACAAACTTCCATCCCCTATTTTACCAACCTTAATTTAAGTAGGTTTTTATTATTTAAAACTAATAACTTAAGTACATGCCGATTTCAGTATCTGTAACTTCAAAAACATACAACTTTCATGTTACCCATTTTACCCCATAGAGGAGGAAATATATATATATATATATATTGTAAAATATTTTCTAGGCTGATATTATATCTACGATCTAGAAAGAACCTATCTTCCAAATTTCAAGTTAATAATAACAATAATTATTTCACATAAAAACTTTCATCCCCTATTTTACCACCCTAAAGGGGAGATTTTCAAAAATAAATTATACAGGTTTTTATTATTAAAAATTTATAATCTAAATGCCTATTTTCTTATATGTAACTGTCGAAAACATAGAACTTTCATATGACCTTCCTACTCCCATTTTATCCCCTTAAGGAAGGATTTTAGGGATATTAAACAGCCTATAACCTTCCCTAAAAATTGTACTACGAAATGCGAATTTCTCAAATCCGACAAGTACGTCCAGAGATTAGCGCGTTCAAACAAACAAACAAAGAAACTCTTCCGCTTTATTATAATTATCAAGTATAGATGTAAGTAATTACTGTACATAAAAATACCTATATTTGAATAACAAACGCGTTATCACTTCATCTACTTCAATGGGTAAGTTTTTAAGGATGTGGAGAAGTACCAGTCCGGTTAGACGTTCTTCAATCATTGAAGCTCTTAGCCACGATTAGATTCTCATACAAAGTATTATATTAAATTGATTAAATATTGAAGGAACTTACACTAAATCTATATTGTGACAAAAATATATAACAACATTATGTTTAACAATTTTTATTAGTGGTCCACCTAGGTCCTGGACACAGTCCAGGGGGGGGTCATGACCCCCATGACCCCCCCCCTGGATCCGCCCCTGATCAGGACGTTTATTTGTTTGATTGTTTAAAAAAAAATAAGTTTCGTTGCTAAAACAAATGACTTTGCTAAACTAAGTGCAAGCTGCCAAGAAAATAATATTTTACTATGTGTTCGTTTTTGCATTGCGTTATCCGTATTGAATTTTTTGTTCACTACCACGACTATGTTTAATGATGTCGAAATAGTAGTTCATTCGTTTTTTTATTGCCTTACAATAAATACTTCCTTAATTCCCAGGCCTTGATTTGTCCAGATGTTCAATAACGTGAACTTACAATTACAACTCTATACCTATTATCATAATTTTTTGTTTGTACCTAGGTCAGAGTAATTTGATTGAAATAAAATCAGCGCTTAATGGAATGGCTATTTATTACATTTCAAATGAAGAAATTTCTAAAGCAAATCTTGAAAATTTATTTAAGAAAAAAGTACCTAAGTAGGTAGGTACTGCATATAATTCTTCTATGTACGTCCTCACCTCGAGTTGGAAATTCAGGAATGACAATGTGGGACGAGACAGTATGACGGTAAAATTTGAATCCGTAGGATTAAGAACAAACAAAGTTGCAAGAAATAGCTAGTAAGACATAACTTTTTATACATGGTACCTGGTACTTGGCAGACATAAGGCGGAATTACACTTGATCGTTAGCCCGTAAGTCGCATGCCGGATGACTCTCTTGACACATTACATAAGAAAGGTAAGTCGGGTGGGATGCCATTCATGGAAGCAGGACGAATTAGTCCGAAGCACATTGGCATCTGGCTAACTGCATCGAAGTTGAAAAGTAGTTTTCAAAAAGTTGCTCCGTGCTAGTGTCGTCACTGAAATGTACCTATGTGCCAAAATGATCTGAGTGCCTAGTGGGAGATTTTTTACTTATTCGGTCGTGAAAAAGTTAACTACAATTTGTATGGGATCGAAACAGCGCCATCTAGTTACAACATTGAGAAACAAAATATGCGAGTGTGAGATTCTTACTCCCTCGTAACCGACTAGTGACAATCGACAAACATTCGACAGTGAGAATGTTAGCGCACGTGATTGGTTGTTTCAAGGACATTGCGAATACGATGTGAGTGCGTGTTTAAAATTGTGACATTTGAGACGAAAAGTGAGTAACGCCATCACATAAGCGATCGAAAAGTTGTCACGTACATTTTTAGAGTGAAAATGGAGTGAAATAATTGATTTAAGACATTATTATGATTAAGTTTTGTGTGAAATTATGGCAGCACGGTTTTTCTTCACTGGGAGGATGTTTGCGGCCGTCAAGGCACAAGATGACCGCAATTAAGATATTCGTAAGGAGGTTAGACTTCACGCATCTTTCAAGTGATCAATACAATGAACTTGTATAAGTACTTATTTAAGTGTAAGTAAAGTATATTGTAAATAATTATAGATCAATAAATAAAACAATTTGAAAAAGTTTAAAACAATCTTTTATTCACAATCATAAAAAGTATTAAAAATACCTATTATTTTTGCACGAATATTAATACTTATAGGTAGGTACTTAGTTACTAGCGCTTGCGAGAGAGTTTTCCAATTTTTGAAGTTATTAATTCTGCCTCTTGCATTGGAGCATGGTTCGCTGAGATCTCCATGTCTAAAACGTATAGGTACCTACCTAACCAATAAACTTAAAAGCGGCAAGTACACAGGATCTCAAGTTCACAAACACCAAATAACTTAAATCCACTTATTGCTCCATAAACGTCACCATTAACTTAAGTTGGGTTGAACTAGTTCTCATTTTTAGTTATTGTTATTTTAATAATAAGCAAAACATACGTTGTATGTAATATGTAGCTACAAAAACATAAACAAACAAAGACGAAGACGTTATAATCACTCTAACTTTGATAGACCCTTGCTTTCATTAAAATCACGTAATAAAAATGTCATACAATATTTGGCCGGTTAATCTCACGACGCGCGCGTCTTTTCGCTTCTCACGGTGAGTTGACATGAATGGAGTGGTTAGATCAACGCTAACTTACACTCACTTGTTTTCGATTGTCGATGCGGGTGAAGTTTATTCGAATAACGCGATGTTAAAGTCATTCGAATAATTTTGTGTAACTCCCACTCGGCACTCTGTTGCATTGGAGTTGAAAACTGATTTTATTTTGGTCACATCGTGTGAGATAACTTCTCTGGTTTCATCGGCGATGCAACCAGAAATGTTACATACATTTACTGATACAATAAGTTGTATTGGCGTTGAATAACTGTTCTTGTAAGAATAGTCCAACTTATTTTATATCTTACTGTTCACCAGACCGATTTCAATTGGCATCCGAATTCCGATAAACGATTTAGTGTGTTTCCGCTTTTATCACGAGCGCGGCACGCTGTCTAGTGTCTGCTATATTATTATGGTTTATGAAGCACAATGATCTGTAGTTTTTATTGGGCTATCAGTCATACAAACAAAGCATGATGTATTGTCGAAACAGTGTCTACTTCTAATTGTCTAGCTTTAAATTATGATATTTTAAGATTCTTTATAGCTTGTGTTGCATTTGTTTAATATACTATTGTTGCCTACCTACCTGTTTTATTTAGAACAAGCAATTGGCCGTGATTTTGTCCACACGGTATTTAATGTTTTCTCACGAGACTAAGGTCTGCTTGGACCTTATTTTTTATGTCTGTCCCATATATATTACAATATCTTAGAGCCTTAGATTACTCACAGGATAAAATTAATAGTACATTGTTTCTCGACGGGTGAAAGTGACCGATTACTACGAGGGTGTAGTTTGAGGCCCGAGGCCGTAGGCCGTAGGGCCGCAATTATACGCCCGAGAGGAATCGCACTTTCTCCCGAAGGGATACATAGTGCTTTATACTACACCTGCGAGGAAAATAATAAAATAATCAAAAATATTAAAATTATTACCGTAAATCAATCAGAAGAAGAGGTTGGGTTTCCATTGTCTTCTTCTTCATATGCTTTGTTGTAACTATTTCTATCTATCTTTAGATATCTTGGGTAAAAGATTTTCAATATAAAAATAACTAAGGCAAACGTCCCAATATCCGTTAAGTTTTGAACTTCGCTAACTTTGCATGATTGCTATGTTGAAATTCGTAAACTTACAGTAATGAGAATTATATGACTAGATAGGTAATTTATTCTAGTTTTAGTGTTATTATTTTATTTCGAATTAAAATAAAAGATAATACGTAATAATACAAAAAAATGTGGAAAAGGGCCGATTGTACCAGTAGTCGGCAGATTTGTACTAGTAAACGATATTATGTCCCGGAATCCGTTAACTTTTACCGCGAATTTGAACTCTATTTCTTGACGCTAAGGTTCATAAAACTCATTATTACAAATCTAAAATACGTAGAGCTCGCAGTAAAAAAAATGGGTTTATACCTACTTTTTATCGAAAAAGAAGACATAAAGAAATGAAATATATTATTTGAGACATATTTATTATAAAAGTAGTATATATAGTAGTGTATATTATAAAGTACGCTTTTCAATACTTCTTATTCTCTACTAGCTTCTGCCTGCGGCTCCGCCCGCATGAATTTCGGTTTTTCACAAATCCCGAGGGAATCGTGGATTTCCGTTTCCCGTTCCTGCTCCCTTTTCCAATCTTTATACCAACTTTCAAGGAAGTTTGCTATAGTAATCTACCTATAGCTGTATCTATAGATTGCGGTTTTTTCAAAATTCCATGGGAACTGTGGATTTTTCCAGGATAAAAAGTGCAAACGCATACTCTCTCTCCGGTCGTTCCTTCATTGCTGAAGATCGTGGTTCTGGCATACTGCCCTCGTATGGATTAATTGTTTCCACCGGCTTCTGTTGTTGGCCATTTTAACAGAGTGATAGAATCTACACCTGCTGGATTCTTTCAGCTGGTCGGACCACCTAGATGGTGAGCGGCCTCTCGCTCTTTTGCCCTCCGTGTTGCCTGTCACTATTAACTTTTCTAGGCTGTCGTCCCCACGCCGAATGATGTGGCCGAAATATGAGAGCAATCGTGGGTAGCATATGGAGGAAAGCCGAGCAGTGATTCCGAGTTGTGAAAGAATGGACACGTTTGTGCGCTTGGCAGCCCACGGAATCCGCAGCATCCGCCTCCAGCACCACATTTCGAACGCATCTATTCTTTGCCTTTCTCTTGCTTTGATGGTCCATGTTTCGACTCCTACATGAAAATTAGGAAAATTAAGGCCCGAACGAGGCGGCTCTTGGTTTTATGCGATATGCCTTTATTCTTCCATATCCCAATTAATCTTGTCATGGCATTTTTCGCCATTGCAATGCGTCTCTTTATCTCTGGCACACAACTGCCATCACTGCAGATTTGGGATTCAACATAGATGTAATTCTCCACCACATCCACAGATGGAATTATATTAGTTTTGGATAGCTTACCGGTGCGGTCAACTATCATCAACTTGGTCTTACTCCTGTTGATGGTCAGACCCAAATCCATACTTTCTGCTTCTATTTTATGTAAGAGTTCCTTCATGTCGTCCATGGTGGTGGTAACGAGCACTGTATCGTTGGCATACCGGAGGTTGCATATTCTTTTTCCCCCTATTGGAAATCCTTTCTCCCAGTTCTCCATTGTTTTGCGAATTATGTACTCGCCGTAAATGTTAAACAACATGGGTGAGAGGATACAACCCTGTCGTTCGCCTTTCTTGGTCATTCGGTGTCAATGGTTACAAATAAGCGGTTGTTGCAGTATAAATTCAGGATAAGACCAACAAGATGTTGTGGCACTCCCATTTCTGACAGTACCATCCATAACTTGCTCCACATTACACAGTCAAAAGCCTTGCTGTAATCAATGAAGCACAGTACAATAGGACTATTGAACTCCCTACACTTTTCTATAATCTGCCTGATATTGAGGATTTGCTCTCTTGTCCCCTTTTCTTTAACAAATCCGGCTTGTTCTTCAGGTATCTGGCGATCAAGATAACTTTTTATTCGTTGATTGATCACACGTAATAGGATCTTAGTGGCGTGCGATATTAGGGCGATAGTTCTATAGTTACTGCATTCAGTGGTGGAGGCTTTTTTATGTAACGGTATAAAAACTTATTCGGTCCAATCCGCAAGCCAATGTCCTGTAGTCCAAACCGCGTTACGGATTTTCGTCATTATCTCAATGCCTTCTGAGCCAAGGTTATTTATGAGTTCCGCTGGGATGTCATCTTTTCCCGGCGACTTGTCAAGCTTTAATGTCCTTGTTGTCAGATCTATCTCTGACAAAAGAACGTTAGGATCTTGTTCATCCATGTTCCAACTTATGGGTAATGCATCTGGAGTCTGGTTATCGTATAGTGCTGAGCAGTATCGCCTCTAACGCTCTAGAACTTGATTTGTTTCTGTAAGTAACGCTCCTGTTCATCTTTCACTGCGCATGTTTTAACAGTCCGAATTCTTGTCAGGTATTTGACTTTTTGAAAGAGGTCTTTGGTTTCGGTCTTTACTGAGTGTCGTTCCAATTCTTCGCAAATTTTATTTATATGATTTAAAACCTAAATCCACGCGGACATCCTCTAGTCTATACTTAGATACTAATAAATAAAATTGAAGTGTATGTCTTTAATTTCAAAATAACTACCTCTAAGCTCATATGGTTTTTTGAACTGTACCATAACCGAATCACACGTTTTTAAAATTTTTGTCTGTCTGTTTGAACGGGCTAATCTTCGGAACGGCTGAACCGATTTTGACGGGACTTTCATAGACAAGTAGAAAATTAATCAAGGAGTAACATAAGCTACTTTTTTAACCGACTTTCAAAAAGGAGGAGTTGTGGTTTTCTACCTATGTACAACAATATCTCCGAGATTTCTAAACTGATCTGCGTAATTTTTTTTTAATCGATAGAAGACCTTTGCGACACTGTCCCATAAAAAATTTGGATTCCGACTCCTCAATCCTGATGTTGTAGGGGACCTAACCCCCATAACTAATGAGATTTAGAAACTGTCGGTTATTTAAATTGATATTTGAGGTACCTATCAATTAAAGACTTTATCATTGAATGAAGTCGAATACATATCCAACTCCTCAACCCTGATGCTATAAGGAATTGCACTCCTAAATTGTGGGAATCCCGCGGCGTTTTTCGGTTGTGGGACGGGTTTACTACAGATAGGCTAATTTTTGTCCTGGAAAATCAAAATTTCCCACGGGATTTTTAAAAACCAAAATTCACACGGGCGAAGCCATGGGCATATTCTAGTTATTCAAATAAAAATCCCAAGGAAACTAACTCATGTTGGTTCCCTTGGGATTTTTATAAACCTAAATCCACGCGGATTAACTCGCGGGCATCAGCTAGTCTAATATATTTAAACAAGTATTTGCATTGCATACAAAAATATACGCTTTTTTAGAATTAATATCGTAGTAATATAAGCTCTAATGACCTTATAATCACGGGCCTGTAATATTAATTTTATTTATAAATAATATAGAAATCGTACAGAAAAACGAAAAAGATTTAAGGGAAAATGAGACCTATTTCAAGGCAATAGAGATGTAATAACGGGTTTAGGTACAACAGATATCATCGGGTTGATGCATGTACCAAAATCCGTTATAAAAATAACGGATTCTGGGTCAAGTAGGGATTTGTGAGTACCAATAGATGTAACATGCAAAAATAATTACATTTCGTTCAGATTCACCGCTATTTAAAAGTTATATCGATAGACAATTTACTCCAATATTTTAGTAAATTAACACTTTTACCGTATTTTTATACGCAGCAGCATGGGAACTAAACCCTGATGACGTGGTGGTAACGTAGTTCAGTGATTGAACTTGGAATTTTCTAAATATTTTCGGACAGGTCACTTTTGTTGTTGTACAGTTTCAACGCCCTTAAACTTTTTGATCAATTTTGCCATTAGAATTGTAAAAAATATTACCCAGAATGTATTGCCATTCAAATAAAGTTTATTTAGTATTCGTAGAAATTTTAAAAATTAAAAAACTGATCAGTTATCGGGTACTGGGACACTGACGGAATTGCGTACTCTTACCTTAAGTACTTAGCCACATATTTTTAATTCTGGCGGCGTTGGGCGGCGTCATCAAATCTTCACTATCACTACTAGACACTTTGACTTCCATAATAGCTACTTGTAATTTTATAAATTGAAAATTTGGATAGGTAAAACAAAAGAAAGCGACTCGCAAAATAAAAAGAAAATAGCGCGAAAAAAAAATCTATTTTGTATTTTTTACTTTTATTTTATGTTCATATGTAATTATAATAATTAAAATTAAATATATTTAAACTAGCAGACCCCGGTCCTGCCCGGTGACATAGCGACATCAGCGCCGCCTACCGTGACGGTTGTTATTTATTGGGTGCTTTTTACGTCGTGTTTGTCGACATAGGTTTTTTTTCATGTACTGATCGGATTTGATCAAAAATTAAAAGGAAAAAAGCACGTTAGTAATGGAATTTCATAAATGGACTTCCGCTCTAGCGCGTTAACAATGAAATTCCATATATTTTTTCGTCCCGCCTATTTGTTTGACAGTAATGACGTACTTTGACTTTCGATATGAGAAAAACCAGAAGGTACTTTCAGAGCAGGTGTAGTATAAAAATATTTTGAGCCACAATCAAAATCAATCAAAGGCAATGACATGACATGAGACAACAGCGTGTGATGTGATTTACAATGTCAATAGACGAATTATATTGTACTAAAATCGATTGAGAGATGGTGATGAATATTTTCTATGAATTCTAACGACGAGCGAGATTAAATACATATTAAAAAAATACTTAAATATGTATTGGTCTAGCGCCTATAGCCTTTACGGCTACGGACCTGAGCCGCATTCACGAACTTTTTGGATCTCAAGTGAAGTAATCGTCTAACCGTAACCTAAACTACTCGATACGATAACGGAGTTTATCGGTAGCATGAACGTCAAAAATTTACTCACGTCGCTACGTTAACTTCACTTTAACTTCACCTTTACTATTCGATAGTTGAAAATGTTCGTGCTCGCCCTACTGAGGGCTAATAGTTATTGGGATTCTCTGTCATAAACGTCTCAGTGGCAGCTTGGAGTTAGGAAATTAGCGGTGGTACTTTAGTACCACCGCTAATTTCCTTTACCTCCTCTGTGCCTCAGAGAATACGTAAAGACGTGACGTGACGTACAACGAATGGGTATTTGGTATTTTTATTAAAATACCAAATACTCATTAAGGAAAAAATCAGTCGGCTCTGAGACTAGAATTCAAATTGGACAATGTTTAGAAGGTCAGTAGTAGGTGCTTGCTCTTTGGGCAATGATGTTATTAATGGCGCTGCTAATTTTATAATTGTGTTTTATGAGCGTAGGTGTCGCGTCGATTCCTTCAATAAATACCATTAAGTTGTGGAAATAGAGACGCAAACCTCAAACATCAGACGCCTCACGCCACCAATTTAACCAAATTATCCTAATTCCGGCGCCAGACATAGCAACATTTGCACAAAGACTTTAAAGACTTGTTTGAATTACACATGTGTGGCCGAGGTCTTCAAAGTTTGAACACACATTTGCACTTTGCCATTCGGTATCGGTTTTTCGACCGCACGTCAAAGCGTTTAAAGCTCAAATTCAAATGAAGCTAACATATTTGCAAAGTCTGTGTGGCCGGTATGCCAAGTTGTATTCAAATGTGTCTTCAAACCTGTATTCAAATGTTTGTCCGTGTGTGGCGCCTAGGTAACTACACTAGAATATTCATCTTTTTTATCTTGAGCGATTTGCGTTTCGGCACAATTCCATGTAGAAACCGATTAGGGGTGTGGGTTTAAAACTTTTAAGCTAGCTCGCTTCCGATCTTAGACTGCATCGTCACTTACCACTCTTTGGTATAGCAGTGAAGTGCTAACTTGTTACCGTATAAAATAAAAATGGCAGAGTGGAAGCATTTGCAGTAAAGTTGCCAATAAATGACGAAAAGCACGACTAGTCTTTCAAGTTTTTGGGACATCACTACCTCTAGTATATGACAACTCGCTGCAAATAGTGGGATGTCGTTAGCAAATCTTAAAGTCCATGTTTAAGTCCAAAGATTTGTTTAATTTAATAGTACTTGAGCACATCTTATAGTTAAGTTTGTCAACAAAAACAATGTAGGTACTATTTATGGCACTTGGTATGGAGATTCTGCCTATCATTATAACTACTAGTGCCTATCATAGTACCTATATAATAAAATACACAACAGCAGTTGTTCGGTAGGAATTTACACTGAACGCGCGCGTATGCGTGTACGATTTCTAATCCAACAAGGAAATGCATGAAAAACTGTGACAGAGTGATAATATAGTGACGGCGCGAGACTGCACGCGCGCTGCTTTGTGACAATGGTGCTATTGTGTTAATTATGTTGTGCACAATCTTTAAACTAAATTGACAGCTCTCAAATATGTGATGCTATCATTTCTGCAGGGAACATTGTGGAAAAACTATCACTGTTTTTAAACTTTTCAATTTCAGTTTAGCTTAAAGATTGTTGACAACAGAATTAGTACCAGAGTATTCCTTCATATACATATGTAGTTATATTACTACAACTTTTGCATTACAACTTTTAGGAATCGGACACACGCGTCGTTTCCGAGAGTTTTGTGTATTCAAGCTATTAGCATAATCATCATCATCATCATCATCATCATGATCAACCCATTACCGGCTCACTACAGAGCACGGGTCTCCTCTCAGAGTGAGAAGGGTTTTGGCCATAGTCTACCACGCTGGCCAAGCGGATTGGCAGACTTCACACACCTTTGAGAACGTTATGGAGAACTCTCAGGCATGCAGGTTTCCTCACGATGTTTTCCTTCACCGTTAAAGCAAGTGATATTTAAATACTTAAAACGCACATAACTCCGAAAAGTTAGAGGTGCGTGCCCGGGATCGAACCCACGACCTCCGATTAGAAGTCGGTCGTCCTAGCCACTAGGCTATCACATTTAATATTGTTATGTAATTTATATTATAATAATATTTATAATAATTATAATAATATTAGCATAATATTGTTATGTAATCTACCTAATTGAGTTAACCCTTAAACATTACTATGGTATTTGATAATATTTATATCATTTGAAATATATGATAGCCAATTTAACAAGTATAAATTAGAAATTTAAAAAACCCCCGACATTCGCCATTGTGTGGCGGCGGCCATCTTGGATTTGCATAATGCTATTCTACTAGTCAAGCCCTTTCATTTGATACCCATATTAAGGGAGTTGTGAAAAAATATGTGATCCGCCATTTTGTAGCGGCGGCCATCTTGGACCGATTTTCATCAAACATAGCTAAGAACACTCTCGACTAATTCACCTTTCAAACGAAAAAAACCGCATTCAAATCGGTCCACGCGTTTGAGCTCCACAGGGGAACAGACAGACACACACACACACACACACACACACACACACACAGACACGTCAAACTTATAACACCCCGTCGTTTTTGCGTCGGGGGTTAAAAATAAAGCCATCGCAATAATAATGTTTGAGTTATAGTCCATTTGACACCTTTTGTGTCAATAATCGACCGATACAATTTATAGCCATTGTGGTGGCGGACACGTGGCGAAAATATTCCCTTTGACAGAACGGACAGGCCTGGCAGATGGCGAAAGCCGGCGTTTACGAATTACTCGCCATTATGTTTTCCGATTTTTGTAATAAGATTGTTCGCACACAATACCGCACTCTCCCTTCATATTTTGGTATTTAGCTCCGTTATAAAGGTCGGTAACTGTCAGATTACTTGGATGTTCTTTTCTCGCTTTTGAATCCGAATTTATTTTGACTGTATGAGAATTTTAGGGATTGTAGTTCAATGCAATTTTGGGGGAAATTATTTACGTGCAATTGATCGACAATTCGTTCGCTCCGTGGCGAATTGAGTCGTTTATTTTCGGAAATCGAGCAATTCGGTTGTGAATTTATCCGCTTCCGTTTTATTCGGGGTGTAATGGTCACTTCGTTCACGGATTGAGGGGGTGATGAATAACGAATAATGTTCGAGGAGAATAGATTTGGTATCGATTTACGAATGGACGTATTTATTTACACTCCTTCTATAGATTAGATAGTATAGCTGTTGGCGGTTAGGAATAATGAATACGATCTTCATTGATTTTTGGTGTTACCGTGAATCTTCTTGTTAGACAATGGTCTACTCTTCAATAATATCCATCATTATTGTTATTTTTTCACGACTCAGCCGTTGAACCAACCTTGAAGTTTGAAGCACAGAGGAAGGTTGCATACTAGAGATAACCATTAACCATAGGTAGGATTAACCAGAAAAATCGAAGAGTTCCAAAAATATTCTTCGAAGATCTAACCCTCGTAAATTCACGCGGACGAAGTCGCGGACATCAGGTGGCGTTAGTAAAATTTTGTCAGGAGAGATCTGTGGCAAGCGTAACAACATCGTGCGGTTAACAAATTATGAAATCCATCATTTTTTCTATATAATATCTAGAGTACAAAATAGACGTTCCTACTGTGCCAGATGATAGTAGTAAATTCATATGACATCGTGAGTGCATAATATAGTTTACACTCATTTGCATCGGCCGGCGCCTATAAATGTGGGACCACTTTATAACTTAGTCGAAGAGATAGTGGTCTGAATACAATGAATTATTTGGTTTTGTATTTATCGCAATGATAAAAACGTCATTGTCAGTCTTTACGCGTAGATTTCCACTGCTGGACATTGGTGTCTTGCAGGGATCAAAACAACACCACAGAACAAAATCTTGTGCCGCTTGTGTGCAGCATCTCCTAGCGCCTCCCTTGAGATTATCCGTCCGTGACTCCATGTCTCTTAAAGCTGCATTTAACGGCGCGGGGTCTCCACTTCAGCACCTTGGGATCCCAAGTTGGATTACTAAGTTGGGTCGAAAGGTAATTAAGTACTTATTTGTCGTAAAAAATAGACAATCAAAACATGAAAAAATGCGTGAACTTTACTTTGCAGTAATAGCTGCCTCTCGTTGTTTGTGGTTGACTGACTCTCAGACTATCATATTTGCCGTAACAGATAAACACCGTGTCCGCTTATGGTTTTTATTGGGTTGTTGGTTTGTGTTATATTCCACAATTCAGCCGTGCGCGCTCTGCGCTAACAATGCTTCTAGTTACAAATGCACTGTACATTTGTAATTCTATGCCACTGCAACAATTTATCGATTGTGTACACACTGATTTATTAATATAAATAAAGGCTTGAATATTTAGCTCGTGTAATATCTTTATCGTCAGAAATGTTTTGTAACTAAATTACATATTCCTAATTAAAAATTAGGAAATTATTCCTAAGTATAAAACTTGGTACCAATACCTACTAACGTATACATAGTTGATACGAATACCAAACGTGACTTGTCAAGTTGTCAGTAAGTATATAATACCACGAAAAACCCCAAGACGTCTTTCGCAAGGATAAACTGAAAATATTGATATTATACATAATGAAAAACAGGAAAATTGTCAGCGTCAAGTTATAGAAATAATTTAAGGTGCCCAGTCAAAATAAATAGTCACTCTCTTCATTGTATTACAAAAAATAATATTGCGAGTATTTTGTACCTCGCTGTGTTCAACGTTGAGCTCATCGTCGAAACATGTTAATAGCGAATAGCTGTGTCAACGTTGGAAGCTTTGCCGTGCGTTTAGAGACTACGCATTTGTTAATAATACATTGATCGATGATGAATAATATTGTTGACTAGCATCTGCCCGCGGCTTCGCCCGCGTGAAATTCGGTTTTAAACAAATCCCGATAGAATCGTGGATTTTCGGTTCCCGTTCCCGTTCCCTTTCCAACCTTTATACCTACTATCATGGAAGTTCGCTATAGTAATCTACCTATAGCAGTAGCTATAGATTTCGGGTTTTTCAAAATCCCGTGGGAACTGTGCTTTTTTCCAGGATAAAAAGCCTATGTTTTAAGTCAGGGCATAATCTATTTCCATTCAAAATTTCAGCCAAATCGGTCCAGTAGTTGCGACATGATTGAGTAACAAACATCCATACATCCAAACATCCAAACATCCAAACATCCAAACATCTAAACATCCAAACATCTAAACATCTAAACATCCAAACATCCACACTTTCACATTTATAATAATAGTAGGATTAATTATTTATTATACAATTTATTAACTTCATCCGCTTAGAGAAAGATTTTTTATATACTCTTATGGTCTAAGATACCATCATAGAGATTACTACCCTCATCTGTTATTTAATGCTGATAGAGATAATATGCTAGATAATTCATAGATTGATACATTGCACTTTGGTTGCCTGGCTAAATTTGGTGCCTATGATGTTAAACACAAAAAAATGTAATCAATTTTTTTCGATCTGCTTCCCTCATCTGTTATTTAAACGAATTATATGTCAAATGAAAGATTATTTTATTCCCAATCGAACCGTATTTGGTTGCCTGGTCAAAAGTGGTGCTAAATCATGGTTGTCTGGATTTTAAGATATAAAATTTTCTGTGCGAGTGTTGAAAGTGACGGAAAAGTGTTGCGCGCGCAATTCCAATTGACAGACAAAGATGCAGTGAGGCAGGCGTGCACTCGGCAGGTGCTTAGTCTAAACAAAGATTAAAACCATAGACTAGCTGTGCCTGTCCATTAAGATATTTGCAAAAAAAATAAGTGAGCGACGTAAGGAATAAGTAATAAAACGTAAAAAAGCTGTTTTTGAAAATTTTGTCTTTTTGTCTGTATATTTGTGCATGTATTACGCAAAAACTACTGAATGGATTGAAATTAAACTAGACATGATTTAAGTTCATACTACATAATAGCATATAGGATACGTTTTATCCCGAAATTCAGCACAGTTCCCTTGGGAGAGGGGATGAAAGTCAAAATGTGTACTTAGCTGTAATTCATTATCGCGTAGTCCGATTTCATTCATTTTTAGGGTTCCGTACCCAAAGGGTTAAAACGGAGCCCTGTTAATGTCACTCGGCTGTCTGTCTGTCTGTCCGCCGGTCACAGGTCTCTAGCTTGCAGACGAAATGAGTTACAGACCTGAAATTTTAGTATTTGGTGTAAAACGTTGACCCAAAATCAAATATTGAATTAGAAATTGAATTAAATTATTTTTCACAGGGGGTTCCCATATATGAAAAAGGAGCCGAAAAAATATTGTTGGGTATTATTGTTTAGAGTTTATTAAGTAGAGTTTATTAAGTAGAGTACGAATGTACATATATATTTTATTTTTTGCTCAAAAAATAGAAAGTTTTTCGATCAACTTCCCTCATCTGTTATTTAGTCGAATTATATGTCAAATGAAAGATATTATTCCCAATCGAACCGTATTTGGTTGCCTGATCAAAAATGGTGCTAAATCATGGTTGTCTGGATTTTAAGATACACAATTTTCTGCGCGAGTGTTGAAAGTGACACAAAAGAGTTGCGCGTGCAATTCCATTTGACAGACAAAGATGCAGTGAGGCAAGCGTGCAACAGCAGGTGCTAAGTCTATACATAGATTAAAACCAATGACTTGCTGTGCCTGTCCATTAAATATATTTGCACAAAAAATAAGTGAGAGGCGTAAGGGATAAGTAATAAAACGTAAAAAAGCTGTTTTTGAAAATTTTGTCTGTTTGTCTGTATGTTTGTGCATGTATTACGCAAAAACTACTGAATGGATTGAAATTAAACTTGGCATGATTTAAGTTCAGTTTATTATGTACTCACATCGTGATTATTGCAAAATTGTTTGTATTCATCATTATATTTCTTGTTCAGGACGGTAATTTTTTTATAACATTTATAATGATAACCAACATTATTCATGGATTCCAAGCATAATCTAACTTCACCATGCGCAAATTTTTTTTTTCGGCGAAACAATAACTTCAAAAAACAATTCTTAAAGGATTCATTGTTAAAATCATTAATGGAATCCTCTAAACCACACAAAAAACACTTTTTCATTTTCGAGTGGATGAATTTTTTTTATGACATTTGCTTACAACGGAATGCGAGATTTTCTCCAAACAATTTTCAACCTGTCAAGTCATCTTTGTCTATTACACAAAATAAGGATGCCTTTTTTCGAATTTCTCCACTAAATTTAAATTTTTTGTTACTTCAACAAAAAAGAATTTGTTGATTATTTATTAAAACGTTGAATGACATTAATAAGGCTCCGTTTTTACCCTTTGGGTACGGAACCCTAAAAATGAATGAAATCGGACTACGCGATAATGAATTACAGCTAAGTACACATTTTGACTTTCATCCCCTCTCCCACGGGAACTGTGCTAAATTTCGGGATAAAACGTATCCTATATGCTATTATGTAGTATGAACTTAAATCATGCCTAGTTTAATTTCAATCCATTCAGTAGTTTTTGCGTAATACATGCACAAACATACAGACAAACAGACAACGTTTTCAAAAACAGCTTTTTTACGTTTTATTACTTATCCCTTACGTCTCTCACTTATTTTTTTTTGCAAATATCTTTAATGGACAGGCACAGCAAGTCTATGGTTTTAATCTTTGTATAGACTAAGCACCTGCCGAGTGCAAGCTTTCCTCACTGCATCTTTGTCTGTCAAATGGAATTGCGTGCGCAACACTTTTCTGTCACTTTTAACACTCGCACAGAAAATTTTATATCTTAAAATCCAGACAACCATGATTTAGCACCACTTTTGACCAGGCAACCAAATACGGTTCGATTGGGAATAAAATAATCTTTCATTTGACATATAATTCATTTAAATAACAGATGAGGGAAGCAGATCGAAAAAAATTGATTACATTTTTTTGTGTTTAACATCATAGGCACCAAATTTAGCCAGGCAACCAAAGTGCAATGTATCAATCTATGAATTATCTAGCATATTATCTCTATCAGCATTAAATAACAGATGAGGGTAGTAGTCTCTATGACTGTATCTCCCACTATTAGGTATCCTCATTTTTTCTAAATAAATATTTTGTCAGTGTGCAGGACGGATGCAAAGAATTCTTTGCTTTTCGTCAAGTGCGGTTTAGAAGTTGAACCATTAAAACACAAGACACAGATATACAGGCATCAGTGTGATGCTCTGTCGTGCTGCGTTCGTCAGGCGTGATATCTGCCATCGCGCAAGTGCTAAACATAAGTACTTTTTGATATGACGCAGACGAAGTCATATGAATATGAATGTTCTCGTCCAAGCGAGTCCGCGCGACGAGCAGTGTTGCTATTGATACGGCAATTGCCTTAATATACGGCAATTCGAGCACATAATTTCAGATGATACGGCAGGTTTTTCATTACCATAGAACAAAATACGGCAATCTAATTTTGAAATATAAGTGTGCAAAAATGAAATATAAGTGTGCAAAAATGAAAAATAACGACAAATATTGTTAAAATACAAAAAATACGGCAATTTCATGATTTTTATTTATAAATACGGCAATCTGAAGTATCAAATACGGCAACTCTATCAAACTCGATAACAACACTGGCGACGAGTGGCGTGACTTGCGAATCAGAAGCACCCTCGTGTGGACGTAACTTGTTTTTAGATACAACACTAGTTGGCTTCGCTGCCGATTGTTCTGCTGGTTCCACTGAACAGAGTGACGTGAACACATCCGGAGGACACTTTAGTATCTATTCATATTGTGGAGTATTTTTGCTAATTTCTATTCAGTTTCTATTTATACTTGGCGTCATCTATTTATTTGCTACTAAACGAACCTAAGAAAAAAAGAAGAAAAATAAGTAGTTATTCAATACTTATGACTAAGCAAAATTATAGCAAATAAGAAGCTTATGCTTATGCATTCTTTATTTATGTAAAGGCTAAGAAAAAATAAGAATTAGAAAATAAAGATTTTTAATGTTTGTGTATTTTTTATTTCATTTATGTCTATAACTATAATTTCAAAAACGCCATGAATTTTTTGTTAATTATTATTTTTCATACTTAGCTTAGCATTGTGAGTGTTATTTTTCATCCTGTGAATCGAGAATTTCGCAGAAACCGTTATTTTTGAGATCGCTAAAAAACCTGTTATGACCTCTCATACAAAAAATACAATATGAAGAGTGCAATAGCTTCTTTCATTTGGCATACCGCATAAAATAAAAACTCAAGAAGAACCAAGCAGAAATAATAAGAACCGCTTATCAGGTAATGACAAATCTAAAATTGGAGAGCTGGACAATTACTGTGTAAGTTCGTTTTCGTAGAATCATCTATGTCGGCGACCGTGCACTCGACATTCCTCGCGAGATAAGGGTTTTCCAGAGAAACTACTTCAGCGCGCCATTTCCGATAGTCTCTCTCTCTAACCGATAGTACATATGTAAGTGTGATGACTGATGACATGTGTTCTCTTCGTTACCTAAAATTGCGTTATTTTAAAACATATTTACAAGTGCAATTTTATACAGCAGAGTTATCTTAGTCTTATCTTGTTACTAAAAAAATTATCTACCTAGTCTGGTTTGAAATGTTGCATCTTCTTTTTTTGCTAACAGAAAAGCCGAAACACGACCGTGTATTTAAAAAGTTTTTTTTTTGAAAGAATATCTGTACATACAAACATATTATGTTTTTTCCAAAAGTAAATTATGATGACATGATATGAATGATATGAAAACTGACAAAAATTGTTGACTTTTTGCTGGCGCAAAATCATCCTCGCCAAGCGTCGACTTGCGTAGAATAATTTAATTAATTGAAATATAGCCTTTAAGTAAGTAGTAAGTACGGGAGCGCATTTTCTTACATAAAATTTCAACTCCTATCATCGGATGTCCGAAAATGTTTCTCATACAATTTAAAGTCATAATGATCATTCTTCATAAAACGTTGACAACCTACCAATTGAAAGACATAATCATTGAAATTCATAATATCACTATTCATATACTTACTTTGTACTAATAACGATTATGGTCGAAACTCATAATCGTGTTTTATTCTAATATTCGTTTTCATACATTTCTTAATCATAAGTTTTTTTAACCCCCGACGCAAAAACGACGGGGTGTTATAAGTTTGACATGTCAACATCGATTCAAGATTTCCGCCGCTACTAAATGGCGCGTTTACATATTTTTTCACAACTCCCTCAATATGCTAGTAGAATAGCATTCTGTAAATCCAAGATGACGACCGCCACAAAATGGCGAATGTCAGGGGTTTTTACGGTGTCTTATTTTTGGTCGAAGGTTAAAAAAACACCAGGATTCCAACTTCTGTAGGTTAGGTTAGGTTAGAACAGTTACCACATCGCACGAGCCGAGCGAGCGAAGCGAGCGTGCCGCGGCAGCGGGCGGCGAAGTGCCAGATCCAAATTCCATACCATATAAAATTATACAAAAATTCGATTTTTTTTTAAATATCTATTAGGTACTTTTCAAACCTTCTTACTAATAAATTAATAAATTTTATTAATTTTATTTCATTTAAGTATTTTTTTATTAATTTTATTTTTTTTATTTTTTTTTATTTTTTATTATTTTTTAATATTTTATTTTATTTATTTTTTATTTAATTTATTTTTTATTATTTTTTTATTATTTTTATTTATTTTATGTATACCTATTTATTTTATTTATATTTATTTATTTTATTTAATTTATTTTAATTTTATTAATATTGCTTTACAAAAATTATGATAATTGTCTGTTACACAATAAGTTATTCTGAAAAATGGCGTTATGAGTTGAAGTATGTTTTTAGTAACAACATTATATTTAATTAAAGCAATAATATGATCATTGAATGTTATGAAGAAAAAAGTTCTGAAAGAAAAAATTATGATTTCAAAATAGTATTAATAAAAAAAATATGATCACTAACGGTTATGAGATCCGTTGGTAGGAATAAAAAATGTATGAATAAAAAAGTATGAAAAACAAAATTATGAAGAACGATTATTATGAACACAGAACGGTAGTAAGACAACGAATATGATTTAGAATTTTATGTGAGTCAATAGGTATGGACCCAGTAAGTACCGCCCGCCCGCCAACGATAGTAGAAAAATAGTAGGTTTAATCCATTTTACATAATATGTTTATTACATTTTAGGGAACAAAAAATGTACCTAGTTTAAAAATGATTGTACTTAAAATATTTAGCTTCGATTCTTATAAAGCATTAAAAGTGGCAAGGAGAGTCGAATAATATTTGACAACGTAAATTTTTCCGTTACCTTCCTATAAGCGCAGACGCATGCATGTTTATATCGTGTTTGCTTGTTTTACGTGTCGGCCGTGGCCTCTGCTTTGAGCGTAAGACACATCGTGTATAAGCATCATATTAACATTCGTTTAGATAACAGGTCTTCGAAATATTGACATAGAACTTAAAATTGTAACGGATCTGCAAACAGTGCTCAACTGCTTATTGATGTTTATCAACTGTTTTGGAGGTATTTGTCATCGTTTAGGGAAGAGGAAATAAAAATATTATGATTATTTTCTATAGTGTTTACTTGCGTAATCTATACCTTTAATCCAGTGCCGTACAATAGCATCGCCAGCTGATGGGCAAAGGCAATAGGTTAGGTTACGAAGCTATAAAGCAAATGTTGATCTTGACAGGACTTGATGTTATTAATTTTATGGGTCGAGTGAGTAAATTTAGGACTTTGGTTGCATTTGGCAATATTTTTCTAACTCTATGGGGGGGCAGCTGGCGACGCCCTTGGTGCCGTAACTGACTGACATACAGACAGCGCACAGTGGAAATTTAAAATAGCTGGTAAAATTGTAGGTACGATTTTTATAAAACTTAAATTCACGCTGACGAAGTGGTAGTCATCAGCTAGTAGTAACTTATAATTACTGGAGAATTTTGATAACTTTATTCACATAACAATGTTATGATGATTGAAGATATTGAAGATGTTGAAGATATTTTGAAATATCTTATAGATGCATTTTCTGTATTTATATCCTCTCGTCCGCAATAATGGAGAGTTTGTGGCGGTAGGACCTACAGTCACTTTCTGTCCATGAGCGATGGTTTATGTTCAACGTACCTACCTGATACAAAAATGGATAAGCGACATTATTTTTTTAATTGTCGTTTGCGGCGTAGTTCTATTATCGTCGTTAATTAATGTGACACGGAAAATGCACCGGCTAAGTAGCAAATGTTTGTAAAATGGTTGTAATATGTGACGTAAATCTCGTGTGTCCTCTTCTTTAATCACCAAACAACCGCGATTGCAGAATAAGGAAGTTTGCGTTTACAATTAGGGACGCTACACTGAAAACATTTGACAACGAACGCTGCGCCGTTTTATTGTATCGCGAAAGTTTACCACTCGGTTTATATTGACAATGGTGTCAATTCTGCTGTACATAATTAATTACAAGAATTAACTTGTCATCGACTAATATAAAAAAAAGTTCTAATTGCAAAATCACCGTAAGGAAAATTGTTCGTTTGAAGATGAAACGAGAAAAAACTAATTGCAGAAAAAACCGTTCATTAGTTTTTTCTGCAAGCAAAATGATTGTAACCATTCTAAATTTCACTTTTAAATTTCATTAAATTTATCGAGCCGCCTAATTAGCACCCAGATCTTGATTCTTGTGTAATAAATATATACCTATACTTACATACTACTTGCTTATAATACCTATGATACCGATTTCTGATGCTGAAGAAGTATGTACTTATGTATATTGCAATTAAATGTGACATGAATATTTCCAAACTCGAAACCTGTGCTGATTATATTTGAATCTTAAAGAATACACAAATAACTGGACGACACAGATGAAATAGGAGGTGAATAACGTCTACTAAAATATAAATTGTCAAAAATAGCTTTTTGCATACAATTTGGCTTTAAGGGTGGCCACCTAAGATCACATATCGAAGGTGGCCACACATGGTGATTAGGTAATAATATTATTATCTGGCACAATACAATTTTCGAGAACGAAGATATGCAATTTAGTGGTGTGTTTATAATATTATAACCTAGGTACTAAGTACTTGAATGTTATCTCTGCTCATGGCTTTGCGACAATCAACCTTTGATCGTGTCTCGAGTGTTTATTTTGTTTGCATAGATTAAAAATTTACACTTGTCTCGTATTGTACCTATATTATATTTTATAGACCCCATGGCCTATAAAACGTGTGAAAACTGTGGTCGCCGTGCGATTTCCATATAACTGACGGTAAATTCAACCAACTGGCGTGACCAAGAGGAAAAGAACTTTGTTCGATTAGTAAAAAAAAGAATGCCAATGCACTACCAAAAATTTTTTTCAAATATGTTTACTATATTTTCCTTCTATATAAATGGTCTTAATAAACTGTTGAAAACTGCGGTCGTCGAGTTGCCATTTCCATGTAAAAGCACAATGATTATGGAAAATCAACGAAAGAGTCGAACAAATGACATGACCAACCCTCATCCGATGGATAATTAATTAAAAGAACGCAGGTTGAACTATCTAATACCTATATGTATGTTAGGGCCAGTCTAATTATTATCTATACTACTATTTTAAATGGAAAATAAGTACCCGATTCAGCTGCTCCAAATATTTCGCTTCTTTCAGTTTTGTTTTTGTCTCGCAACGTCTTCAGACGAACAATTTTCCTTACAGCTATATTTTGCTAACTATAGGACTTTAGAAAGGGAAGCGAGTTACTTGTAGTACCTAGTTAGTACCTATTAGCGAGCTTGTTTTTAAGTCTTGCTCGCATCTAATCTTATATTTTTCCTGATTTATTAGGAGCATATAAATAGGCTATATACATATATTTGTTTTTAATTAATGTGTGCAACTGTTGTGCGAGTTTGTGGAGGCGAGCACACAATCGAGTGTCAACACTTGAAGGAGCGATGCCTCGGACACATGAGTAGATATCACTACAGAGATGAAGCTTCATACAAGCGGCCCGCTGTAGGTACACTCACACATAGCGCAGCTCACGCACGCACACATGAGCTCTCACCAACCGTTCACGGACGGACGCTCCGCTGGAGCCTAGTTGAGAGGTATCCGACAAGTGTGGGTCGTGCGCATTAAATTAATACTTAGAATAAAGTGTTTTTTAAGAGTTAGAGATTGTGTAAAATAGTGTAAACTATATAAAAAATTAGACTTAAGTGTTGTGTTTAGACCAAAATGCCTAACCATTGTATGTACAGTTAACAGTATATGTTTAAGTTCACAGGTGACAGCCCTATGAGAATAGGTATAAATGAACATTGTTAAAAAGCTTCCCCTCTGTAGGGATATTATCTACTCATGTGCCTCGGAGCCGTACACCACGCCACCTTGAACTGGACGCTGGAAATGCTGGTTTTGTTTATTTGTCATTTGGAGCTGTACTCATGTGTCACTTTCAATATGATTGTGAATTGTGACCGTGGCAGTATTGTTTTTTTAACCCCCGACGCAAAAACGACGAGGTGTTATAAGTTTGACGTGTCTGTGTGTGTGTGTGTGTGTGTGTCTGTCTGTCTGTTCCCCTGTGGCGCTCAAACGGGTGGACCGATTTGAATGCGGTTTTTTTGTTTGAAAGGTGAATTAGTCGAGAGTGTTGTTAGGTATGTTTGATGAAAATCGGTCCAAGATGGCCGCCGCTACAAAATGGCAGATTACATATTTTTTCACAACTTCCTTAATATGGGTATCAAATGAAAGGGTTTGACTAGTAGAATAGCACTATTGCAAATCCAAGATAGCCGCCGCTACAAAATGGCAGATTACATATTTTTTCACAACTTCCTTAATATGGGTATCAAATGAAAGGGTTTGACTAGTAGAATAGCACTATTGCAAATCCAAGATGGTCGCCGCCACAAAATGGCGAATGTCGGGGGTTTCTTAAATTTTCAATTTATACTTGTTTAATGATTTATTTATATACTTACTTACAGCTCTTGTAATATTTTTTGATAAGTAACTTGGGTATAAAACATAAACATGGGTTTAATGTTTAATATATTATAATATTAATTACATAATACTTTTACAGTTAAGTGTGAATATTTATTTTTATCTTTTTATCTAAGCTTGGTAAAAATTTCATAAAAACTTAGGTATAATTATCCTAATAGGTACTCCTGATACTCTTTATTTATCTTATTCTCTGCTACTTTTCTGAAGTTTCACTTCTGCCGTGTGTGAATTGCACAGACACTTTTTTCCAATGTTCACAAAAAATATAAAGACATGCTTGAAAAATGTTTACAAAATGGATTCCACTCACCACTGACAACGGCGTAAAGACAGGTTATTATGATAAAGATGTGTAAAAATCAAAAGTTTTTGCTTTGTTTTAGTTACTTTTTGAGTCCCGTCAAAATCGATTCAGCCGTTCCGAAGGTTAGCCACGACAAATAGACAGACAGACGTTAAAAATGTGTTTGGTTTATGCCAACGTTCAAGTAATCATTTATAAGCTTTCTAACCTTTCTGTGTACTTAGCAGTTAAGTATTTCGTAATCACAGACAGATACTTAAACTTTTATTTATTTGTACGGATACGAATTCTTTAATATTGGCTGAATCTGATCATTGCATTTGAACTTTTGCCCTGATGGTGCATTCTCATAAGTGAAGGAATAATGTGTAGTTTATAGTATCTTATATTTAGATTGGTCTACCTATACCACTGCCTATTTGTAAAGTTGTCTCGAATCACATGGGAATTCTCAAACTGTACGCGTAACATCACGTATATTATTTACGATATTTATGCGATAAATAATATTAAAAAAATCTTAACCATAAAATAAGTCTTACGAATGTTGACATCGACACGCATGTAAGTAATTGATATCCGTAGATAAGTCCGAAGATCCGACCTCACTCCACAAAACCGTGCATAAAGCGAGATTACTCCCCGGATACATACAAATATTTCACGCGATAAGCGTTGAACAAACAAACATTTATGAATAAAGTTTCCAGTAAATTAGGTATTTATATAAAAAATTATGCCCGCTTCTTTTGGTTCCTGAGATAATCTCTTGTAATCGCTAGATTATCTCCGCCCGCGCGACATCCCATTGCTTTGGATTGTAAACGTTGGGGCAGCCGAACGTTTCACTTTTGTGGGATTGTCCTGATTTTGGTGATCCTCTGTCTGGACTCATTTCTTTAAAGGACAATCTACGAATTTTTAGCTGAACCCTCGAGAAGGCGAGAGCTGAATAATTTTTGGTTGATAAATAATGATTGCAAGAGCCTTTAGATTCGCGTTGTGCATTGAAGTGAATATTATATCAACAGCTTTGTTTCCTGATATACTAATATACCTATATCATGTAAGTGAAACGTGAGTCAGTTAGCTGCCTACATAAAATATATATATTTAACATGCATGATACGTAAAATTTAAGTTTTGCCAATTTAGTTTATATGGTTCCTGTGTACAACATAAATGGACATGTCTCGATTCTTTAAAACAACAGCTGGCAACACGACATGTTTGTAATGAAATAATATTACATTAAAATTTTATTATTATTTGGAAAGTACAAAATTATGATAAAGGAATGCGTGTGTGATTAGAAAGCGGCATGCTTTCTAGCGTGTCGACTGTCGATTACATTTGATATCGACCAGATATCGACCAAAATTAAAAGGTGCGAGATCATTGATTGATCCCTTACAAATATGGAATATATTAATCTTAATTTTATATTAATATATTAACTATGACTACGCTCGCGCATTTACTTAACATATACTTAACTATTTAATAACAGGTAGGTACTTGTAAAATTATTGACATTCAAAAAGTGTAGTTAGAATTTCGAACTTTAAAATTATGTTGTAAATATTATTACACCAAAGACCTTGCAGTTTATGTGCGAAAACCTGCCCAGCTTGAACAAAGATGTTATATTAAGGAGAACACCCGAAAGTCGGCTCTTCACTTTCTTAGGTGAGTAAGTATGATATTTCAATGGTCAGGTTTTAAATAATTGTAGCCTTTAATTTTTCTTCTCAAGTAAAAGTTAAACCACTTTGAATTATATAAATTCTCGCGATTTTGTTTGCAAGTTTAAAATTACTATTACTCTGAACTGGAAATACCTACCTAAGCGAAAGTCCCACCAAAATCTGTCCAGTCGATTTTGATTATAAACAAACGGACACATCTTGAATAGTTTAACATTATTATAATGTGATCTTATAAATACGTTAACTCCTTGTTCTCTCCGATCTCGACTCCGCGTTACACCGGCGCCGAGCTTGTACTGAATAAATTATTGTCAATACGTTTTTTTATTGTTTTATTAGTGTGAAAGTTCGAGAGGCTTCGGTATTACCATTATATGGGAGAGCAATGGTGCAACATGGTGTTTTATATTTTAAAACACCTATTTAGAAATCCTGACGAACGACGGAGTTCCTCAAGATTAATAAATAATCAATTTAGATTTTTTCGACAATTATTATTTTACAGTGAAGCGGGTCGGAGGGTAGAATGAAAGATCGCCTTGCGAGCCGGAAAGTATTAGCACGTATTAGTGTAGAAATCGCGTACAGTAAGCGTAGTGTGGGATTTCCTTTAAAGCCATGGACTGACGATATAGAGTGGTGGGAATGGACTGGGTGAAAAAGACTGAGGACCGGGGACTGTATCTGGGACTGTGTATCAGTGTAAGCGATCATTGGCTTTGGCCTATGCCTTTACCAGTGAACATCTATGGGCATAAACAATGGCAATGATCTATCACAAAAGGAAAATTAAAGAGCTATTACACAAATTCAGGTTGAGTGAAGTGAGGCAAGATGTGTTGGGATTAAGTAAGTATGTGACGAGATCTGACTATTCCAAAATATATGTATATTCTAATCTTTACTGGCTCCATTTTATCGTTAATTTTATGAAGTTGTATAGTCCATATTTTATATAATGATGATATTTTAATGACGTTAATGTATCAAAGATATTTGATACTGAAAGGTTTATCGATGTTTAATATTAATATATTATATCATGAAAATGTTAGTTACTATATTTTACAATCTGCAATAAATGTTTAAGAATTTTTGAACGTGTTTGTAAAATGATACGTTCATTAATTTAAAAACTATAGTAAAATTGATAATTCGATAAATTAAAATGGCATTTAGTATGCTGTCAGCTCTATAAATTAGTAGAGTCATGGAATCAAGTGTTGAAGAGCAGAACGATTCTGGTCAAATACGTTATGTTTTTTATATTGATTAAAATATCAATAAACTGCATAATTAGATATATAAAATAAGTTTGTATATTAAGTAACATAATTTTTGTATGTATATTATGTTTAATAAAATAAAATAAATATGAGTTCCTATTACAAACTATTCTTAGAAAATCTATACTAATATTATAAAGCTGAAGAGTTTGTTTGTTTGAACGCGCTAATCTCAGGAACTACTGGACCGATTTCAAAAATTCTTTCACCGTTGGATATGTACGTGATCCTTGAGTGCTATATAGGCTATTATTATGTACCACGGGCGAAGCCGGGGCGGACCGCTAGTATAATATACGTGTTTTATGTATTTATTAACACTTTTAGGTGGAGCCTACGTATGCGGCGTATATGTGACGGAAATAAACAATAATTGTTTATTATAGAAAGGTACAAGTAATTTTAAACAAATAAAGGCTTTGTTATCTATTGTAACCATTGTCGAATTTGAACTCTTGTACGATTTCACAATGTGTTTTATACTTCGAGCATTTGGAGGTTTTATGGCACGTCAGTCTCATCCGTTTATTGAGTTTTTACTGATCTTTAATATTACTATAAATGTTTAATTTATTACTCGCTCACTAATACACCATTTCATTCATTTTATGATTTTGGAGTCGAAATTTATGTCTTTGGACCATCCGTAATTTGATTTGGTTGAATATGAAATTAAAGCATGATTACATTTTTATTGTGTTTAGCATAATGTATAGACGGGTAATGAGGAAAATTGAAAAGAATGTGTGAATACCGTATTCGTAATTTACGGCCGATTTTATTTATTAGTGTTGTATACTGTGGTGAATGATACACGTGAATATAAATGTACCTATATGAAAGATCTCAGAGCCAGAAGCTTTGGAATTCCGGTCAATTGAGTGTCAAGCTGCATCTTAAGTGTTTTCTAGAGCGAAACATACTGGGCTTTTTCTTTTCTTTGGCACAATTTTGTGACATTTTTTATCTACAATCTGATACTAAAATGGAGGTGGAATCGACCAATATTTTCTTAGAACAATACAATTTATATATAATAAAAAGGATTCTTGTAAAAAGTTATATCCAATTAACAATATGATGGTATAGATAAATGACCCACAGATCGTAGATTTTTAAGTAATTTTGAATGGATTTTATGTTAGACAGCATCACAATCACATGAAGTTCGTGGGCACTTCTCCCAAATTCTGGCAAAAGCATGTCACAAGCTGGAGAACGTAGGTTAATAAATACCCAGGGTTATGTAATTTTTTTTGTAGATACTAGACAATGTCCTCTATACCTGCCATCAAGAAAAAGAAGATAAATGGGATGGGATCTGTGTTAAAAAAATTTTTGAACCTCTAATTTCTCACTACCATGACTGTCACATTACTTGGGTCGTCGGATACAAACCCATTTAATTCGAAATTGAGTGGTTAAAAAATTCTTAAAAAAATATGGTCAATTAATGGATAACTACCCCTTAGAATAAAATAATCAGTCTGAAAATATAACTAAAAATAAATAAATTACAAGGTAGTGAAGTCTGTCACACGACTTTTTCATAATTGCCATGACCTGACACAAACACTATCACAATAATGATACTATATGTAGTACAACGATCATGATAAGATCAATTAACAGAGCATTGGTCATTCTAGCAATATGTTTTAAAAGAAAAAGCGTACTTCATAACGTTGAGAAGATAAAGGGAAATAATGTAGTAAAAATGCACTTTGTCATTTAGTCCTCCTCATTCATAGATATTTTGCCAGGCCTAAAGTACGCGTTATATTTTGTTGTTATTTATTCTTGTCATGTCAAATGTGTTTCTTTTTCACACGAGTAGCCTACAAAAATTTTACTGTGTTTCTAAATTTTTTAATAAATTAATAATTAGCAAATTTTCATTACCATGGTCCTAATTACCATAATTACCATGATTTTTTTAATTAATTTTAATAGTAAATGGGGGGTATCTCTCTCATTTATCATAATTTATGAATGGTTTTGATAATAATGACGTTATATAATTATTTTTAGAATTTTCAGATGTTTAAACAATTTAAATTATAGAAATTTGAAAAAAAAGTCAAAAATGTCAAAAATACTGAAAACAAAGGAGTTTATAAGAAGATTAAGCATAATACAAGTGTGATATTTAAAATAATAGAAAAACTACCTAACTTGCTATGAAAATATATGAAATAAATATATATTTGGACTGAAATGACGACATGACAACAAAAAATACAATGTAATGACAGTAAAAAATGGAAAATAAATAATTAAAAAACAAAATAGAGACCTATATTAGTATAAAAATACTAAGAAACTTGCTCTGATGTAATACCTACATAATGCCACAAATTGCATCCAAATCGGTTTGGTAGTTTCCGAAAAAATTGGGCTCACAATTTTACAGAAAAATATTTCCTGCTAATTTCTGGTAGTCTATACTAGAATCTATACTAATAAATAAAATTGAGGTGTCTGTCTGTAATTTCGAAATAACTACCACATTTTAAGCTCATATGGTTATTTGAACGATACCATAACCGAATCACACGTTTTTAAAATTTTTGTCTGTCTGTCTGTCTGTTTGAACGGGCTAATCTTCGGAACGGCTGAACCGATTTTGACGGGACTTTCACAGACAAGTAGAGGATTAACCAAGGAGTAACATAGGCTACTTTTTTAACCGACTTTCAAAAAAGGAGTTGTGTTGAAATCGGTAAATACAGATGTTAAAAACGCCCTGATAGGTATTTTCGCTGCGCGCGATCGCGACGGCCGACGCTCACGCTCCCCGCGCCGCGCCGCGCCACGCCCCTGCGCCCTGCGCCAGCCGTACGCGGTACCGCGGTACGCCGCCGCGCGGCGGGGGGCGGGTGGACCAGAAATCTGCTTATCCCTCAGGATTTGTGAAAAATCGAAATTCACGCGGGCGAAGCCGCGGGCAAATGCTAGTCATAAAATATATCTAAAAATATGCTTTGAGGTAATTTATAATCTACGTAGCGAATAATGAACTGCATTTGAATCTGCCCAGCACCATTTGAGGAAAATGAAAACATATAAACACATAAAAATAACATATACAATTTCTCTCCCCAAACGTATATAGCGTTTCCTTTCTGTTGTGGATACAAATGCTTTTTATTATAAGAAAAAAAATTATAATATGCACTCTTGATTTAAACTGCTTCTTGAAACTGATGCTAGGCACAACTAACTAACTTGTCATCTTATTAGCCACAAGTTCATTCGGAGACCTACATGTTCGGAGGACTTTGTTAAAGTTTATGTTCTGTCCCTTCTAATAATCAAGCATCTTGAAGTATTCTTCCAGCGCATTTTGAGCAAAGAGAGTCTTTGGTGGATTGCATTAACTTGTTTCAGATTGCAATAAAGCGAATACACAGGCATGTTCACCGTAGTTCCTACTATGAAAAGTATATCCGTTATCGATTCTAATGAGATCTTGGATATGAAAATCGTATCCAATATCAAATTTGCAAAGGTTTTCTGCCTCTCGCACTTTTAACAGAAATGCCATTTGAACTACCATGGAGCACCGTAACCAGCTATGTGATGACTCTGCTGAATACCAGACCGATTCAATAAACCTGGTACATTTTTGTGTTTGAAGAGTCATTGGCTCAATCACTAATACAGGCAAAATTACTTTGTTTATGGCACTGACTCAAAGTTGCTTGTATCGGTCTTCTATCGGATAAAATTTGAAATGTGCTCTCAGGAACTTTACAAAATTGTTCCTTCTCCACCGTTCTACTACGGAACAGAGAGAAGCAATTTGTAGAAATTTTCTTGGAAAGTCCAACTCCACCTAGATTTCACCATTTTGTCTAACTGTCTGCATTCAAACAGATATTGAAGCTTTCTTGAATTGTACATCTTAAGACTTCGATTTCAAGTTAATCTACTTGCGATCGTTGCATAGCCTAAGTTTCAATTATTTTAAAGCCTTTCTCATAGTGTGTAAAAGCGAGAGAAACGAAAAAGTCATATCTGTAAGATGTCTGTACAATCTGCTATCAACGAATTTTTTGTTGTTATCAGTACCCTTTTCGAAATCAATAACATCGTGGAGTCTTTGTGGTGTATGGTTCTTAATCGGGAATGTGTTCTGTCCACTTTTTTAAATATAAAAAAATTATGCTCCTGTTCACTCTCAATTATGCTCACACCACGCCTTTTTGGGTCTAAAATTATCTGTTTAGGTCTTCAAAGCTGCACATTCATTGCGTCCAGCAGCTCAGAGTCTTTTTCAGAGGATTTCAACATGAAACTCGTCCACACAAACATCCGGAACAGGTTTACTCTGGAATTTACACCTCAGTTGTTATGCTACGTAAAGTGGATTTCAAGGTTCTTTGGCTGAATACTAATGGTTGTAACGCTCGAGGTCCTAAGTTTTATTGGTCAGCGATTTCCTAGACTTTAAGCAAACACCTTTTTCGGATACTTTTCTATGGTTTTCTAGAGTTTCTCATCACCATGATTAATAAAAAATTACCATAGGCATATTCTAATCGCCATATACCAGAGATAATTACCATATCGCAATTTATCATTACCATGACCATCATAATTACCGAATTCGTTATATCTCCTAGGAAACCAGGGTACGATAAAGGCCTTCTTCATCACCGATATCAATTTAGGTACCCCTTTGAGGAGGTATCCTTAAATAATCAAAAATTAAAAAAAAAAATTTTTTTTCAACCTCGTCACTTTTTGCCAGAATTTCGGAGAAGTGCCCTCGTGCCACTTTAAAATATATCCCGAGCTATCTTGGTTGAAATCCGAGTTTTTAATTCAGGGAGCTGTTTATTCAAATCGCAGTGACCCCCTGCCTTATGTTAATTTTACTGATGCCAATTAAATTGTTAACAATGGCGTAGTAAAGCCACGGATACATTGAAGCGGACCGGTTTGGCACAAGCTCGTTGCATTTACGTCTTTATCAAATTGAATGGGGTGCCTGAAAACCTTAATTGTGTTTTACATTTAAAGCTTTCACTTGAATGGAATAAGGATTGAAGTCGTATACAAGTTCTCAAAGTTAAACGAATTAGTTTACTAGGGTACGTTACAATAAAGATTTTAATATGCATTAGGTAGATCTAAACAAACAGTTTCAGATCTGTGATTCTATTGTCGAATAAAGTAATTATGTGGAGAATTTTGATCAAGGAATAGGATCTTTTAAATCTTTTTGAAATAATAGCTTATGTTGTTTTTTAAATTAGAAGCCAAGTTGACTATAGGTACTTTCTAAATCAAAATAGAAACTTTGATTAAAGCTTTGATTAGAAATTTCAATTCAGAAGTAGGAGGTAAGTAGAAAGCAACTTATTTGGATTTATATTACTTGAATGTATTGAAAAATCGAATTGTATTTAATAGCCACGGAAATCTACTTGTAAAGGGGCTACAACGATCATGATTTTTAGCAAAAATGTGGAAGGATATAGATGTAATCACTAACCTGTACCACAGAATACTAACTATTACTACGCCTGGCGCAGGTTCTATTAAATTTACACAATAGTAATTATAATAGTAAAGGGCATATTATTTTTTTAATTGATATCACGTTACACAATATTCCTACAATCAAATGCTCTTAAATTTTTATAGTAAGTAGGTAGTAATAATAAAAGTATTTTGACTGTTAAGCTTTTACGTCCAGAAAGAGGCGCGTCTATAAAATTCATCCATACCAAAACGACAGTTTGGTTTACAAATGATAGAACATCAATCAAACAGTATTGAGCCTTGGTCACATACATCGTGCGACGACAACAATGCGCGACGGACGGCAGGGTGTCCAAAGCGGTACCTTGAAGTTGTAATACAAGGAACAGTTTAAAGGCATTAATATTGAAGAACGCGTGTAGCAACTGCCCAGTTGCACGGCTCAGCTTCGAGACTGCGGCTTCCAATCTTTCAGAAGTTTATCAGTGGCATATTTGGATTCTCAATGTGGCGGCTATGTGGTTCTAGAGGCACAATTTGGTAACCACCACCACTACCACTACAGCCTTTTATTGTCCCACTGCTGGGCATAGGCCTCCTCTCACATAGGAGAGAGGGATTTAGAGCCTAGATTCGCTACGCTGCTCCAATGCGGGTTGGCGGGCTTTAACGATTACTGTCACAAATGATAGTGTTAATAACCGGGAACAACTGCTTAACGTGCTCTCCGAGGCATGGGGGTGAAACACCGCCAGCTTCCAACACCGGGCTGGCACTGAGAATTTCTTGTCAGAAAAACCCAATACCTAACAATTAATTGCCCGACACGGGAATCAAACCCGGGACCTCGTGATCTGCGTTCGAATATGCTAACCACTGGACCAACGAGACAGTTAAGAAATGTGGTAAGGTCCAAAGGATTGTCATTGAGAGAATGTTGCATAGTCTTTCAATGACATTCTGACGCGGTGGATGTCACATTGAACACGGTTTCTCAGTACAGCTGCATCACTGCCGCCAAGCGTTGTGTCTGACCAAGCCTTAAAGTAGCATAAAGTAACACCCCGTTGCGGTGACGGTGGGGAATCGATACAACAGTGTGGGGAGGAAATAAAACCTGGTATCGCTTCCGATTTAACCCTCGGTCCCCCGAATGAAGCTTGATAATGCCAAATTAAATGCTATGAAAAATGTACATCATGCACTTCGATTAGGGTTGACAACCTCTACGAAACAAAATATATAACAAAATAATATTGTAACAGTGTAAAATTTAAAATGTCGTGAATGATATTTCTTCTAGAGACATCTAAACTGTTATATAGACTTGTCCCACCGCAGAAGCATCGTAGTGACTTTTGGCATACCATGGATACCTATGTTAAACCCCGCAGCGATACTACGCCGCGCCGTCGTGTGGCATCGATCTTATTGTTATAATTTTGATAGCCAAAAAACTATGTAATAATTTTTTTCTCTATGGTAATGATTACCCACCACTACATCCTTTTAACGTCCCACTTAGGGGCACAGGCTTCCTCTCTTATAGGAGAGAAGGATTTAGAGCTTAGACCCGCCACGCTGCTCCAATGCGGGTTGGCGGGCAATGGTAATGATTGACAAGATTGATAATTTATGCATTGTAACTTTTCTACAAAGTTTACTTAAAAATAAAAAGCGGGCGTCGTCAACCCTAACCGCGATTGTGGTGCCAATTTGTGAAACCGTTGAATAAAGGCATTGAATTAATGTTACGCGTCTGCATCTATCATTCTATTATAGTAACTTTAGATTTCTCCAAAATACAATTACACATCTGTCTATTTGTTAATTTAATGCATTCTAGTATTAGACGACGACGAACGGAGACAGTTATGCGCTTGGAGTAAGGGGTGTTTATACAATATACTGTTTTGTTTAAATTGTTTGTATGTACGTCTTTCGAATTTTATTCAAAAAGTACTGCACCGATTTAGATGCCATTTATTTCATTGAATAGAGATATCACCTCAATGCCGGCTATAATTTTTTTTGTGGTTGTTTTCTTCACAATCTCGTCTTAGGTACCTATGCCGTGATATGATTTCACTCTTATTCTTTTTCTTGATCTTGAAGAAGTAAAAAAATGTGCCCACGGAGAAAATTATGCAAGATATATATTATACTAGCGGTCCGCCCCGGCTTCGCCTGTGGTACATAATATTATGTAGCCTATAGCACTCAGGGATCACGTACATATCCAACGGTGAAAGAATTTTTGAAATCTGTCCAGTAGTTCCTTAGATTAGCGTGTTCAAACAAACAAACTCTTCCGCTTTATTATATTATAAAGTATAGATTCTAAAATTCTTCCAGTGGTAGCCAGGGTTGCCATCGTGTCAACTGATAGATGCTGCTGAATGCTGTTATAAGATTTTAACTCTTGCAGGAATCTTCACAGAGCATGCCGGGGCACCGCTTGTGCTAGCGGCTCCGAACGACTCGCCCGTGATCGTCTACACACCTAGTGGGAGGTTTTCCAACGCTGCGCTTTCCGGCGAGGGGCCGCCATTCAAGCATCTTGGGACCCCAGCGTCTCTCAGTTCTTCAAATTAAGTTTCCCGCTCATTGCCATTTCAACTTCGTGACACAATATGGCGCGACACACACGCGATAAGTTTGGTACGTACTCTGGTTGTTTTTAACCCCCGACGCAAAAACGACGGGGTGTTATAAGTTTGACGTGTCTGTGTGTGTGTGTGTGTGTGTGTGTGTGTCAGTCTGTTCCCCAGTAGCGCGCAAACGGGTGGACCGATTTGAATGCGTTTTTTTTGTTTGAAAGGTGAATTAGTCGAGAGTGTTGTTAGCTATGTTTGATGAAAATCGGTCCAAGATGGCCGCCGCTACAAAATGGCGGATTACATATTTTTTCACAACTCCATTAATATGGGTATCAAATGAAAGGGTTTGACTAGTAGAATAGTACTATGCAAATCCAAGATGGCCGCCGCCACAAAATGGCGACTGTCGGGGGTTTTTCAAATTTTTAATTTGTACTTGTTAGATTCTTGATTTAATCACTATAAGGCTCTCTCCAAGGTGTTCGTGTTTATTAAAATATTTTTATTTATTTATTACAGTGTAGTAGGTACGTTATTAACGGGAGCAACAAATCACGCGTGTTCGCGAATCAATTTGTTTTACGTCAGCGGTATGATGGATGTTGCGCACGCGGCACTACCCTTCACTATCGGAGGATTTGGGGCGTGAAGGGTAAATGAATAAATTAATAAAGGACCCGAAAATCTGCAGCTGTATGCTTGCATCTGTGATGCGATCTCATATTGGCAATCTGTATTGGCGATTCGAATGAATGTTTGTTCAGATATTTGTCGACAACATATTTCTACGTAACTTGAGATAAGTATCGGGAACTACCTTATTTATAGACCTTTCAATATATTATGTAGTTCAGTTGCGAGATTATATGCAATCGTTAGCACCGTTACTAAAATTTCCTTTTTATCTGAACTTTACTTATCTTTTCTTTAGGAAATCTCCGAAAAAGGCAAATATCTAGCCGTACATAAACTTATATAAGTGGAATCCTGTACTGTAGGTAGGACCAAGTTTGAATATAAACGACAAAAAAATTAAAAGGATTTAAAATACCTTCGATTTAATCTGTAGTCAAGAAACAAAGTGCTACTATTTATCAGGAATTTATGTTGACATCAAAAGCGAACCCGCAATCAGAAACTATTAATAAATAAAAATTGGTAAAGTGAGAGTGCTACGAGAGTGCTAAAAGTTCCGTAGTCCTTTCCAACACATTATAGCATGTTCTCGACTTCGTAGTAACTACGATAAGTAGGTATCTATCTATGATACCATAGAAAATTTCTCTACCTACGTCAGAGTAGTATTTCGAAAACTTGATTTTGCTGCATTTTTGAAAGTATATTTGAATTCGTCCTTTTTAGGGTTCCGTATTTCAATAGAAATGTATATCTATACATATACCTAATAAAATAATTGTAGACTTGCCGTATCTGTACATTGAAGATTTTTGCAAAATAATAACTGGGGGATGTTAGGGATAAGTAATAGAACGTATAAAAGCTATTTTTGAAATTTTTGTCTGTTTGTCTGTTTGTCTGTTTGTCTGTTTGTCTGTTTGTGTGTTTACCTGTTTGTCTGTTTATCTGTTTGTCTGTTTGTCTGTCTGTTTGTGCGCGCATCACGCGCACGGAGTAACATATAGGATACTTTTTATCCCGAAATTCAGCACGGTTCCTTAAGGAGAGGGGATGAAAGTCAAAACGTGTATTTAGCTGTAATTCATTAACGCGTGGTCCGATTTCATTCATTCTTTTTTTGGTAGAAAGTAGATACTTTTAAGATTACCGACTAATCTCTAAAAGGCTGGATCGATTTTCATGTCACTTTCAATGTTTACATTTTGATCTACCTACCTAAACATCCGCCAGTGAATTTTTAACAGTTTTTAGCATGATATGAGCTCAAAGGAGCTTAGGAAAAACAAAATGATTCCTACGGGATTTTTAAAAACCAATATCCACGCGAACGAAGTCGCGGGTGTCCGCTTGTTACATAATATAATAAGAATCTACATTATTTTTACGTCTAATAATTAATATTGTACGATTTGTGTAACTACGGAAACTTTATGGAGCTTAAAAGAAAATGACGTGTTAAACTAGTTAATGATTCTTTACATATTTAGGGTTTAGAATTAAATCAACATTCGGATACAGCGGGAAATTCTAAATCAGAATGGACAGACAAATCTAGCTGGGATTACAAAGTCTACTACGTTAGCTTCAATACATATTTATATAAGGAACCCTAAAAATGCATTTGATTTTGGCGCAAGCCGGTAAGGTTGTAAATAATATAGCAAACGATCCCCTTAAGGTGCGTCCAGACTTGAACATTTCACCGAACCGAACAGCGAACATTTCGGCGAACTTGTTACGCTCAATGTGGACGGCGCGCTTGGAGCGCTTGAGATGGGTTACTGCGTAACAGTTCGGCGAAACTTTCGCCGAACTGTTACGCAGTAACCCATCTCAAGCGCTCCAAGCGCGCCGTCCACATTGAGCGTAACAAGTTCGCCGAAATGTTCGCTGTTCGGTTCGGTGAAATGTTCAAGTCTGGACGCACCTTTATCTGAGATCTGAGTTTAAATGGCTGTCGCGGGCCGGTATCGGATTTCTGTTTATTACTACGGCCGGTAGCTATGTACTATGTACCGCTCAACGAGTGAGATGTTCGCGAGATCTTCGATAGCAGGATAATCATTTATCCATTGAACACAGGCGCGTCTGTATACGCAACGTGTTTGCGTACGTAAAAACGCAGTTTTCGCACCGAGTGCTTCGTGCTACGTGCTTCAACACACTCGCAGGGGTATCTAGGATATCATAATGTACCGTTACTCGGTCTTGAGAAAAGTTTTTTCTTAAATGAAGTTACCCGCATAGGATATCGTAATATTAATGAAAATTATTTTGACGTTAAAATCATTATTCCATTTATTACCACACATTTTAGGTTTATAGGAAGGTGAAATCATTCAGGAAAACAATCTTTTTTTGTTTAATTCGACGACAAATATTTTAAAAATGTCCCAAGGTGTTTGAGTGGCAACCTCGCACCTGAAAGCGCAGTGTTGGAAGACCAGGTGGACCGACGACATCAAAAGAGTCTTAGGCAGCCGCTGGATACAAGCGGGACAAGACCGCGGCATGTGGAAGTCTCTACAAGAGACCTATATCCAGCAGTGGACATCTAAGTATATAAAGTAACAATTATTCTTCTGAGTAGGCCTCAGAACTCTCAGGGCTTGATATTTTCTGTGCACGCATGAATAAAACATATGACACAGGTCACCTCAATCCTCAATCTTTCAAACTTTGAGTCTTTCATAATGTTCTAGTTCTAAATCAAACTTTCAAAATCATGGAAGATATAACATAAATTATAATACCAGGTAACCAAATATGTCAGACACGCATCCGAATTGTTTTTATTTATCATAATAATTATCATCAAAACCGATATAATGTATGTGCCGGCATAGCCACATATCATAGAGGGCATAGTCGACGTCGAATCAGAAGTTAATAATCGTAAACCTTTGATATTATAACGTATCTATATTGATCGTTTATTAACTTGTCCGCATTTACGAAATTTCAGCGGGCGTTTTGATTATAACCCACCAGCGTGTTTGTTTGATTTACATTTTTTATTTGATCAATAAATCTATATTGTCCGATCGGGATGGTGTTTGCCCAGTATAAGTCTGTTCGTTTTCTTAAGGTCGCCATTTGTGTCTTGCCGCCTCCGCCGCGCGGTATTTTGCCAGACACCGCCGTGACTTCAAAGCATGCCGCGCGGAGTGTACAGGCACAAGGGGTTTTGGCGTTTTATACCTACTCATATTTTTTCATTACAATTCTCTTTCCTTTTTATATTTTTTTATATTCGTATTTTATTACAATATAACCATAAACATAAAATATAATATTCTCATGAACACGGGTCTTCTCTCAAAATGAGAAGGATTTTAACCATAGTCTACCACGCTGGCCAAGTGCGGATTGGCAGACTATTCGGAGATTCTGTTAGAATAGAAAAAAAATTACAAACAGAAAAAAAGTAATAATAAAAGCAGAATACTAAGAGCACCTGCGCCTGTACCGACACTAAGTTACCGAACGAACTATATAAGTAGTATTAAGAATCATTAATATCTTTTCTGTTATGTAAATTATTATTAGTAAAAATTTTATAATTGGAAACAAATTAACAAAAGATCCTGCAGAAGTACCTATTTAAAACTACTTTGCGAGCCTCTGTCGCAAAATGTATCATTAATTAAGTAGGTATGTGTAAAATATTAATTGGAAAGCTTCTTACGGAATGACTCCGATGGATAGATATAGGTAGACCAGAATCTCATGGAAAATAGGAAAATTAAATTTTGTAGTAAGCAACACTAGGTTAACTCGGCTGCCCTAGTGATGAACAAAGTAATTAAGTACATTCAGAACACCTTGCCTGGGATCGTTTCACGAAACGACAAATCATGCAACTGCATTTTAAATACAAAAACAACGTAATCAATATCCAATTACTTTGTTTTTGTGTTGTGCTTGTTGTTTACTTGGTTTTTGCATTTATATTCCGGGTTAGTGTGTGCAGTTACTTTGTATGGGCAATTCAAATTTCAGTAAACGGTTCAAGTTATTTGAAATATTAAACTGTGGTAAAAACTACTCGACATAAAACTTTTGTTAATGCAAAAAAGTCAATTTCACAAAAATGTCACTTACTTTGTTTATCGCTAGGGCAGCCGTAGTGTTGCTAACTTTGGAATTTCATTTCCGTATTTTTCATGAGATTCTGGTCGACCTATAATTTGACTGATATTTTGGCGAAATATTAAATGTCACAGACAAGAAGACGAGTTTTTAGGAGTTATCAACAAAATCACACTGCACATCAATTTACAGAATGTTCTGTCTACGCGTGAATTAAAGCATTACTTATTAAGTGTAAGATAGCTTTAAATCAAAATTAAAAATTTACGAATACCTAGAATAAAGAAGCTTTGAATATACTTACTCGTAGGTATACCTAATAACAGAATAACTAATTAAATAATAAGTATAATATGTATTAGATAACGAAGAATATCTAGCACTCAATGTCTCCCACCGAAGAGTCGAGCCATTATTTACAGCATCTAAGTTTTCAGAGAAAAAATTTACCTACATTGTAACTGACCTACCTCTCTGTGAACATCACTGTATATTCCAGCTTGTCGATAACTGTCCGACAAACAACATTGCGACAAACATTGTTAGCAGTTCCTGCGAGTTGCGAGCGCAGTCACATCCTGTGGCTTACTACAGATCCTTGTTTGTTGCGAACTAGGTTACCAACACCGACGGCTGATACCAGCTTTCATAGTTGCATATTTTGTACCACACTACTGCGAGTTTGTCTCGTATGCTTCATTGAACCAACTTTGGTAGTTAAGAGGAGTATATCTCGAGTACATACGGAGTTCGATTCTTATCTGAATAGCACCCGAACAAGCTCAATGAAACTTCTTGGGAGCGCTCGAGGGGAACTTCTCTTAAGATCTTTGACACGAGAAAGTAATAGTAAGTAGGTATACTATACAAACTACTTGTGTATGGAAATCACTACGACTCTAAAATTTTGATTGAATTCTTTTAAATTTTTCTTACACTGAAACTTTTTTTTTAACTATGTAATAAGTTCCACGCACAATCTAAAAACCTGCCAACTGCGAATCGGACTTGCGCACGAGGACCGTGCCATTATTTATAAAAAACCGGCCAAGTGCGTGGCGGGCCACGCGCAGTGTAGGGTTCCGTAGTCACAATCCTCGAAAAACAGATATAACTCCTTAACCTGTGAACCCTACTTAGCCGTGATAGTTTTCCTTTAAAATTGATTATATACCCTACTGCTGTGAATTTTTTCAAGTTCCTATATACTGCCATTTGGCTGATAGAGGGGGGACACTTGACTCTAATAAAAATTTGCACTTTAAAACATCATATTTCACAAACGGATCTAGAAATCGAAAAATGATGTTCGCACACCCACAGTAGTTTTAAAAGACCTATTCAACGATACCCCACACTATGGGGTAGACGAGAAAAAAAATATTCATCCCCACTTTACATGTACATAGGGGAGCTACCCTAAAAAAATATTTATCAAAATTTTATTTCACCACTTTGTGGGCGTGATTAATATTTATACTCATGCCAAATTACAGATTTCTATCACTAATAGTCTCTGAGATTAACTGAGGACGGACGGACGGACAGACAGACAGACAGACGGACGGACATGGCGAAACTATAAGGGTTCCTTGTTTACTACGGAACCCTAAAAACGGCAAAAAAAAATAACACGTCTGTATGGGAGAGCCACCTTAAATATTTATTTTATTCTGTTTTTAACCCCCGACGGAAAAACGACGGGGTGTTATAAGTTTGACGTGTCTGTGTGTGTGTGTGTGTGTGTCTGTCTGTTCCCCTGTGGCGCTCAAACGGGTGGACCGATTTGAATGCGGTTTTTTTTGTTTAAAAGGAGAATTAGTCGAGAGTGTTGTTAGCTATGTTTGATGAAAATCGATCCAAGATGGCCGCCGCTACAAAATGGCGGATTACATATTTTTTCACAACTCCCTTAATATGGGTATCAAATGAAAGGGCTTGACTAGTAGAATATCACTAGTGCAAATCCAAGATGGCCGCCGCCACAAAATGGTGAATGTCGGGGGTTTTTTAAATTTTCAATTTATACTTGTTAGTTGTTTGTTGTTATAACGGCAACAGAAGGATACGGAACCCTATTGAAAATTCAAAGCATATTGGTCCTTTATGCGTTCGCGTGTCATTCAGCCGATTGAGCTGAAACTCGGCACTCTGATAGCTTGCATCTTGCATAGTTAGGATACTTTTCATCCCGTAAAAGACTTCCCCGAGAACGAAGTTGCGGGTATCAGCTCTATTTAGAATATTCTACAAATAATTATATTATGATGAGTAATACAATCTTCACATAAATATATTTTTAGTACTATTTCCATGTAAAACATTTATTTGCTCCTAATTCTGGGTCAGTATGAATGATTTCATATTTTACGTATTCTAATACTTTAATTGGAACAAGCTTATATATAACTTATCTCATTCTGTAACAATGACGAGGAAATACGGCTATAAATTAATGATGAATCATTTTTCATAGAAAATGAATGCAAGTACTTTGAAAAATGACAATAATAATAAGAACCTAGTAGTGTCTATGATAATAATAATAAGTACGTATCTACTAAGAATAATGCCATTTTAAAGTAAGATAAAGACATTTTTTTTTCGTAGGTACCTACAGATATAGTTTAGCGGAAAAAGAAAAAGAAAAGCCTTTAATAAATTGTACGTACTTAGGTACCTACTGTAAATTAAGGTATAGAATATTTATTTGTCTATGTCTGTCTGTTACCTTATCACGATTTCGATCTCTGAATAGATCTAATAGGGCACATAGATAAGCTTGCATCTTGGATACGGACACAGTATACTTTCGATATCGGAAAATCGAAGATTTTCCTAGTGATTTACAAAAACCCGAATCCACGAGGACTAAGTCGCAGGCAAAGAGTTCCCGGATAATCAAAGGTCGCAGGTTTCAGTTAGTGTATTATATGCCTCACAAGTTAGATACACATTTTCGTTTACCTACTCTTAGTTGGGTCAAAAAAATTATAAATCTTCTTGTGTAGCTAGTTAGCTACGCGATGGTTATATTATATACTAGTAGGGCGCGTGGGTGCGCGGCCCGCAAGCGGACCGCGAGGTTTCGCTTTCGGGTATTTTGGTTTGAGCAGCCTATACCTATCTCTCCCCTATTCCTAATCCTCGATCATTATCACTCTCCATATTTTTTCTTTGAATCATTCTGCTCATCAAGTAGAACTTAAGGTCTTAATCATCTTTTGGCAAAAACCACTCTTCCATCTTTTATACTTGGTGAGATAGACACCGATGTTTATATGGCCGCCATCTTGAATCCGCCATTTTGGACTTTTTTCAGCTCACTGCCAATTGGATGATGTTTCGAGTAATTTTTGTTTGAGCACCTCCTACCTATCTTCAATACCCTGCCCGGGCTCCTCAACCAACTTCCAAACCCTCAATCATCATGTCTTCCCATATTTTTCTTTGAGAGTTCTCCAAAAAACCACATTAAAGCCTTGCATAGTTCACAACTTGTAGTCTCTTCAATATTCGCCATACATTTTCTATGGAAAAATAAATTCCGCCATTTTGAATTTTTTTTCAATTCATCAAGTAGACCTTTGGATTCTCATCATCTTTTGCGAAGAAACCACTCTTCCATCTTTTATACCCTCCGAGATGGAGACCGACGAAATTTGTATGGCGGCCATGTTTTTTTCGCCATTTTGAATTTTTTTTCAGTTCACTGCCAATTGGATGACGTTTCGAGTGACATTTGCTCGAGCACCCCCCACCTATCTTCAATACCTTAAGCGTGCTCTTCACCCGTCTCCGAAATCCTCAATCATCAGCTCTCTCCATATTTTTGTTCTACTTCAATTTTTGTCCTCTATACGAAACTATTAGTGAAAAAAAAAAAATTCATACAAAATTTTACAGGAGGGGCGATGAATGAGTGAGTCAGTGAATCAGAACGAACAGCTATATATATATTAACTAGTAGGGCGCGTGGGTGCGCGGCCCGCAAGCGGACCGCGAGGTTTTGCTTTCGGGTATTTTAGTTTGAGGAGCCTCCACTTATCTTTCCCAAATTCCTAATCCTCGATCATTATCACTCTCCATATTTTTTCTTCGAATCATTCTGCTCATCAAATAGATCTTTAGGTATTGATCATCTTTTTCCAAGCAACCACTCTTCCATCTTGTATACTTGGTGAGATAAACACCGACGAAATTTGTATAGCCACCATCTTGAATCCGCCATTTTGGTATTTTTTTTTCGCCGTGCCAACTGGATGAGGTTTTGAGTAATTTTTGTTTGAGCACCTCCCACCTATCTACAATACCCTGCCCGGGCTCCTCAACCATCTTCCAAACCCTCAATCATCATGTCTTCCCATATTTTTCTTTGAGAGTTCTCCAAAGAACCTCATCAAAGCCTTGGATAGTTCACAACTTGTAGTCTCTTCAATATTCGCCATACATTTTCTATGGAAAAATAAATTCCGCCATTTTGAATTTTTTTTCTATGCATCGAGTAGATCTTCTGATCCTGATCATCTTTTGCGAAGAAACCACTTTTCCATCTTTTATACCCTCCGAGTTGGACGCCGACGAAATTTGTATAGCGGCCATCTTTTTTTCGCCATTTTGAATTTTTTTTCAACTCATTGCCAATTGGATGACGTTTCAAGTGACATTTGGTCGAGCACCCCCCACCTATCTTCAATAGCTTAAGCATGCCATTCCCTCGTCTCTGAAATCTTCAATCATCAGCTCTCTCCATATTTTTCCTCTTAATGAATTTTTATCCTCTATACGACACCATTATTGAAAAAAAAAAATTTCATACAAAATTGTTCAGGAGAGGCGATGAATGAGTCAGTGAATCAGAACGAACAGCTATATATATATTAACTAGTATGGCGCGTGGGTGCGCGGCCCGCAAGCGGACCGCGAGGTTTTGTTTTCAGGTATTTTTGTACAAAAAACCACTCTTCCATCTTTCATACTCAGTGACATAGACACCGACGAAAGTATGGCCACGATTTTGAAACCGCCATTTAGGAATTTTTTTAAGCTCACTGCCAATTGGATTAGGTTTCGAGTAACTTTTGTTTGAGCGCCTTCCACCTATATTCAATACCCTCGCTGTGCCCTTCACCCGCCTCTGAAATCTTCAATCATCAGCTCTCTCCATATTTTTCCTCCGCATGAATTTTTGTCTTCTATATGAAACCATCACAAAAAAAACTTTTTGTGTGAAAACATAAATTCCGTCATCTTGTTTTTTTCCTGTTCATCTAGTAGATTTTTAGTTGTTGATTATATTTTTCTAAGAAACTACTCTTCCATCTTTTATGCTTGGTGAGATAGACACCGACGAAATTTGTATAGTCGCCATCTTAAATCCACCATTTTGAGGTTTTTTTCAGCTCAGTGCCAATTGGATGAGGTTTCGAGTAATTTTTGTTTGAGCACCTCCCACTTATCTACAATACCCTGCCCGGGCTCCTCAACCATCTTCCAAACCCTCAATCATCATGTCTTTCCATATTTTTCTTTGAGACATTCCCAAAGAACCGCATCAAAGCCTTGCATAGTTCACAACTTGTAGTCTTCAACATTCGCCATACATTTTCTATGGAAAAATAAATTCCGCCATTTTGATTTTTTTTCTATTCATCCAGTAGACCTTTTAATCCTGATCATCTTTTGCGAAGAAACCACTCTTCCATCTTTTATACCCTCCGAGATGGACACCGACGAAATTTGTATGGCGGCCATCTTTTTTTCGCCATTTTGAATTTTTTTTCAGCTCACTGCCAATTGGATGACGTTTCGAGTGACATTTGCTCGAGCACCCCCCACCTATCTTCAATACCTTAAGCGTGCCATTCGCTCGTCTCTGAAATCCTCAATCATCAGCTCTCTCCATATTTTTGTTCTGAATGAATTTTCATCCTCTATACGAAACCATTTGTGAAAAAAAAATTTTTCATACAAAATTTTACAGGAGGGGTGATCAATCAGTGAGTCAGTCAATGAATCAGCACGAGCAGCTATACAGTGTGTCCGGGATCGAATTAGCGATATTTTAGGGACATATTCTACAACTCATTACCTCTCTGAAAATACCACTTATTAGGGCCTGCCCCCCTCCCCCTCCCAGGGACAGCCATTTCAATTTGGTGTGCGTTTTTGTGGGTATGTGCGCACAAAAATTGTAATAACTCGAAAGTCTGCTGATGCACAGGTCTTCAAATGACCTTATTCAATTGGATACAATATTCTCCATCACTAAATACCAAACAATAGAATAAAATGTTAAAATAACTCGATCAAAAATGCTTCGGAAAAAAATTAATTTTTCAAAAATATTGAAAACTACAAGTTTTTGCTGCATTTTGCAAAAACGAGGTCATTAAGACCACATTATAAAGTAATAAATCGATAGCTTTTGAGATAAGCAACAAAACGACATAAAAATTTTGACTGTAAGTTACTTACTTCTGGAGATATTGGTAATTGTAAGTACTTCGTCCCCAAGCATGAATTACGAGTATTGAACCCAAATTTAAGATTCATCATTTTTTTACTACAAATAAGGTAAAAAAATCTTAACTTTATAATTTAATTTTTGTTAGTTATAAACTCAATAACTCAATAACTGTCACATACACAAATCAGATATCCTAAAAACTAGGTTATTTCCGCCACAAACCGAAATTACCACCTCTGTTCTGTTAGCTAGTTGTTGGGAGGATCGTTGGATCATGTCCAAATACAATCTTATTTTATCTGCAACGGACAGGATCGTCTCCAATATTTCTTTTCTGGTATTTGGTACCATATAAAAGACCTTCTGCTTCATAGGTCCTCATAAAAAGAAGTCCAAAGGTGTAAGGTCTGGAGAATGAAGTGGCCATTCCATTGAATTGCTGCCACGTCCGATCCAAGGCGAATAGTTGACATCTAAATGCTCTCTTATGGCTATAATAATACCGAGTAGGCATGTCTTTAAACCTAGCAAAATTCACAAACCTGAATCACAAACAAAAATGAGTAATAACTTAAGTAGCGATCATAACGCCTCCTCGCCAGGAACAACAAAATAAAATTTCAGATATTTAAATTTTTTATACGAATTTTTAATCAGTTGAAGTAGGGGTTTGATCCTAAGTTTTAACCTCATTCACTGACTAATCAAAAACAATATTATTATTACCTGATCGTCCGAGGTATGCGATGGAAACCCACATTCGAATAACATAAGAACTTACGCGCTCGCGCTTAAGTTATGTTTAAATAATAATATCTCCAAAAGTAAATAACTTACAGTAAATTTTTTTATGTCGTTTTGTTGTTTATCTCAAAAACTGTCGATTTAATATTTAATAATGTAATCTTAACGACCTCGTTTTTGCAAAATGCAGCAAAAACTTGTAGTTTTCAATATTTTTGAAAAAATATTTTTTTTCCGAAGCATTTTTGATCGAGTTATTTTAACATTTTATTCTACTGTTTGGTATTTAGTGATGGAGAATATTGTATCCAATTGAATAAGGGCATTTGAAGACCTGTGCATCAGCAGACTTTTGAGTTATTACATTTTTTGTGCGCACATACCCACAAAAACGCACGCAAAATTGAAATGGCTGTCCCTGAGAGGGGGAGGGGGGCAGGCCCTAATAAGTGGTATTTTCAGAGAGGTAATGAGTTGTAGAATATGTCCCTAAAATATCGCTAATTCGATCCCGGACACACTGTATATATATTAATAATAATACCTAAAGAATATAGTTTAATAGCTTAGTGGTAAATATATAAAGTAACTATGATTTATATTCGGCAGTTGATATTTATTGTCTTATCTTTTGAAAAATCACCCCTATTTGCTGGGATAGTTTAACGGTGATGATCAATATACATGTTATGTTCATTATTATAATGGTATTATCGTATCTAATCGTCACTCCACCAAAAATTCACCCATAATATTCATATTCATATATTCATTCAATATTCATCCCTTCAGGTTATTCCCAACAGTGACAATGCACTTCCGAGGGAAAAAAATAATGATCTACATAACAATATGCCTGTTTAATTTCACACCAGCACAATGGTCGTGCGTTCGTGCAAAAATGCCTACCTCAACAATACGCGTGCATTTATTGCTACGTAGGCAACCCCTTGCGTAGTACCGAGTCGGATGTGGAACAGAACTAACACGTATTGGACGCTAAAACGCGGTCTTTACAATTTTAATAAAATTTATTTAAAGTGAATACAAAGTGAGATTGCGTAAACTAAAAAAAAATCATACGAGTCGAGTGCCTACTTAGTTTATTAGATAAAAAGCTTTCACTCGTAGACTGCCTTGCAAAAGGATGGTATAAACGGGGGACAACAAAATAAATTTCGATACTAAAAATATCCCGTTTCCTGAGAGTGAAAATAAACCTGTAAAAATTGTCATAGTGCTAAGAGTGGTGAATTAACAATGTTCCTGGATGCGTCACCGGTCGCCGGAGCTGTAGGGCGACCGGTCGGGGCGAAAGTCGGCTGCGGCCACACAGTGCGAACGCGGCACATAATGCCTCGGCACAGTCTCATCTAAGCCACAGCTATGCGCACATCCTCCCCATCATAGCCGAACATTCCTCACTCGCATTCCGGACTCGCGGCGCGGCGCGAAACTCACCGAGAGACACATCGCGAATTTTCTCCCCTTACAAAATTTTTCCACTGAACTTTTACGCGAACATTTTTAATATAGTTGCAGTTGGCGGCAAACGGGTAAAGTTGTGTGTTTGTGTCTGTAAAGTGTTTCGCTTAACGCTTCTGAGATTATTTTTTTAAATTTATGTGCGGTGTACCGAAACATGTTGTTGATGTGAAGTGTGTTTATTTTTATTTTGTGCACAATTTTATTTTTGGATTTTTTTCGCTCCGGAATTTTTGGTTGGTTGCTACTTATATTTTATGCCATTTTTTTATCCTTTTTAGACGTTATTTATTTCTAATGTTAGACTAATTTTAAGGCGGAAAATCCCGTTAATCTTCGAAATAGGTATAAGGCCAATCTATGCAAATTATTTAAATCAATTTAATCTAAGCTTATCAAGTTACTTAAGTACTGAATAATTCCGTATAGTCAATCAGGAGTTCATTAATTTTCTTCGACAAATGCTATCATTCCGTATTAACGGGTTTCTGACGACTTGGAAAATATAATTGCGGGCGACGCGCGGTGATACTTCGATTAATTTATATGATATAACTAGCCTGATGCCCACGAATTCATCCGCGTGGATTTACGTTTAAAAAAATTTTCACTGTACAGAAGTTTACCGCCCCTTTATTCATTTTTAACTGAAAGGCAAAATATAAACTTTCATTTCCTACTTAACTCGCTCGAGAATCGTGAAACACATGTTTGTTCAATTTAACCGAAGCCCCAAATACGAATTTTCATGCACTTGACTTGAAAAATGACGCATTTTCGCACTAAAAATATCTTCCACTTTTTAACACGTTTGGGAATGGAAATTCCAAAAAAATCGTGCAACCCGTGTTAAACCAAAAGCTCGAATATCAATTTTCATGAACATAACTATAAAAATGACGGATTTTCATACAAACTATCCTCTCCAATTAATCATTTTAGTTTCCAAAGAATTCAGTCACTTATGGACAGGTCTTTTTATATTAAGCTGAAACCGCAAATCAAAGGACATGGCCGGAATTTGTATGGAGCTGTGTCCTCGGACATGGCCGGAATTTGCTCGATTAATCGAAAAAAAAACTTACTTAAATAAACATAAATGGAGGTTAATTATTCATATGTGAAAATTGCTTTTAAAATAAACTAAAACATATCGCGGTAATTACATTTCTCCACCGCAGGCGTGGAAAAAAACACAAAAAATAAGAATGTTTACTTTTATTTGTTTTTGTTTTTATTTTACTGTCATATTGCATTTGCGTTCGGATACACGTATAATAAATACTAACGATATATTTTGTATTAATTAGCACTTATGGTCGTGTGCGTGTATAATATCCGAACGTCTTTAATTTTTAATCTATTCAGTAGGTACCTAATTTTGACGTAGGGATGTCGAAAAAATTGAGAACAGTTCAGCGCCATCTAGATTGATCCTCCAACAACTCTTTGACGGGAGATTCAAATGTGGACTAAATAATATTTTTAGATAAGGCATTTTGACTCGAGAGAGAACTGGTTAATAAAATACACCAAGTTCTCTTTCGAGTCAAAATGCCTTATAAATAAAGTTTTAGTTAGGATTCAAAATAAAACAACAGGTTTTTGTTCTAACAATGCATATTTATTTACTAGCGGTCCGCCCCGGCTTCGCCCGTGGTACATAATATATAGCCTATAGCACTCCAGGATCACGCACATATCCAACGGTGCAAGAATTTTTGAAATCGGTCTAGTAGTTCCTGAGATTAGCGCATTCAAACAAACTCTTCCGCTTTATTATATTATTACTAGCGGTCCGCCCCGGCTTCGCCCGTGGTACATAATATAATATAGCCTATAGCACTCAAGGATCACATACATATCCAACAGTGAAAGAATTTTTGAAATCGGTTCAGTAGTTTCTGAGATTAGCGCGTTCAAACAAACAAATTCTTCCCCTTTATTATATTAGTATAGATTAGTATAGATGTGTAAGGATTTTTTTTGAGTGTGGTGGCTGATGCTTCTTCTGAAAATGATCTATTTTTCAAAATACAAAATCTTTTTAAACATAATATGTATGAGACGCTATTTACAATGCTGTTAATATTTTCATATTCAATTACATCACATGGAACAGCCACCACCACCACCACCACTACAGCCTTTTTAATGACCCACTGCTGGGCACAGGCCTCCTCTCTCATAGGAGAGAGGATTTAGAGCTTAGACCCACCACGCTGCTCCAATGTGGGTTGGCGGGCATGGAACAACAGTTCTTTGTAACTTCTGTTTAGTACAATCAGCAAAACTTGTCTGTTTAAATTCATCTTCACATCTGAATATCACATAGTTCACATCTGAAAAGAAATAGTTTTGTTGATTAATTGGTACTTGGTAGGACTAATTATTACAAATAATATATACCATAACATATCGTTTCAACCAATGGACGTCCACTGCTGGACATAGGTCTCTTGCAAGGATCGCCACAGCACACCATAACATATAAGAAAGTATTTTTACTACCCTATAGGTAATAAATAGTAAACACTAAGGGTGGGCTACCTATAATAATTTTTTTCATAACTAGTAGTAGGTATCTGGAAAATGGTTGACAGTAACACATCAGTATGTTCAGCAGAAAACTATAGACTTATGCACACCTGCTGATATCACTATAAAATATATGAAAAGGTGTGCTTGTATCTGTTTATGGATAAAATATAGAGAAATAATTTTAGTATAAATCTACATAAGTTAGGTTAGGTTATACCTACGTACCGCGCAAAATTCCTTATAGCAGGTTTAGGAAATCGAATCAACTTAATGTTGTTTTATACCGGCGAGCCACATTTAAAACATTTCTCCTTGTTTTCTGTCAGATATTTTAACCAGTCGGGTAAAAAACAAAACATACGAGTCTTGTTTCAATGAAACAAGAAAGAGTCAACGTCTCAAATATAAATAGCACTAAATTATAAAAATGTATAAAACACAACTAGAGGAATAGAAGCTCGCAAGAAATCAATAATTATTTTTAATTGTTACGAAACAACCACACAACAACGAAAACGCCATTTTGAAAAAAAAAAAAAACAATAACTTACCACAGAAGTCAGAACACTTTACTGATATGACCAGAATCACGGAACCTATGGATTTTGAGCTGAAAATGTTGAAGCAAAGAAATGTAGCCTTGAACATGCTTTGTCTCGTTCTCAACTACTAAATAAAGTGTGTGAGGTATAGAAAAACTAGAGAGAAAAAATATCCTAGCTGAATGACTAATTTGTCTTAACTACAATGTTTCAGGTGCAGTCTCCAGTGTCTACATAGATATATGTATATAACCTTCTTGGATATGACCTTAGAAAAGTTAGAAAAACAAATAACAGTTAACATTCTTATTTTTTGTGTTTTTTCCACGCCTGCGCTGGAGAAATGTAATTGCCACGATATATTTTAGTTTATTTTAAAAGCAATTTTCACATATGAATAATTAACCTCCATTTATGTTTATTTAAGTAAGTTTTTTTTCGACTAATCAGGGCAAATTCCGGCCATGTCTTTTGTTCGTTTATTATCAGGTTATATAAATTCATTGTATTTTAGCATTTATCTTTGCATTTTATCGAATCTTTACTTATTGTAGTAGTTTAGTAGATTTGATAAGAACTTGTTCTAAAATAATAATTTGTTCAAATGAAAATAATAACAAGTATAAATTAAAAATTTAAAAAACCCCCGACGTTCGCCATTTTGTGGTGGCGGCCATCTTGGATTTGCATAATGCTATTCTACTAGTCAAGCCCTTTCATTTGATACCCATATTGAGGGTGTTGTGATAAAATATGTAATCCGCTATTTTGTAGCGGCGGCCATCTTGGACCGATTTTCATCAAACATAGCTAACAACACTCTCGACTAATTCACCTTTCAAACAAAAAAAACCGCATTCAAATCGGTCCACCCGTTTGAGCGCCACAGGGGAACAGACACACACACACACACACACACACACACACACACACACACACACACACACAGACACGTCAAACTTATAACACCCCGTCGTTTTTGCGTCGGGGGTTAAAAATAGAAAATAACTAAACCTTCTCCTAAGTAAGCTTTAAGTATAATTTGAAACGTAACGGTCTACGTAGAAAATTTGAGATTTCATTTTGAGATTTCGTCAAGAGATTTACCTTAAGTAGGATTATAAATGAATAAATTTTTCGTGTAAATCTAATATTATAGAATAAAAAGTTTGTTATAATGTAGATACTTCATCATCAAACAGTCTTGATCTTGTCTCTATGTGTGGTTTAAGAGATTAGAGCGTTGATTAGGTACATTTTTATTAAAAGTTTTTCACTATAGTTAATAAATAAAAAACAAGTAGGTAAATTAAATTATAATTTCAAAAAATTCTCTATTATATTTTACAACCCTTTAAGGGCGAAACAATTCTCATTTCTATGGAATATTTTTTTACGTTAGAGAAAATGGTCTAAAATTAGTGACATCCTTTTCACTATAAGGAAAAGTGTGACGCTATTTTAGACCTGTTAATTGAGTTTGGTTTAGAGATTTTTGTACAACAGAGGAAGTAGCAATGTTAGTTTATAATATTACGTAAGTGCCCTGACCGACGGTTTTACGTACTCTACTACAATGTATTTATGTAATGATGAAGCTGGGAAACACTCAGGAAACTCAGGAGTCAGAACAGATTTTTTTTATACAGATGCGATTTGATTTTTATGTAATGTGAGTAAAAGGGAAAGGGTTACGGTGACGCAAGCATAGCGAGCGCATTATTTTTCCTTAATTTTATAGAGTAATTAGCTTATATGTATATTATATGCAACTTTATCCGCGTAAACTTAGAATAAAAGATTTCTCAGGGAATGAGAAATCTTTTATTTTCCAGGATAAAAGTATCAGATGTATTCAGGTTATCCAGGTTGCGAGCTATTTCTGTGCTAAGCGTTAAGATAGCTTCAACACTGGGGCCTTCCAGAATTTTTTGTATCCAATTAAAAGTGGAAATAAATAGGCGAGCGAAGTGAGTTTTAATAGTAATTTTTTTTCTTTATATCAAAAATATTACCTTTATTAACCCCCGACGCAAAAACGACAGGGTGTTATAAGTTTGACGTGTCTCTGTGAGTGTTGTATGTGTGTGTGTGTGTGTGTGTGTGTGTGTGTGTGTGTGTGTGTGTTTGTATGTGTGTGTGTGTGTGTCTGTCTGTCTGTTCCCCTGTAGCGCTCAAACGGGTGGACCGATTTGAATGCGGTTTTTTTGTTTGAAAGGTGAATTAGTCGAGAGTGTTGTTAGCTATGTTGGATGAAAATCGATCCAAGATGGCCGCCGCCAAAAAATAGCGAATGTCGGGGGTTTTTTTAATTTTTAATTTACACTTGTTCTGAAGAAGCTACTTGTAAAACTAATTAAAACATCTAATAAATATTTATTTACTATCAAGAATCCTAACCCCAATATTCGTAAAGTTATTTAATCTCGAAATGAACACAATCAAGTTAAAACTGAAAACTTGAGCAATAACTGCGACATACAATTACGAAACAGTAGGAAAGTTTGTTCTGAAACCAAGCCAAAGAGGCTCCGTTGGAGTACCTATTTCAACTTATTAAGTGGAGACAGGAAAATCTTTCGACGACGAGTTTTCTGCAATACAAGGGTTAGTTCCCACTAGTTCAACTGAGTAGTTCAACCGTTGAACTAGTGAGACTTTTTTGTCCCATTAGTTCAACTGCATCTAGTTTTTTAAAAAGTTGAACTAATGGGACAATATAGTTGAACTCAAGTACTGCATAGTGCGGGGAATTCATCAGATTAAATTAAGTCAAAATTGAAATTAATTAATTTATAATAATAATAGCGTTTGAAACCCATGAAATATAAATGGCAATAAGTCTATCTATTTCAAATTTAGGTTTGACCAGACCAAGCTGGTAAAATATATGCTCGTAGCTCGTTAAGTTCAAATACAATGTATAGATGTGGCAAAGATTTATTATATTTATAAAAAACTATAATATGTATTTTTAATTAAGCTAACTATTGGAATCTTTTTTTTTGTTCGATTACAAGTCAGTATTAGGGTGAGGCTACAAATTTTGCTACAAATGTTGCAGTAGTGACTTAAAAGTAGTGGAATGATTAATAATCACACTAATATTATAAAGGCGAAAGTTTGTGTGTGTGTGTGTATGTGTATGTTTGTTACTCTTTAACACCGCAACTACTGAACCGATTTGGCTGAAATTTTGAATGGAGATTATGCCCTGACTTAACACATAGGCTACTTTTTATCCTGGGAAAATCCACAGTTCCCACGGGATTATAAAAAAACATGCTTTACACACAAATAATTTAATTTCACTTAATTTAATCAATTTCCTGGAATTCCCCGCACTACCTGAGTTCAACTATATTGTCCCATTAGTTCAACTTTTTAAAAAACTAGATGCAGTTGAACTAATGGGACAAAAAAGTCTCACTAGTTCAACGGTTGAACTACTCAGTTGAACTAGTGGGAACTAACCAATACAAGAGTTCTTGAAATCGCGGCCCTACAAAAGTTTTCTCCGCTTGATTCAAATTCATATGATTTAGTTTGGGACGTCGCGTCGTCGCGTAGCTCGGGTTTCACTTCTGTATTTAAATCGCACGTTGCGCTTAAACAGTTGATTATTATTAAATGTACGGATAATTATTATGAACCTGTAAGCTTTCAATACATACAAGAAAAAAATGGGCTACTTTAGAATTCTTATTTTATAATTTTATGAGGAAGAATTTTCGTTTTCCATGACGATGAATAACAGCATGAATAACCGTCATATTTTATTCATTTCTTCGATATTTTTTCGTTACAATGATCGTAGATACTCACAAGTTATTAAAGATCAGCTGATAAAGCGACTTGGAAATTGATAGTATGGTCACAGTTAAGCAACCATACAGTAGACCACAGTCTGTCAGCTGATCAGCTGGTATAGCAAAAGGTGAATGTGGGAGAAAACTGTTTATGTACTATCCAACACGCTTAAGTAAATACATATTTTTCACTGTCTGTTATGATCTTCAAGCGACACTGGCACGCATTGATAAACATAACTGAATTTGCCTTTACAAAATAATGGCTTTACGACCCGCAACTATTCAGACTTATGTCCAAACTATCGTTCGTAGCGACAGGCTACCCGCAGCTTCCCGTCTATGTTTCTATAATAGATTCAAGTTTTATGAGCCGCATGCGGTCAGCAGAGTCGTGACCGTGGCCGTGATCACACAAGAACGCGTGCACTCTAGTGCTGATTACACAATTAAGCAAAGCCGAAAGCTGTATTTCTTTTGATAGTCAAACTTGATTGGAATACGGGAATTAAAGTTATCAGCACGCTTTTCACTTCAAATGTACTATTCTATCTCCAAGGCGCGAGCGTTCGAAAATACGCTCGAGGTCACCAACCAAACCAAGCGAGTTTAGCCGTTTCTCTTTCCAAATAAAATTGCCTTACTGTTAGAATTGCTAAACTGTGGAACGTTACATTTTCTTCTACCCAAGCAATATTGCCTGCCGGCTGGCTTACGTAAGAATTCAATTTTGAATATAAAACGATGTTGCCGAACTAGGCCTTATGTTTACTAAAGAACTTATTTGTAACAAGAATAACATTTGAGTACGAAAATAAATAAGAAAATCTGTTTTCCTAGAGTTAGATAGGCGCTTTCAATATAGATAAAAAGCGCAAGCAAGCGAAGCAAGATACCTAGCAATATCATCATACTTACTGAGTTTGTATGAAGAAACATTTTTTTAAACTTTAACTTAACTACGACTCCATTTGCGAAAATGGAGTTGTAGGCATCGACTAGTAATACAAGTATAAATTAAAAATTTAAAAAACCCCCGACATCCGCCATTTTGTGGTGGCGGCCATCTTGGATTTGCATAGTGCTATTCAGTCAAGCCCTTTCATTTGATACCCATATTGAGGCAGTTGTGATAAAATATGTAATCCGCCATTTAGTAGCGGCGGCCATGTTGGTCCGATTTTCATCAAACATAACTAACAATACTCTCGACTAATTCACCTTTCAAACAAAAAAACCGCATACAAATCGGTTCACCCGTTTGAGCGCTACAGGGGAACAGACAGACACATACACACACACACACACCGACACGTCAAACTTATAACACCCCGTCATTTTGCGTCGGGGGTTAAAAATAAGGATCATCATCATCATCATTATCAACCCGTTATTGGCCCACTACACAGGACGTCTACAGGGCACTCACAGGGTCTCACAGGGCCACATGCTCTCAGAATTGCTCTCAGAAGAAGGGTTTAAGTCGTAGTCCACCACGCTGACCAAGTGCGGTTTGGTAAACTTCACACGCCTTTGAGAATATATCACTACATAGTATAAAACAAAGTCGCTTTTTCTGTCCCTATATCCCTATGTCCCTATGTCCCTATGTATGCTTAAATCTTTAAAACTACGCAACGGATTTTGATGCGGTTTTTATTAATAGATAGAGTGATTCAAGAGGAAGGTTTATAAGTAGAAAATTGGACCCGGTAGGTGGCGCTAATAGCGGGCAGGATGACGTCTGCCGGGTCCGCTAGTTTATTATATAAGGATGCCCTGGCCAAATCTGGTCACACACTTGTGAAAGACAGTCACAAAAATGTTTACTGAAAAATAAGTAGGTACTTAAATAAGTCACAACCCATTATAAACCGAGTTCAATATCCGCTTACATTCCGGACAGCTCGTACGTGAATTAAGCGTCTATAAATTAAGGTTCGCTGCTTTGAAATGAATTTAAAATTTCACCCCCATTTATCCCGCGGAATGGTGCTATTGACTCGCGGGCACTCGCGTCTGTCGCCACGACGGAGACTGCGAACTGAAAGTTTGCAACTTGCAACCTGAGTGCTTAGTCTAAGATCGGAGCACTCGAAAACAAACTCGAAAACTATTGATCGAATCACAAGTGAATTCAGAGCAAAATGAACTCAAATACTCGTAATTTAAAGTCGTAATTCCATAGTTCGAATATGTATTTTACAACATTTCTGCTTGGGGCGCTCGTTGTGTTCGAATGCTGAATGTATTGGCGAACTCAAACCTTAATATAAGCCATTTTAGGTCTATTTTACTCTGAAATCGATCAATAGTTTTCGAGTTCGTTTTCGAGTGCTCCGATCTTAGACTATAAGCACTCTGACTGTAAACAACATATGTACTTGCGTGTCACATAATATTTCCTACTTGCCGATGCCCGCGACGTCGTCCACGGGAATTTCGTTTTTAAAAAATAGGTACATTGCATTTTTTTGGGATGAAAAGTATCCTATTCGCATAATGCAAGCCTCGTTTGTACCATAATTCGTCAATTCGGTTCGGCTGTGACAAAGAAGACAGAAAGATAGAAAGACAGACACACTTTTGGTTATAATATAGGTACTTATTCTATATATATATAAAAATGAATCCCTATTTTCCTTGGTCACGGCATCACACGTGAACGGCTGAACCGATTTTGACGAAATTTTGTATAGAGGTAGACTAGACCTTTAGCCCAGTGTCGATAATTTTTGAAACCAAAGAAAATCACAGTAGGATGAAACCCATTGGAAAAGGAGGAGAATATTATAAAAATAAAAGGAAAAATAATTTACGGGCGATCTGAGCTCGGGAAAAAAAGGGGGGGGGGAGTTTTAAGGGTAAAAAACGGTTTATCTCGATTTCCGACAAAACTACAAGTTCTATGGAAAAAAATAAAAAGGCAAAGTTGTCGGTAATAAAAAGATCTTCAACTTTTGTATTTACACTTTTTTCACATAACCTCAAAATGTATGTGAAAAGTTCAAAAAACCAATTTTTGGTTTTTTATTTTTATCTTCCTACAATAATTTTTTTTTTCACGGAATTTGGTGAAAACTTACCTTTTTATGTCCCAAATACACTGTAATTTATTTGATTTGAAATATTTAGTTTTTCTCCTTATCTTTGACTTACGCAAAGAAACCCGAAATCGCGGGGCAAGCAGCTAGTGGCGCCATCTGTTATGTCTATCCGAAACTAATAATTAATAATATAAAAGCCGCGCGAAGGTCACTTCTCGATTTTTTGCGTAAATAAAATGTAGCCAATGTCACCCGGACCATAACAACGAATCAATAGACACATCATTCATCAAAATCGGTGCGGTAGTTTAGGCGCTACGGTGGTACACACAGAATCTCATACAAAAATTGACCACATACATACATACATAGACTGCTAAAATCATAACCCTTCCTTTTGGCTTTGCCGTAGTCGGGTAAAAATATTTCTAATAAATCGACCTTTATTAAGCCGTTATTGGTCTACTCTAAGCAGTAACATTTTATTTGCACACTCATTTCGGCACTCGATAATTGCAATACCGAGACACAACTCACCCGAAAAGGCTTTTATGTTATAATAACGAGACGCTAGACGAGAAGCTTTTCACATAGATGTGAGTAAATGGGCAGTTTATTGGCAGCTTTTAAGTTTCAATAGCGATAACAGTGCATAGTAGTGATTTGAAGATTTAGAAAACAAGTTTAGAGTTTCGTAATAAGTAAGAAACTGAATACTTATTTGCTACTAACCCGTAACTTCGTTCGCGTGGAATTAGGTTTTTTAAAAATCCGTTCCGAACTCTATGATTTTCCGGGATAAAAAGTAATTAAAAAGAGTTAATCCATTATCTAACTCAATTCCAAATTTCAGCCAAATCAGATCAGTAGTTGCAGCATTAAAGAGTAACAAACATACACTTATACATACATACATACATACATACATACATACATACATACATACATACATACATACATACATACATACATACATACACACACAAACTTTTTCTTTATAATATTAGTGTTATAGAGGCGCCTCAGTATCCGACTGTCGCAGATACCTATTTGCTTCGGGCCGTTTAATTTTTACCGCTAAGTAGACGTGTACTTAAAATACAAAATCTTAAATGAAAAAAAGAATATTTTTTTACGATATGTAGCTTTGTGAACGTGAAAAATGAAAGTGGAAACAAAAAATCAGGTAGGTACCTACCCCCGAAATGACTTTTTATGATGTCTCTTTAAAAGTTTTTTAAAGGTCTCTATGTGAAAATTTTCGTGAATAACGCGAGTTCAAAGTATAGTTCCTCAAAAATTATAACGATTAAGTACAGCTATATCGTCGATGATGACAAGATAACATGAAACATGATGGTGGCGTCTTGAATACGTAACGATATACGTCCGCGCCACGTCGCCGCCTCTCGTTACTTCTACTTTTCAATGGCTGGCATATGTATAACAAGTTCATATTTGCCAAACCATATGAATAGCTTTCTGCATGGTAGTGGCACAATACCTCCCATTAAAAGCCTCCTATGCGGGAATTTTCACACATAATTCCGTAGTCAGTTCGCGGTGTTCTCTGATACATTACTCAGCATAATGCTGTACTAACATTAATGATTTTATACTTCACTTAGCGTTCTATTAAATTCCCAACTACTACGATGTTCAGATTGTTTACAATGTAGCGTTATAATACAGATACTTAATTATATTATGGGTAAATATTTTGTATACTTATTCATTTTCTATGACTTTAATATTTAGATACATTTCATTACAAAATTATTATGTACTAGATGATGCCCACGGCTTCGCCCGTGTGTATTTAGGTTTGTAAATATCTCGTGGAAACTTTGATTTTCCAGAACAAAAAGTAGCCTATCTGTAGTAAGTAGTAACCCGTCCACAAAACGGAAAAATTCCGTGGGATCCTTACGATTTCGGAATGCAATTCCTTACAGCATCAGAGTTGAGGAGTTGGACATGTACCTACTCGAGGTCATTCAACAATAAAGTCTTTAATTGGTATCCCCAATATTAATTTAAATAACCGACAGTGCCTAAATCCCATTAGTTTTCGGGATCAGATCCCCTACAGCATCAGGATTGAAGAGTTGGAATCCAAATTTTTTGTAGTACAGTGTTGCAATGTTTCTCTATCGAATAAAAAAAAACTTACGCAAATCGGTTCAGAAATCTCGGAGATATCGGTGTACATAGGTAGAAAAACACAACTCCTCCTTTTTTGAAAGTCGGTTAAAAAAGTAGCCTATGTTACTCCCTGGTTAATTCTCTACTTGTATGTGAAAGTCCCGTCAAAATCGGTTCAGCTGTTCCAAAGATTAGCCCGTTCAAACAGACAGACAGACAGACAGACAGACAGACAGACAGACAGACAGACAGACAGACAGACAAAAATTTTAAAAACGTGTGATTCGGTTATAGTATCGTTCAAATAACCATATGAGCTTAATATGAGGTAGTTATTTCGATATTACAGACAGACACTTCAATTTTATTTATTAGTATAGATATCTTTTTAAATGTATGCTTTTTGAAATTATGGAAAACAATTTCAACTTCAGTGAACTAATTAATACTAAACTAAATACTAAATAATAAATACGAAACTAAATAATATTAGTAGATATTATAAATATGAAAGTGTGGATGTTTGTTACTCAATCACGCCGTAACTACTGAAACGATTTGGCTGAAATTTTGACTTTTTACTTTTTTGATTTTCTACTTTTTATCCTGGATAAATGCACAGTTCCCACGGGATTTTGAAAAACCCGAAATCTATAGCTACAGCTATAAGAAGATTACTATAGCGAACTTCCTTGATAGTAGGTATAAAGGTTGGAAAAAGGAGCGGGAACGGGAACCGGAAATCCACGATTCCCTGGGGATTTGTTTAAAACCGAAATTCACGCAGGCGAAGCCTCGGGCAGATACTAGTTAATATACAGGGTTAATCGTAATTTACCAACAACCTCCTACACGTAACTTCTATGCATGATACTGAACAACATTTGTTCAACGACTTTTCACGTAACTCAATAAATTCACCAAAAAAAAAATTCTAAGTTTTTCTTGAAGAGTCTGTAATTTTTTTAACTCTATGGTCATTTTATGTAATGCCTCTTCCACACCTGCGACTACTAATAACCGCCGTCCGAAGTTATCGCTCCGCTGTCGTATTTGCAAATGCTTTGTGATGTGTATTACTAACATCGGTCTAAGCTAACGTCTGCAGGTCAATAATTTCTTCCTAGATTAACGTTTATCGCGAAAAACAAAAAAACTTCTCGCGGCGACAGACGTGAGTGTCGGACCGGCATTAAGTAGGTAGGTACCTACCTACATACACGCACAAAGTAAGCACGATTGTTTACTTGGCAATTTCCCGCGCTTTTTACAGAAGGGCAAAATTATTACCTATCAATCCTTTATAAGTTTATTTACCTACCTACCATCTTCACACCTACCCTAGGTACCTACAAAACTCTCAACATTCAACACGAACCTACATAATGCTTCAGATACCTATCAATCTAACTTGATCTAACTAACACTTAAAACACCACCTAACTTGCGAAGGTACCTAACATCGAACCTACCTACCTAACGCATTACCTAACTACCACCTATTTACCACCTAACCTACCTACAAACACCTATCTGTAGGTACAAGACTTGAATATTTTAAACATCTCTCTATGCGTCGTATTCCTCATTGTTGAGGGTCGTGAACCATTTCCATAAATCGAAACGATTTCCTAAGGATCATGCGGCGAATTTCCAGTTTCCACTTTCAAATTGGTAGGTACCTACCTATTTTCCCATACTGCTCAAGGAAGAGTATAAGGTAGAACATACCTACCTAAATGATGTCGATTTACTAGCGATGTTATTATTAACAGATCAGATGTTAGTGATAAAAATTAGGACAGTTTAATTTGCTATCCGAGGCATGGAAGAACGCATGAAATAAAAACAACTGCCTCGGTGGTCTAGTGGTTAGCATATTCGACTGCAGATCACGAGGTCCCGGGTTCGATTCCTGGGTCGGGCAAATTATTGTAAGGTATTTTGTATTGGGTTTTTCTGTCAAGATATTCTCAGTGCCAGTTGCGGATTGGTAGTTAGTGGTGCTTCACCCCCGTGCCTCACGTAAAGCAGTCGGTCCCAGTTATTATCAATATCATGTAACAATAGTCGTTAAAGCCCGCCAACCCGCATAGGAGCAGCGTGGCGGATCTAAGCTCTAAATCCCTCTCTCCTATGAGAGAGGAGGCCTGTGCCCAGCAGTGGGACGTAAAAGGCTGAGTGGTGGTGGTGGCATGGAAGAACCAAAAGTAGGTAGGTCTTAAAACGGACCTCCAAACTTCCAAAGTCGGTTACCCCTCCGATTCAGTCCGAATCAACGTGACTTGACCAGCGCAAATAACTAATATGCAAAATGCGGAGTTCAAACTAGGCTACACATCTACCTATTATCCACGTCATAACTAACTTGTAAGTACCTTAAGTACCTACTCTGTGTCGCATTCGAATAATGATGGACCGCGTGATGGACCACCTGACAGCGTGACCACATGTGGTAGATTTCTACTTTTTTGGTAGATTTAAGGCTTGTTGTGGTAGTTAAAAATTGTTGGGTAGATTTTGGTATAATTACACATTTTTGATTTTTTCTGCGATAGATTTGGTAGATTTTGGATCAAGTATATGGCAACCTTCTGTTTAGTAAGATTCAGTAAGATTTTTGGAGCGGGGTTTCTCCATACATAACAGGTCATAGCTAGTCTTGTTTTATTAATCTTCTTTGCCCGTTCGCAAGTAGGCACGTCTACCTAAACTTTTAACTTAATGTACCTACTTATATGTATGACTTAATACAAGATTACGAGTACTATGAGCTGAAGAGCACATATAGCGATTTCTTTGTTTTGTAATTTAATTTATCGCCATGAAAAGAAAATACGGAAGGCAATATCGTACGGAGTGGGAGCAAAACTCTTTATTTTCAAAGTGGTTGACTAAATCTACATCTCTAATCTCATCTAATCTACATCAAATCTACTAAATCTACTAAAAAGAAGACAATGCCTTCTGTAAAGCCTACAATTGCAATATTCTTCCACGTCAACAATCTTATTTAAAATTATCGGCATTATAAGATTTTCTACTTTCGTTGGCCAGACTCTAATGAAATATGTACTTATAGTTTTATTTCATGATTCATCTCTATTTTATCATATTAGTGAGGTAGATTTGTGGTAGTTTTTACCAAAACTGTGGTATATTTCGGTGGTTTTTTGAAGCTGCAAAAGTAGATTGACCAATTTAAATGTGGTCACACTGCCACCTGATTATGTATTTACTTACTATCCTTGAGACTTCAAACGGCGCGCCGCGCCGCGCGGCCTCGCGCAGCCGCTAATGCAAACTATTGAAATGATATTGAAACATTGAAATGGTTGATTACATTTCTACCTAGGTAGGTACGTCTACATACTTGGAATTTACCATTTCTTTGATTTCTGCCGCATAATAATAATAATTTATTGCAATACACAGGTACACAATGAGGCTAGTAATTACCTAAGTAAGGTAGTTAGTTACCTACAGTCAATTAAAATTAAATTCACTAGTTTATCAATTTATTTTATAAAATGTAAAAAAGTTAGGTAGGTAGGTACCTACTACCTACCTATTAGAGTTCAATTAAGCTGGGAGTTGGTCACTGTATTGGAGCGGACTGATTATTACTTACCTACCTACTTTCTAGGTTTAAATGAGTTATGCCTAGCCAACAAAAAACGCGTGTAGTAAAACTAATTAAGTACTTATCTAGGTAAGCACTTACCTAGGTACATACTTCCTAAAAGTGACAATTTCTTTGACCCGATGAAGATGAAAAGGGTAAGTATGGGAAATACATTGTGGATGACGCGGACGCTCCAAGCAAAGTACCTACTGCGACATCTTTGGACTGCATCGCTGGATTATCTTCAAAAATTGTAATGTTTTCCTCTTCACACACTGTGTGCCTAGGTGGCCGACCACAATCCCTAGCTGATCTACTAGGCTGGAATTGCCCTTGATCTCTTAATCGCTGAGGCAGCTGGCATGTGGCTTGACCTACGCGACGTAGGTACGTTAGGGAATCGCCTTGCCAACTTAGGTACTGCAAGCTTCTGAAACGTTATCACCACATATCACGAGCACTCGAACCATTTCCATGCATTCAATGTTAGAATAATGATAAGCCATCGTTTAAGCACTAGGCAGTAGGCACAGAACATAACCTACGTTAAGTTGCGAACACAGTAGGTAGGTACATATGGCGAATATCAACGGCGCGTGCGACCGAGCGGAAAGCCGGAAACTACTGAAGCGCGCCGCGGCCGTGTGGTTTTCGGTTCCCCGCACGCCGCGCCCCGCATGCCGCTACGCACGGCAGGGTCAAGGGCGACCCGACGCGACGGTTCCCTGACTCCCTTTGACAAGTGCCGCGTAGAGTTTTTAAAATTTTAGATCAGAAAAATAAATATTTTTATTTTTGTATGAAAAAAAATTTTTTTTTCTTTTAAGAATTTTAAAAAGTCGTGGAACAAAAGTTATTTACTTTGATGCATAGAAGTTGCCGTTAGATGGTTGTTGGCATTTTACAATTAACCCTGTATAAAACAACATTAATCTTATCGCCTACTCAGAAAATAAAAAGCCAAGATCTATGTAGGTACTTATTAATAAAAGTAGGTACATACTAAATGGAAAGGTGGAAACTGAAAACTTAGTGTAATCTAAGTTAGAGAGTTGAATATGCAAAAGTATGCAAAATGGCTAAGTGTAAAAACTACAACTATAAACAATGCTTACAAATTGTAATCATTATCGTAGTTGATTTGTAATTTACAATAGTTCCAAGTTTGACACTACATATAAAACCTTTCAAATAAACAATGTAAACGCTCAAGCGTTTCTCTTTATTCGATGAATTCTAAAGCAAAGCTGCGAGTCAAGCTCTTAACATTTTTCTCACATAGTAAACTCCTAATGGTCTATAAAAGTAGTAGAAAAGACTAAAAATCATAAATATTACAGGTTAAATTGTCCGCATGTAGCACACCGCGATCGTTGCACCGTAATATGCATTTATAGACAAACTTTTCGACGTCGATATATATCTGGTTCTTTGTAGACACTATTCCTAGGTACGAACCATACATATCTCCGCGCTAACTTTTCGCAGTTTCAAAATAAAATGTCAGTTTGGGAACTTGTGATTTACGATTGGGATATTTTTACGGAAATAAAAGTTGTTTTCGACAGAAGATGACTGGCTTCTTTGTGCGAGGATGTCGTTGATTGATTTTGTGTATCGTTTTCTAACGACGCGACAGTCGCTTCGGTAGTCCGGTGAAATGATGAAAACTTGGTTTGGGTTCAATAAACTATTGTTAACACAGTCAGTATCTTTATATTCAGTGTAATATTTAAAGTTATTGTTGTGGATGCTATTGGCTTTTTGATATAAAGGAAACACCTGGAATCTAAGTAGATACTTAAGTAGAATTAGGTAGGCGATTTAGTTAGCGAGACTAATAAAGATTTACACATAAAAATTCTTAGCGAGTTGTAGTCTTGACGATCTATTATAGCTAGAAGATATATTACAGTAACGTATCTATTTCAAAGTTTTTTGTACAAGCTGAATGAAATAAACAATAAAGAATGCACATGTTTGCGTAAAATAATATTTATGATTTTATTGATTACTAGCTGACCCCCGCGACTTCGTTCGCGTGTTTATAGGTTTTATATAGGATCGGATCGGATCCCATAATTCTTTTATGCACCTAAACTAAATGTAGCCTGTTACTCCTTATAATATATTGAAAGTTCCATTAAAATCGATCCAGCCGTTTCGGAGATTAGCTGGAACAAATAGACAGAACTACAAACATAAATTTAAACGCACGCCAGTTTAAAATAAGCCGTATGTACAAAGATCCGAGTTCCAAGTTATTGGAACCCAATAAATGCCTGTCATTTCTAAACTAAAAAACCTATGACCTTGAAATATTTACGGGACAATACTTAAAGTACTACCTTTCTAACAAAAAAAGAATGAGTGAAATCGAATAACGCGTTAATGAATAACAGCTAAATACACGTTTTAACTTTCTTCCCCTTTCCCAAGGGAACCGTGATGAATTTCGGGATAAAAAGTATCCTATAACCTACCTCGGAGTATAAACTCAAATCGTACCAAGTTTCATTTGAATCCATTCAGTAGTTTCGGCGTGATGCGCGGCCAAGATACAGACAGACAGACAGACAGACAGACAGACAGACAGACAGACAGACAGACAGACAGACAGACAAAAATGAAAAAAATTGCAGTTTTGGCTTCAGTATCGATTATAGAGTGCCCTCCGATAAAAATTTTCAAAATATCTTCAATGTACAGAATTGGATCTGTTACAGTTTTATTATATTACTAGCCGACCCCCGCGACTTCGTCCGCGTGGATATGTTTTTATATAGGATCGGATTGGATCCCATAATCCTTTTTTGTACCTAAACTAAATGTAGCCTGTTACTCCTTATAACACTGAAAGTTTCATTAAAATCGATCCAGCCATTTCGGAGATTAGCTGGAACAAATAGACAGAACGACAAACATAAATTTAAACGCACGCCAGTTTAAAATAAGCCGTACGTACAAAGATCCGGGTCCCAAGTTATCGGAACCCAATAAATGCCTGTCATTTCTAAACTAAAAAACCTATGACCTTGAAATATTTACGGGACAATACTTAAAGTACTACCTTTCTAACAAAAAAAGAATGAGTGAAATCGAATAACGCGTTAATGAATTACAGCTAAATACACGTTTTAACTTTCATCCCCTCTCCCAAGGGAACCGTGCTGAATTTCGGGATAAAAAGTATCCTATAACCTACCTCGGAGTATAAACTCAAATCGTACCAAGTTTCATTCGAATCCATTCAGTAGTTTCGGCGTGATGCGCGGCCAAGATACAGACAGACAGACAGACAGACAGACAGACAGACAGACAGACAGACAGACAGACAAAAATGAAAAAAATTGCAGTTTTGGCTTCAGTATCGATTATAGAGTGCCCTCCGATAAAAATTTTCAAAATATCTTCAATGTACAGAATTGGATCTGTTACAGTTTTATTATATTATAGAAGATAGATAGATAGAAGATATTATTTATCTAGCAAAACAAACTAAAAGTCGATGAAAGAAACTCGTGCGTTTATTTTGAACTGTTTTGCTTTCATTTCAAATAGCCGTTTTATTCGCATTCTAATTAATAGGTCAGACGAATTAAATAATATCATTTGAAATTGAATTTTGCGAGGATATTATAAGGCTCTATTTTCAATGAAACAATGAAGTATTTTTAAAGGCATTTTTAAATTTATTGAATAACAAAACATGTTTATATTATGACGACGAATGCAGTGGAATCGCGATGTATAGAAGTGCAAGGTTTTCAAATGCAAACAAAATCGTTGAATACGATTTGTTTATTCATTTTGTAAACATGAGTTGAAAAATACCTATATCAGACATAAGCTTTTGCATTAAAGGCTTTATAGATATTTAAATTACATTTACGTATTGGTGACGGGAGGAGCAAATACTTGTTTAGGAACTTAATGATTGTATAGTTAGGTCTAATTTCTTGAAAATTGAGCTTCTATATAAGTTGACACATAAATAGTAATGAGCGAAAATAGAGTATTACTATAACGTAAATTATATTATTAAATAAAGGCACGATCGGCCTAAGCGTTCGGCTTGTGACGCATTCATCTCTCTTTATTTTTTTATGACGTTATCACGTAAAATTATCGTCCATAAACCGACTTTACATACAACCAATTTTTATTCATTTTTATGATGTAGGTAAATGATATAAAGCGCTCCATCAGTTTGTTCACACCTTAAAACTTTCGCATTGAAACGTACTGAATTAGCATCAGTAAACCCATATGGATTTAGATTTTCAAAAATTCTAAAGTATTTCATTTTAAGGTTTAAAAAGTAGATTATGTCCGTCTCCAATATGCAACTACCTCTGTACGAAATTTCATCTAGATCGGTTCAGCGGTTAGTTAGGCCATGAAAAGGTAACATACAGACAAACAGACAGGCATAAACAGATAGGTAGACATACATACACACTACACATTTATATTTTTAGTACCCGTGGATAATATTCAATTTTTATGTGAATTCAGCTCTTAGCAGTAAACAAGAGTGTGTTAAGTTAATATCGGTTTCCATTGCCAACGCGAGAAATGGTGCTCGTCGTCGATACAATCGCACATGTGTCATCTATATGGCGTCGGCAGTAAAATTTAAATGAGCCGGGTTTTTCATCAAGTGCAATGGGAGACGTAGACCGCCTTGCGTCTAATCGCTCGGCAAACAGTGCGCCGTTTTACGTGTGGTCTGAACACCGCAAGTAGGTATAAACGGACATAGGTGTCAATGGAAGCGGCTTGAGCGTACCTGCAATGTCAGTGGTACTCTTACCGACTATTGTGTTCGCTAAAATAATATTTTTATATTAGAAATACATACATACCTAAATGCAAAAAGATTAAAGACGTCATGATATTTTAGATTAGGATTAAACTTTTAAATCTGATTTTCGTGAATTTTCTCTATCTTTACACATAAATAGCGACTTATTGTACTAAAATTTGGTATAGCTGAACTGATTGTGACGGAACTTTCACAGCCAGGTAGGGAAGTAGGTAGATATACTATATATGGAATTATCTAGGCTACTGTTTATCTCAGAAATATTGGGGTTTCCTCCGTAAAAAAATAAAAGCTTATGATATTAATGACATTAGGTTAAATACATTTCAATGAATTAATGTATTGAAAAGTTTAATACATTTTCACCGATCTTGACAAACTCACAGAGATAGCTTGCATCCCGGGGACGGACATACCTATCCCAAGGGATTTCCAAACCTTAAATCCAAGCGGACGAAGTTGCGGGCAACAGCTACCTTCTGATTTAAAAAGATTACGATAAGATAGAGAAAACTAACTTTCTAAAAAAAAAATCTTTAAGTTTTATATGACCATATTTTTGTCGTCAATCAAAAATTGCATTGTCAGCTGATTCGAAACTGTCGTTTCCCGTTTTGCGATTTAGCTAGGTAGGTACATGCTTAACTCCGAACCGAGCGTACCTGAGATCCGTACAAAACCTTCACCTTTATTTATGTACACTCAAACAGAAATCACCCTTTGCGTCGCCCGCTCGACGCATGGGAACCAAGAAAGCATTCAAAATGATTTATTGTAAATGGTTTTCTACTTTGTTGGCTAAAATAATAAGACCCGCGCCCGGATTGCTGTTCTAAATTCGAAATTTTATTGTTACTTTTTTCCTTTGCCGCCTGCCGATACGCGCCACAAAATTTAATTTGCAATCCCTTTGTTAGCCCATTAGGGCACCGATCGAATGAGCCCGCGATATGGCTATCGAGCGCTAAAATGAGAAAGGAGAACTTAATTAGTGGCGAGAAATTATGCTAAAGTCATAAAGGTGGAAGCTAGATGTGCGAGTGAATGAGACATCGACAAAGCTGACAATAAAAACGTTTAAGCACAGTAGGAATTGCGGGTGGCTTTGTGTCTGTACACAATAGCATTCAGCGTCCGAGCCATTGACGCCTTGACTTCGAAGGTGTCATGAGAATTAGTGGCCCATTATTGCTCTATAGAAAATGCTTTGGTCAAGCGAATAGCAGATAACAATAATTAGCTTGGATGCAACAAAAAGTGACATAAATCCCGCATAATAAGTTCCCGGGAGTGCAAAAAAACCTTCCGAGTTTACCTGGCCATGAGAGTTTTTTGCAGCATGACTCGGAACGAACGTGGTCCGATATAATAAACACCTCAATTCCTGGCAGAGGCATTGTTTAATGATTTTCTGTTGTGATCTTGCACAATCTTCGACCGCTGGATTTTTTTCGTGTTCGACTTGAGGGAAAAATAAAGGTTTTTATAATGTCCTGGTAGCATTTAAACAAAGGGACTGACTGGGGCTCGTGTGAAGGTGTGATTTATTTACGATTTTGGCCTAAGAGGTCTCGCTTGACCGCTTTACGTGTTTGGCATCGTTTGGCGCTAAAATTGGTTTTCAATATAGTAAAAATCACGGCACAGTAATAATTTGCTCCTAAATAATTCAAGTCAGGTCGATCAGAATTTGAACATGCGTTTGCTAATAAAAAAGTCGTTAGGGCTTTATAGTGATGATACTGAGTTGTGATAAATGAGAGAAAGATCTAAATAAAGTAAATACAATTAACGTAATAAACAAAAAAAATTACAATTAATCTAAATTCAACTAAATTTACAAAATATGCAAATCTAAATGAAATCTTATCGATTCCACCTCAGCGAGAGTATAGTACTCAATAATAATGTAAGTAATTAAATTATTTTTTATTGTTTCAGGTGCGATTCTGAAATGTCGAAAACGGACATTACGGCGCTGAGGGGGCAATAATTGTCATATTATTTTTTTTACGTAAATTTTCATTTTAACGCCGCCATAAAACGAAGATGCTGGGGTGTGCTCTGAGCGGAGTGACCTCGATATTCAACTACGCGAAGCAAATCAACTTGAGCTCGGCTGACGACAGCCGGTGTTTAGACAAGTAAATGAAGTAGTAAATTAAGAAACTTTCGACAATATTTGGCCTTATCTGATAAAAAAAGTAAAATCTCACGCGAGTAAAGCAAGCTAGTCAGCTACGGGAGCGAGTTAGTTAGTTAGTTACCAATAGGAAGTTACGAGTAAAAGCCGGGTTAGCGTGTTCTCAAGGGCCACCGTGGTGGTATGCTTTATATTGCACCTTGTGTCGACTGCGCGCTGACTGGTCGCTACGTCACGTGGCTTCCCGGCGCGCGACTGCAGTGCTGGATGATACTAACTGTATACACGTGAGTATTACTTTTTATACATTTGTCATTTTATACATTTACTATTTTTCATATTTTAGACACAGAATGTAATTTTAGCAACGGTCAGTGAGGCAAAAACTTCTTGTAGAACGTTTAGTCTCACCGAGCGCGGTGAGACAAAATCATCATCCAATGCGTAATATGAACAAGCATAACTTGTTGATCAGTTTAAAGCTGAAAAAAAAATTATTTTCTTGAAATCAATGTTTGTAGATGATTTTAGACGAAATGTTTTTAGACGAAAAGCTCTACATAGCTCTATAATATAACATGATAATTTACACATCTCTATATAAATGATAATAACTACGATTGCAACCAATCAAATCTTTTATCTGACTGTCGTTTCCAGAAGTTTTATATTCTACAATTTAGGCTTGGGTCACACAGCGCAACCGTTCACTCTTTGAGAATTTTTACTTAGTAGAGTGTAAGTGAACACGCTATATGAAATATATATTTTATATAATATAATACCGATCGTATATATTTTACGTAACATTAATATTATTTAAAAATGCATACATTAAATTATTGCACAAACTCATCGTCGGCATTCATGCGAAAATATAACATTACAGTTAATATTAAACAAATAATTTATATTAGACATTTGCTACTTTTAGTTTGCATAAAGTAGTCAAATCATTCACCTGTCACTCAAATACAGATTTGAATCGATTACGTAACTATGAAGTAGGTACTCTGTTGAGCCACATTTAAGCTTTTTATTTGATTGAAATGTCAATCACAATAATTATAGTAGGTACAGTAGTTATTCATTGCTCTGTTAATGACTAGCTGATGCTCGCGACTTCGGTTTAGGATTTTAATTACCCCGTAGGAATTTTCTGATTTCCCAGGATTAAACCCAGTCCGTCTCCGGGAGCAAGGATATCTCTGTGCATTCCGTCAAGATAGGTTGGGCCGTGGATATAATATCTTCTTCTTCTTGCGGTGCCTCTCCGACTAGCGAAGGTTGGCCGTCAGCTTCGCATACTCTGGTTTATTCTTCGCAAGGCGAAAGAGTTCGGCGGCGCTCGCGATGCCTGTCCACTCGCGGATGTTGCGTAGTCAGGACTTTTTTCTGCGACCTACGCCTCGTTTTCCAGCAACTTTTCCCATCATGATGAGTTGTAACAGTTCGTATCTATCGTGCCTGAGCACGTGTCCCAGATATGCGACTTTTCTCATCTTGACGGTCTGCAAAAGTTCGCGTTTCTGATTGACGCGTCGCAGAACTTCCACGTTCGTGACCTTGTGAGTCCAGCTAATGGCTAGCATACGCCTATATGCCCACATCTCAAAAGCTTCTATTCGTTTCCTGAGGTCTTCTTTAATAGTCCATGCCTCACATCCGTATAGAAGTATGGGCCAGATGTAACAACGTAGAAGTCGAATACGCAAAGGGATCTTAAGTCTGCGGTTGCAGAGTACTTTCTTCATTTTGTTAAAGGTACTTCGAGCTATTTCAATGCGAGTCTTAATTTCCTGATCGCTGTTCCAGTTTTCATTAAGCCATGTACCTAAGTATTTATATTTGCGCACTCTTTCTAGTTTTTGGCCACCTATTGTTACGTCAAAGTCGACATTATTGTTCTTGGATATGACCATGACTTTTGTCTTCGAAATGTTCATGTTAAGGCCGGCTTTTTCACTACACTCGTTCACTCTAGTGACTACTCTTTGAATGTCTTCAGGAGATGATGCTATGAGGACTGTATCGTCGGCATATCTAATGTTATTAATGATCTGGCCATTTACTTTAACTCCGCAGTGTAGGTCCTCGACTACGGATATAATATACATTATATATATTAAACCTATAGGTACTTTAATAGCCCTAATATCAAAAGCTTATTTTTTTGCGCTTGAACCCACATTTTTGGGATAGGAAGTAGCCTAAGTACTTTTATAATCCTCTATACGCCTGTTAATGTCTTATCAAAATTAGTTAAGCCATTCCGAAGATTAACCTGGACAAACATTTTAAAAACATTTGTGTTTGCAATCGTTCGAATGATCTTATGAGCTTATTTGGAAATAACAGACATACACTGGAATTTTATTTATTTGTTTAGATTGACAATAGTATTTCTAATTAAGCGAAAATAAAGACAAGTGTGCTGTGGCTGCTTTCAAAATATATGAAACGGGTAGTTTACACGGGAACACGTGTGGCTGGCAAGCGTCTCGTTTACGCAAGCCTTTAGTTGTAGGTGGGCAATTATAGACGTCGTAACCGGGGATTCACACTGGCGACCTTTGCAACTTTACGCTCGTCAATGTAAGGCCCTTCGTACACAAGGCTACGTAAATCTTCAATACTAATGTTGTATACTTACATACGTATACGTCGCGAATATCTTGTAGCGCACGGTTCGTACACACGGCATTGAATCGCAAGACGCGAGTTGTCTATTCGGCCATATATAGGCGTAGCGGCTACACGGCAATCTTTAAAAGGATCGTGAACCTACAAATTTTCATACAAAAAGCGATAACGTTTTTCTCCCCGTAAATATTGTCCAATTTTTATGATTTTTGGAAATGTTGTAGATATAGTGAAAAACTAGGTCCGTACGTTTTTATTTTGAAGAATTATTGCTTAAGATGTAAGTTATTAGCATCTAAATATCTCTATTTTTGACGTAAAAACTTCCTTCAGCGTTTTTATTTATTTTAATTAAACTAAACTGAATTACTAAAAAATAAACGTACAGACCTAGATGAAGATGTACTGAATCCAATGAGATCAAAATCGTCTTATTTCGTAAAGATTTATATTAGGGTGGTAAAAACGTTATCGCCCGAAACCATATTTCAGTAACGAAATGTAGAAAACATTTTAGAAAATACCTACTCCTGCCACATCTCGTGACTACACGACCCTCTTAATAATTGCTCCGCCATCTTGGAAATCGTAGCAAGATTTGTATCGAAGATCTCGTCGAGCAGGTAGCGCGCTACTGGTGTCGGCGACGAATGAACAAAATGTCGACGACGCGTGCCTGTGTACGAACCTCTATGAATTTGTATTGTATTGCGGTAGTCGCTTAGAGACTAAAATCATCGGGTATCGAAGATTTCGGTAGCCTTGTGTACGAAGGGCCTAAGGGGACGTAAGCCTTGTCGTCGAGTTCCGGAAAATCTTCTGACGTCTATTCTAAATGGCCGCCGCGATTTACGACAGTTTCATTACTCGTTTTACACAGATTTAACATTGTCGACGCGGAAACACGGAATTCTTTTAGCGTGAAAAAAATAATGGAAAATTATTCCGATGTTGAATGTTTATTTTGACCGGAATATTAAGCCGTCAGCTCGCTGACTGACTCTCTAGAATTCGAGATAGTATACGAAATTAAGTAGCTACATAGGTAGGTACATCTAAAGTATTATTTAACAAGCTTTGTTTTAGAAAAAATTGAACGGTGAAAATTCGGTGCAGTGATCTCAGAGATTTCTCTATTCGTACATAAGAATGATAACTTGGTGTGTTATATACTAAAACCTTCCTGAAAGTATGTAGATTACGACAGTGAAAAAATAATTGAAATCGGTTCATTGGTTTTTGAAATAATCGCAAAAATACATACATACATACATATAGGTACATACGGGTCGAATACAGAATACTCCTTTCTTCAAGTGGGTTAATAAAATGAAAGAAAATAAGATAGGCTACTGGTATGTTATTTCTAGACCTCCGGCAAATCGGTTCGGTAGCCATAACACAATATAATACACATAAATAACAACAACGAATATTTACGAATGAATATTTTTGTTAGGCTTTAGATTGAAATCTTGTAACTGCGGGTGGTTGTTTATGTAAAGGTTTTTCTTATCATAATAACTACTTATTCCTGTCTCAAGTTTGTGGAATAGATATAAAAAAAAAGTCTACTTCTCGCATTTACAAAGTTTATTGAAGTTTATGCCCGCGACTTCGTTTGCATGAATTTTAAAAAACGGCTTTTAAAAAACTCTGTGACCCACCATTGGTCCCACATATAAAGGAGCATTGATCTCCACCGGTTGGCGGGAAACCCATCAAAATCGGTTTAGTCATTTCGAAAATTAGCGCTTACAAATATAAAGGCTGACAGACAGACAAAAGTTTTGGGTATGGATGAACCGAAAAGTTTTGTTAAAGTGTAATAGTAGTTTATGAAACGGTTGCATAATAGAGGTTATTAAAACACGAGTGTTAGTTTAAAAAACGAGCCGCAGGCGAGTTTTTTAATAGTATTACACGAGTGTTTTAATAACTAATTATGTAGAGTTTCATACACTACTTTATCTAAGCTCATCAATAGGTATCTTACGTATAAAAGAAAAGACTAAGAAATTAACAAAATTATTTATTATAATAAGTATTCATGTTTTGATTATTGCAATTTATAAATGTACTCAATTCTTCAGGGGAGAACGTTTTTGCATTTTTTCCCTTAAAGCCCTGCGATTTTATTTTTAAAACAGCAATCAGTCTTGTGTATTTAATAATATCGATTTGGTTGTAGATATTCAATATACTTTGGAGCATTGAGTATTTAGCCCATAAGGACAAAGACTTAAATTTATTTGATAATTCTTGGAAATATGCTAGCATTACATTTTCTGAAAATGAAGTGGTTTTTTTCAAAATTTTCCAACTCATAAAATCTTGGTAACATTTATCGTAAATTTTCTTTGATTTTGCTGGCAAAAGATTATTTGTCATTCCCGATGCTATTTCCAGAATGTCTGGTGGAGTTAAATTCTCTTCAGTATCACTGCTAGACATTTTTCCGCGCAACAAAAATCACTTGCAAAATTTTGAGTTACAAAAACTGAATAGTAAATAAATAATAAATTAAAAATTTAAATAATAGGCGCCAAAATTCAATTGTCAATTTCGAATGTGCGGTGCGTGCAGTGCGTCTAGGTAATGGTCGTAGATACTAATCATTAATCTGTGAATTATGGTAGCACTACACTCTGTCCTCTGGCCGCATCTTGCTACCGCCACACTTTCGCAGTAGTAGTAATAGGGTAACTTTGATAGCAGGATAATCATTGTAAGTAACAAAATTAAACTAACTAACTATTGTAAACTAACTATTGTACCTATTTCTTTTAAAATGTTTCTTTTGTTTAATTTATGTTTTTTTGGTGTACAATAAAGTATTAAATAATAATAATAATAATAAACACCCGGCATGGCTCAAAAATACCAGAACCCAGTGCCTGTACTATAATGTAGAAAAAATTATTTTTTAACATTGTTTTGCAATAATTTCCTAACAAAGTAGTGTTATAATGAACTTTTTTAATTTTTTTTTTAAATATTATAGATGTATGTGAATAAAGTAGTCCAATATATGACACATTTTGATTTCATATTCGGAATTTTATGATATGAGAGTAGATAAAAAGCATTATGAGCTTCATAAAAGACACTCATGTACCTATTATGAAAAACCACATAGATTTTACACTTTTTTATTTGTACCTGTTATATAGACTGAAGCCATTGGAAAATTTGGACTTATCTGCAAAGATTAGTAAGAAGATATTTCTCAAACATTACCATATTTAAATATGGAATATCATTTGGAAAATCTTTCAAAACTTTATCGTCACGTTATAAATAGTAGCTGTTGTGGACAGTCCTAAGATATTCAAATGCAAATATTAGTTCTTGAGAGTAGTTGTTTTGTACACTAGTGGATTTGTCTCATTTTCGCGATAACTCAATAAAGTGGACATTGAACATTTCGCAACAGCGTTTAAAAATGTTTGCGTACTTAGTTTGTTTGAAAAGTCGCGACAACGTGTTAAATCGTCTGGAATTTATTATTATTTAGTAGCAAACACATTATGACTTCGCATATCATAAGATAGCTGTGATAGCCTAGTGGTTAGGACGACCGACTTCTAATCGGAGGTCGTGGGTTCGATCCCGGGCACGCACCTCTAACTTTTCGGAGTTATGTGCGTTTTAAGTATTTAAATATCACTTGCTTTAACGGTGAAGGAAAACATCGTGAGGAAACCTGCATGCCTGAGAGTTCTCCATAACGTTCTCAAAGGTGTGTGAAGTCTGCCAATCCGCTTGGCCAGCGTGGTAGACTATGGCCAAAACCCTTCTCACTCTGAGAGGAGACCCGTGCTCTGTAGTGAGCCGGTAATGGGTTGATCATGATGATGATGATGATATCATAAGCTAGACGAGTTTCTTGCCAGAATCTTAACAGAAGTTACTGTCGACGAGGCTTGGCGCCTCTGACGAGTAGCAGATCGGTATGTGGCGATCCTTGCAAGAGATCCTTGTTATGTCCAGCAGTGGACGTATATCGGATCAGACTTGTTTCGCCATATCGCATCATCAGTAATTAAAAGATAAATAATGTATGTTTTTTGAAGTTACACTTCTTCAGGCACGTTATAAACAAGTGTAAATTAAAAATTTAAAAAACCCCCGACTTCCGCCATTTTGGGGCAGCGGCCATCTTGGATTTGCAATAGTGCTATTATTAGTCAAGCCCTTTTATTTGATACCCATATTAAGGGAGTTGTGAAAAAATATGTAATCCGCCATTTTGTAGCGGCGGCCATCTTGGACCAATTTTCTTCAAACATAGCTAACAACACTCTCGACTAATTCACCTTTCAAACAAAAAAAACCGCATTCAAATCGGTCCACCCGTTTGAGCGCCACAGGGGAACAGACAGACAGACAGACAGACACACACACACACACACACACACACACACACACACAGACACGTCAAACTTATAACACCCCGTCGTTTTTGCGTCGGGGGTTAAAAATTATGAGTGAATTTTTGTGATGCGCGCGCACAGGGTGACATGAAAAACGACATGTTGAAGTTGGCAACATTTGACAGTCGAGAGGTTAGCGAGCAACTTCAAGTTGCTCTCGACTGTCAGACGCTTCACAAACAAACATGGCCGTCTATTGCGCCATTTAGTATCTGATTGTAATTAATTATTTGCATGCAGAGAAGTATAAGTTATACTTACGTGTGTAGGTACATAAGGTAAGTACACACACATTTTTTTATTTAATTGGTTTAGTTTACTAGTTTGGCTTAACGTTGAGTTAAAGTTGGGATCATACTGACTAAATGCAAACCAACGTGATGCCTTTGATGTTTGCATAACAAAAAACGGGTGTTGAAATATTTCGGGTTTTAAATTCAGATCGTAGAATCTACGTGTCGCGTATCAAGAGTATGTTATCGGCTTAAGAATTTACGTGGCAGTGTGTTACATTGTATCGATTTGGAAAAATAGGAATTTTCCAACAAAAGAGATGTCTTTGAATTGGAAGAAGTATAAGAAATATGGTCCATATATATTATATCAAGTATCGTCGCAGACGTCGTTATTATTAAATCAGCCATTGTGACTTGTTTTGGCACAAATTGAATAAAGCGTGTGGGTCGATCTCATTAATTAAGGTTACAATATTTTTATATTCACAAAGAGTTTCCAAAAAGTTATATTTTGACCTTTTCGATCGTCTCGAAACGGCGTTATAAAATAGACAGGCACCAGTTTATTGATTCTCTATATGGTAGAGCGACAGTGATATTTGATATATGGTCATTTCCCTAATCTTATTTAAACAATAAAATGTAAATTTTATCGTTAAATGATGACAACTGTCTATGTTTTTGAAATCATTTTAATTTGTAGCGTAATAGTCTATGGGTATGACTTAGTTAAAGGTCGCGACATTACCTATGGAAAAAGGATAAAATGATTAACCTAACATACCTTACTTTTGATAGTCAAATATTATAATCATTAGCAATAATTCTTTATAAACAAAATCAGTTTTGTAGTTCTAAAGAAAAGGGATACTATTAAATTCTGATTTTTTTTTCAGGGGTTGAATAGTGAACAAACAACTATTCATGCCTACGAATCGATTCCATCTGAGCCCTCATACGCATTAGCGGTCAACCACGTACGCGGCTGACCGCGCGGCTAGCCGCTTTTATATTTTTATATGCAACCGCTCATTTTGTACGCACTAAACCGTGACGAAATTCTATGAAGAGGCTAGCCGCGCGGTTAGCCGCGCACGCGGTTGACCGCTAATGCGTATGAGGGCTAAGTGCGCGAGACTGAATTGCACTCGGCTAGTTTTTTTTTATTTTTTACTAGCGGACCCGACAGACGTCGTACTGCTCGTTGACATACCGACATTAGCGCCACCTAAAGAAACCCGGTAGGTTACCTGTACACACAAAGTGTCATCCAAATCGGTCCAGCCGTTTAGGAGGAGTTAGGTGACAAACAGACGTACATAAGAATACATATACGGTTGAGAGAATTTACCGTATCGACGGGATGAACATTAAATGTTTAACAGTTACGAAATCCTTAAACGTTTTGTATGGGAAAATGTTTTTTTTTTATTTTATTTTTACGTCAATTTCCCAATGTTTTTAATAGTTATTCTGCTATTGGGGATGGAGACAAATACAACAAATCAAAAACTATGAACATCGGTCCAGCCGTTCTCGAGTTATAAGTGTTCGAGCAAACCTGACTTTGTTTTATATATTAAGAAGATTAAAAAAACAATACACTTGAAAACCCTTTAGGCAGGCATTATGTATACATATAATGACTAGGCTAGGTGGGCCAATAAACCAAATTTTGGGACATGAACCCAACCTGTCAGGTACCAGATTTCAGGTCATGCCTAAATCCGGTTGAGCTTTTGTTTCGTTCCTCTTTTTGTGGTGCCAAAATAAACAAGTAACCGTTTTTATTAGCTTTTTGCAAGCCAATTTATACGGATAGGAATTTCGCGTAACACAGTAGGTACGAGTAGATATCTTATCATCTTAATAGACATTATTTGCATATAGATTGCCATTCTTCCCCGCAAAGAATATATGGAATTGTTTTTGAATATTAGAAAAAAGAAGTTTATGAATCGTATTGATTGAACTAGGTATTTTGTGACCAAAACCAGTCATATAGACTGGCTTTACTTGACTACATTTTGGATGTGGTTATCTGAAAAAGTATCTGTTGCTGATTGACGAGGTACATGAGTGAATATCAAAAAAATTGTACATCACACAAAAGAAACACAATGGAATATTTGAATTTCTGTAACACAGAGCAATATATGTCACACAAAAGAATATAAAGGTGCGTTTATACAAACTATGTAAAGTACTATACAAAAAGTATGTATACTTTTATCTATCAAAAGCTTCTATTTTCTACATCGCTAATTATGGGCCTGATAAGAATGCTTGGAGTTACTTAGCGGCGGACTTACGGTGAGGTCTATTCTCGGAGTATCGTTACGTAATCAAATCAGAAATGAGGAGATCTGTAGCTATTGATGTAACTTACATAGGGTAACTAGTTTAATACAAGTACCAAAACTGACGTGGCAAAGAGTCAAGCATGTAGCTCGGGAGACCGATGGACGGTGGGTTACCACGGTGATGAACTGACGACCCTGCACCGTGGACTATGAGAGTGAGGGAGTAGAGTCCCTGTGTTTGCGCATACACTATAATATCTCCTGCACAGTTGGCTAGTCTCCGTTGAGACAGGCTACCGTGTCTGAAATTTTAAGCAAAGGTATAGATAGGTACTTGTATAAATAATGCCTATTTAAACCAAACATGTTCATAATATCAAGAAAATATCATTCACAATGTCACCTCTAAAACCAATATTGAAATTGAATCCAGTTGCGTAACCTCCGAAATAACCTGTGTCGCAGACGACCGGTAACGTAGTCAGTCCGACAAGAGTCAGCGCAAACAAAACATACTTATGACATTTAACGCACACGTTTCACAAATAAAAATGGCCCTACAAAATTAAGAGTTATGCCAGGGACAAATCTAACGGAAAAACACCGACATAATTACACGCTGGAATTTTTTTTCAGCATTTCACCTACACAGATATACGGTAAAATGCGAATCCCTCATAATTCAATTTCGCTTACGGAATTCTTTTCGCGGTTTATCGTCAGATTTGTTACATAGAACTTATGTAAAGACTAGAGTGTGTAAAGCCAGCGCAAAATCGGACACGAAGAGACTGCCGTTTGACAGATAAAAGTCGGTTCGAATAAAAATCAGTCGTCTACGTTAGCACATATTCTCGATGTGATTAATTCATTTTTAATGTCCGCCCACACTGCACAGTCGCACAGTAGTGGAAGAAAAAACGTCTGGCTGGGACGTTGTAATGGTAATATGAAACCTTGTGTAAGTTCAAACAATAATGCCCACACGTAATATTATTGTCTTGAAGCTGTGCTTCTTAATGTGCAATTAACAGGCAGGTCAAGTGTGAGAGGGGCTTTGCTTAGAATATGTTTAAATAGTATTAACTTTGTATCTTGATATAGATGTATTGAGCAGGTTCGTTTGATGTTTTTGTTATACGTTTAGACGGCACCTTATGCGTTTTTAAAATGCGTTTGATGTTTGTGTTTGTGCGTTGTTTTGTTACCATTTTACTAAAAACATTTTGGGCCGAAATTAATGCGGTCTCTTGTACACTTCTGGGCTAATATAAAAGTACCTATTTTTACTAACATAAATCAAATAACTTTCATTACGTATTTAAAAATAATCAAATTAATTTATCCTGAACACAGAGTCCGTGTACCACATCCATTATCATTGTAGCTCATGATGATCGACTAATTGGTTGAGGCAGCGAGGCAACGACACCCAAACAATGTAATTCATATATCACTCATATCAGCACGCGTGCTGCCTAAATACGGCCTAATGAATCAGCCGAACTGATTTAAGAGGAGCACTCTACCTAACGTTAAATAATTATTTTTAAGGAACGTCGCGAGACAAAAATTCAAAATTATACCTACATATAAAATCGTCAAATTAGTACCCGATACCCGAATTATGTTATTGATGTTTGTTAGTATGTAAGTTCATCTGTTCCCTCATAACTATCAAAATTCTCATACTCATTAAATTTTGAGATTATAAATAACACTCTCTGCGTCGTATTGGTTTAAGTTTTGAAGTTGTTCTTTATTACGGTGTATAGCTTTGTTGTAGCTGTGGTTGTAGCGTTATGATGTAGGTAAGTAGTAATGGTATTTTTTACATTAGAGACAAACATTTCTTCTACTTTATAATCTCACATCCATTTACATCATAAATCATAATAATTATTATAATCTTAAAAGAGTCTACGCTAAAGAATCGCTAATAGGTATTATCAGTATGTGCTAATTTAACACAGCTCATGAATTAAATATTAAATTAACAGCTAATAAATTAATGTAATCTGTAGTCATAATTTTAGATTAAAACGCCTAGTGAATAAGTTGCTAAACCTGTTGGTCTATAATAGTTCAGTAAGGTGCGTTGGGGTAATACCGGACGGATTTTCGACTAGTTGGAAGAGTGTCGCAAAAAAATTTTTTTCTCGAAATCCATACATCTTAAATTAATGTAATATATCGTAAACGGTTAATGGTTAAACGTAGTTTAGCTCTAAAAATAGTTTGTTTATGTAAACTCAACGGTTTTTGTTTTTTACGTATGCAAAGTCAACACAATTTTTTTTATGACCATGATTAAGATTTGGCCACCAAGGGGTATGACCGGACATAAATTTAAAGTCACTTCTAGTGCTTGGAGAACAAAGTCTTAATAAGGAATACATTCGGTCTTTCCTATTCTAAAACATATTTGAATATGAATTATAAATGACTAGAAACAAAAATGTTCCAATCGATTCTTTCATTTTTGGTTTTATGCCATTCGAACTTACCCCTGATGTAAAAAAATTGTGATTTTGTGGTTCTCAAACTTTGGCATGCCACAAAGTAAGTAAAACGGTAAAGATCGGATGCATTTGCCGGTGCCCAGTGGGGAAGCCTAGTGTAGTAAGTACCTACTCAATTGTTAAATTTATTGTGTGTACAAGTTCATGTACGTGTAGCAGGCGCGTGTCTTATTATAAACAGGAAGGGAGTAGGCATAAAAGAGTCGATTAGAATCGGAATAAAGGTATAGAACTTGATGAAGTAAATGTGACTAAGTGGAAAAGGATATCAGATATTTGGAAAAGGAAACTGAATTACTACTTAATACGTAAGGTCCCTGGTTTGCCTTTGGATAAAACTTTAGGCAACTATAAAAACTAAGAAATGATTAGCAATGTAAAATTCATTTTTTTTTTCATTAATGGTAGTTATTACCCTAGTTCATGCTTGTAAGATAAGTAATTATAGTAACCAACTTTCAATAAACTTTTTTTTTTAATTATCACATAATGTATCTTGTTATTAACGATCTATGAAAAGTACTCGTACCAGATTGAGCTATTAAGGCGCAAAATTTGTGTTTTAACTCTACTTTGGAATCTTACTATTACTCCGATTAATTAATCTTACTGTTAATCCGTTTTGGAATCTTACTATTACTCAGTAAAAGCAATAGCGAAAGAAATCAAAACATTTATGATTACTTAATAAAAGTTTGACTATCACTGCCTTATTTGAAACTTGCAAAGATCGGAAAATTTTCATCCGATCTTCACTTGCGAGGGGGTATACCGGATCTTCGCCAACATCAATGTTAGCTCTATTTGGATCAAATTAATCTCTTTGTGGCATCATAAAACTAACTATCTAGGCAAAATAATTACAAAAAAAGCTATATCTTCGCTAAAAAAGACAGATAAAAATAAAAGTTGAAGACCGGATTGACGAAAAAATTACGAAAATTACCTTGTTTTGTTTAATGGCGCATAGCACACGTCCGACTTGATGGAGCGATTTGCGGGAACCACGGCCCGGGGCCCAATTAAATGGCCTATTACACATTATTGCCCGCATTTAAAAATATGCCCTAATTCGTCCAAAATTTGAGTCATACGGTCTTAACCCACCTCCGATCTTACCCTAACGCACCTTACCTACTATAAAAGTTACATTATATTATAATATCTAGACGATTTTTCTAATATCAATGGCAATTTCATTATTATTACTTTACTAGCGATCCGCCCCGGCTTTGCACCGACAGTAGATCAATCCCACCATATACTTATGTACATACTTATTTTTTGTAATATTTCACCCTCTCTGGAAATAGGCGCAGCGTTTTCGATGAAAGCTCCCAGGCGGCTTGACTTTTTCCCACATTTTCAAAAATTATTGTCATATTTCAACCAATTTACACAAAATCTTAACAAATTATACAACTTCCTCATTAATCACTCTGTCTATTGGTCAAAACTGCATGAAAATCCGTTCAGTAGTTTTTGAGTTTATCGCGAACAGACAGACAGCGTACACGGCGGTTGACTTGGTTTTATAATAATTTTCTAGTGAAGTAAAGTAGCCCGCAAACCCGCATTGCAGCGTGGCGCGCCTAAGGTCTTATTCTCTCTCTCCTATGAAAGAGGAGGCCTGTGCCCAGCAGTGGGACGTCAAAAGGATGTAGTGGTGGTGTGGTGGAAGTAGGTAAAGTACACCAAATAACTGAAATGCTACTCATACCCATTGGCTACTGTTACTATTTAATACAAAACTTCAGTCTCCTGACGAGATTATTTTAATTTTAAGCATCTTCGTACTTTGGCAGAAAAAAATTATCTGGTGACATATTTTGAAATTTAAAAACATAGGGCTTATTTCAAGCTGCGCCTTAACAAGTTACATTGAATCTTTCACGATGGCCCTCTAATATTAATTGACGGATTAGTTTTCTTAACTGATTGTGGCCAGAATGGCTGTATCGAGTTGCGGTAGTGGGTGCGAGTTCCCGAAAAATACGGTCAAGTGATCGTTTGTTTATTCACACTGATTGTGATGGATGCCCTTGCGTAATGTGACATTTTAAATTGTCGGCTATTAGTTGTTGCATTGTTTATAATTTATTCAATTTAGACATCGTACAATAATTTATTCGTATCTATATACTTAGTTCGAAAAACTGATAATCGTTGGGCGTTGGAATGGCAATCTATACTAATATAATAAAGCGGAAGAGTTTGTTTGTTTGAACGCGCTAATCTCAGGAACTACTGGACCGATTTCAAAAATTCTTTCACTGTTGGATATGTAAGTGATCCTCGAGTGCTATAGGTTATATATGTACCACGGGCGAAGCCGGAGCGGACCGCTAGTAAGTAATAAGGGTGTTGGAATGGCAACCTAGTTCTGTAAAGTGGAGTGTTACCAATTCACACACCCTTCTAGGTGGACCGGCTATAGCAGATGTGTTGTATAAAACGACGCTAGTACAAGCTTCGCAAGAATGATGGTGTTAGGATGTCCCTATAATAGGGTTGTAGGACGTAAAAACGTACCTACATGTGTGGGTGAGGTTTTAAAGTCCACCTTGATTCAAAATTTTTTGAAACATTTTTCGGTTTCGTTTCGGATATTTTTCAATTCATTGTATGTATATTCAGCCTGCTATTTCGTTCCCATGGATTTAGGGAAATTCTCGTGAGAACTTTACTTTGATTTTCACTTTTCAACTTTTGATAAAGAGTTTCCTAAAAACAATCATTTTAGCCTATTTAAAAAAGTTGATATTAATCCACATAGGTAACGACAGGAAAAGGCACTTAACTACTTATACGCTTATGTATGTATGTGTGTGTAATGAAATCGTATTGGACTAGCATAAAACGGTAGGAATCGTATAATTAACATTTGGTATTACGGGAATGTGTTTAAATTATGTATGCTCGGACTTATGGTCATAACATAATATACATACATAAAGTACCAACCGGGGATATTGACACCAAGTTGCACGTACTACGTAAGTAAAAGGCGTTCGAATATTTTATATCTAACTAGCTGATGCCAGCGACTTCGTCCGCTTGAATTCTTATAAATGTCACTTGTGGGTTGAATTTCCAAAATTCCAGAAACACATAATTTTTATTTTTAACCGACAATACAAATTCCGATTTTCATTGATATAACTTTAAAAATGACGAACTTTCATACAAACTTTCATCTCCCATTTAACCCACTTAGGGGTAGTTTTTCCAATAGAATAGAATAGAATAGAAAAGTTTTTTATTCAAATAAACTTTTACAAGTACTTTTGAATCGTCAATTGAATCTACCACAGGTTCGGAATGCAGTTCCAGCCGAGAAGAACCTGCAAGAAACTCGGCGGTTGCTCTTTTTAAAAAAAAAAATAACATTATAACAATTATTATTATTAATGTACATGATTGAAATGCCGTCTCGCGCATTGCTGGAACGAGTTAAATCCAAGCTTTTTTATCGTTTATATAATCTTCAATTGTATAATAAGCTTTTTTTATGTGCATACTTTTAATAGAGTTCTTAAACTTGTGTAAAGGCAAGTCTAAGACATATTTTTTTTTTCAGATAAACTTTTACAAGTGCTTTTGAATCGACAAATGAATCTACCACTGATTCGGAATGTAGCCCCATTTCCGACGGCGGCTCCCATTCACGAGCATGACGCATGATCCAGCCATTGCTTCGCTCAACCATATTTGAGGGAACGTAACCAAAATTCCTTAAACACGTAATTCTTTATTTTTAACCGAAAATCTAAATACCTATCAGTTTTCATGGATATAACTTGAAAAATGACGGACTTTCATACAAACTTCCATCTGCTATTTAGCCCCCTTAGGGGTGGAATTTGCAATAATCCTTTCTTAGTGTGCGCCTATGTCATAAAATAAAGCTACTGTGAAAATTTCAAGTTTCTAGCTTCAGTGGTTTAGGCTGTGCGTTGATGATCAGTCAGTCAGTCAGTCAGTCAGGACAAGCTTCTTTAAATTATTATTATAGATAGATTAATCCGACAGAACGGACCGTGTTCGTAACACTGTCAAAACTCGGTTTGCGCTCGCAAAAAAAAGTTGTACAAACAATAAATATTTTTATGCAGTGGCGTTTGACTGCCTCGTTGGTCTAGTCACTAGTGGTTAGCATTTTAGAATACAGATCGCGAGGTCCCGGGTTCGATTGTCGGGTCGGGCAAATAAATAATTGTTAGGTACGTATTGGGTTTTTCTGTCGAGAAATTCTCAGTGTCAAACCGGAGTTGGAATCTGGCGGTGTTACACTTACACCCCCGTGCCTCGGAGAGCACGTTAAGCAGTCGGTCCCGATTAATATCACTATCATGTGACAATAGTCGTTAAAGCCCACCAACACGCATTGGAGCAACGAAGCGGGTCTAAGTTCTAAATCCCTCTCCTATGAGAGAGGAGGATTGTGCCCAGCCGTGGGATGTTAAAAGGCTGTAGTGGTGGTGGTAGTGGCGTTTGAATACAATTTTTTATGGTACATATGCATATGGTATCATATTTTGAAAGCAGGTACGGCGCAAAGGTACGGGGGTTATTTTTAACGTTACATTTGTTGATTTTCAGAGTTCTATGCAGAGTCCTGTCTCTGTTAACTTTGCAATTGATAAAATTACTTTGCATTATGTTTTTAATTAGATATTGTATTGAATTTGTCTATGTTCCAAATATTGAATTATGGAAAGTTTAAAATTCTATTTGAAAAGTAACTTGTTTCACTGTTTACATTCATAGTCATACTTCTGAGTAATACATATTTGAAAATCAATTATTTCAATGGAAATTTTGAAACACAGCTCAGGTGAGAAATGTTAGTCGTCTGTAATTAGGTACTAACTGCTTTTAAATTAAAGTGATTCATGTTAACATAATATAATTAATGCCGCTATCTCGGCGTTAACATTCATTCACTCAGTCGGCGCGCCTTTTGTGAGTCCATAGATCATTAAATAAATAGAATAGTTGAGCACTCTTTACGAACTGTTTCTTTTGTGTTGCATAACTTATGTGCGTGTAAAGAAGTGTGGTTCTTTGTTGACACTCTACAATTGCATTTGGAAAGCGACTCTGACTCCGGCCACCGCGTGGGCGCATATATTCGGAACGCACAGGACAGATTTTTTATAACGAAGATAATTTTCCGTGATCTATTGCCGTACACTGATTTTTATGTTTTATACATAGTAGGTATTCTTTTTTTTTTCTCATAAGAATTATTAGTAGTGATAAAGCGACTGTATCGCTTTAAAAGGTATATTTGTTTGTTTGAATCGTTTATTCCAAGGTTTGAATAAATAAATATATTTGAAAGTAATATTATTTGAAAGTAACACACAATCTCACGTTGTGAGTTGATTCGAAAATCTTCTGTTGAACCAAGCTTGAGTTAAAAAATACTTGCTTTTATACATATCGTTTGGAATTTAATAACCTTTATTTAACTTCTTATAGGATCTGTGGCCAATATAAAAGAATGACGAAGGACATTTTTGAGATAATATAACACTTTTTGTCATTGTAAAAAACCAACATGTCAAAACAGTTGTAAAATAACTTGTTTTTTGTTAAATATCGAAGGTTGTTCAGGAATAAATTAATTAGCATACCCAGGGACACAGCTGGTTCGAAACTTCCTGAGGTCAGGTGGCCCTCTTGAGATAAGAGGGATGCGTAAGGGATGAAAGGATATTTATGATGTTATCAGTCATGCAAGGGAGGGAAATATTAATATGAAGTCGATATGGTATGCACAGCCTTTTGTTTATTTTTTGTATAAAAGCTATTTATTGTAGTCAAAAAAAGGATGGTACCTACTTAAAAATTAATTGGTACCAATTTTCAAAAATAATTATTCTTCGATCTACTCGTACATAGACAGTAAAGAATCCGATGTCGATACATAAAGTATAGGATTGAAATCTTTGGGATCAATATAAGGAGGGCAGGATACGTGTCAATAAAATGAGCGTCGGCAATTGAGATTTTAGGATTAAATTATGAATAAAATTTCAATATTAATGATCTTAAGAGAGTAATTTAGATAAGAATGGAATTAAAATTTTAAATTATTTTAATCGAGAGTAGTATCAACGATAGTTACTACTCTGACACGTAATAAAGATTCCATGCCCCATTAAGGCAGACCGCACATTGGCTACTATTGTGTGAGTAACTATAAGTAGAATCCGAATAGGTACTACATACTATAATATATTGATTGCGTATTGGCACCTGTCTGTCACATAAATGAGATTGGTGGTTGCATCTACAAAGTTGCTCTATTTATATCCTCTTTGCTTGCTATTTGGGTCTATACACACTGCTGAGCGATTGATATTGTCACATCGACAACAGATATTTCGAGGGATAAACAGTGTTGTGATATAAGAAGTGGATAATAATGATAATATAGTGATATCTCATTACTGACCGTCGTGATTCCTTTCCATTATCTATACATATAATAAAATCGTAGACTTGCCGTATCTGTACATTAAAGATTTTTGCAAAATAATAACTGGGGGATGTTAGGGATAAGTAATAGAACGTAAAAAAGCTATTTTTGAAATTTTTGTCTGTTTGTCTGTTTGTCTGTTTGTCTGTTTATCTGTTTGTCTGTTTGTCTGTATGTTTGTGCGCGCATCACGCGAAAACTACTGAATGGATTGAAACGAAACTTGGTACGATTTAAGTTCATACTAAGGAGTAACATATAGGATACTTTTTATCCCGAAATCTAGCACGGTTCCCAAGGGAGAGGGGATGAAAGTCAAAACGTGTATTTAGCTATAATTCAATAACGCGTGGTCCGATTTTATTCATTCTTTTTTTGTTAGAAAGTAGAAATACTTCAAAGATTATTTTCTTCTTCTATCTATACATATAATAAAATCGTAGACGCCGTATCTGTACATTAAAGATTTTTGCAAAATAATAACTGGGGGATGTTAGGGATAAGTAATAGAACGTAAAAAAGCTATTTTTGAAATTTTTGTCTGTTTGTCTGTTTGTCTGTTTGTCTGTTTATCTGTTTGTCTGTTTGTCTGTATGTTTGTGCGCGCATCACGCGAAAACTACTGAATGGATTGAAACGAAACTTGGTATGATTTAAGTTCATACTAAGGAGTAACATATAGGATACTTTTTATCCCGAAATCTAGCACGGTTCCCAAGGGAGAGGGGATGAAAGTCAAAACGTGTATTTAGCTATAATTCAATAACGCGTGGTCCGATTTTATTCATTCTTTTTTTGTTAGAAAGATGATACTTTAAAGATTATTTTCTTCTTCTATTCTATACATATAATAAAATCGTAGACTTGCCGTATCTGTACATTAAAGATTTTTGCAAAATAATAACTGGGGGATGTTAGGGATAAGTAATAGAACGTAAAAAAGCTATTTTTGAAATTTTTGTCTGTTTGTCTGTTTGTCTGTTTGTCTGTATGTTTGTGCGCGCATCACGCGAAAACTACTGAATGGATTGAAACGAAACTTGGTACGATTTAAGTTCATACTAAGGAGTAACATATAGGATACTTTTTATCCCGAAATCTAGCACGGTTCCCAAGGGAGAGGGGATGAAAGTCAAAACGTGTATTTAGCTATAATTCAATAACGCGTGGTCCGATTTTATTCATTCTTTTTTTGTTAGAAAGTAGAAATACTTCAAAGATTATTTTCTTCTTCTATCTATACATATAATAAAATCGTAGACTTGCCGTATCTGTACATTAAAGATTTTTGCAAAATAATAACTGGGGGATGTTAGGGATAAGTAATAGAACGTAAAAAAGCTATTTTTGAAATTTTTGTCTGTTTGTCTGTTTGTCTGTTTGTCTGTATGTTTGTGCGCGCATCACGCGAAAACTACTGAATGGATTGAAACGAAACTTGGTACGATTTAAGTTCATACTAAGGAGTAACATATAGGATACTTTTTATCCCGAAATCTAGCACGGTTCCCAAGGGAGAGGGGATGAAAGTCAAAACGTGTATTTAGCTATAATTCAATAACGCGTGGTCCGATTTTATTCATTCTTTTTTTGTTAGAAAGTAGAAATACTTTAAAGATTATTTTCTTCTTCTATACATATAATAAAATCGTAGACTTGCCGTATCTGTACATTAAAGATTTTTGCAAAATAATAACTGGGGGATGTTAGGGATAAGTAATAGAACGTAAAAAAGCTACTTTTGAAATTTTTGTCTGTTTGTCTGTTTATCTGTTTGTCTGTTTGTCTGTATGTTTGTGCGCGCATCACGCAAAAACTACTGAATGGATTGAAACGAAACTTGGTACGATTTAAGTTCATACTAAGGAGTAACATATAGGATACTTTTTATCCCGAAATCTAGCACGGTTCCCAAGGGAGAGGGGATGAAAGTCAAAACGTGTATTTAGCTGTAATTCAATAACGCGTGGTCCGATTTTATTCATTCTTTTTTTGTTAGAAAGTAGATACTTTATAGAACATATAATAAAATCGTAGACTTGCCGTATCTGTACATTAAAGATTTTTGCAAAATAATAACTGGGGGATGTTAGGGATAAGTAATAGAACGTAAAAAAGCTACTTTTGAAATTTTTGTCTGTTTGTCTGTTTGTCTGTTTGTCTGTTTATCTGTTTGTCTGTTTGTCTGTATGTTTGTGCGCGCATCACGCAAAAACTACTGAATGGATTGAAACGAAACTTGGTACGATTTAAGTTCATACTAAGGAGTAACATATAGGATACTTTTTATCCCGAAATCTAGCACGGTTCCCAAGGGAGAGGGGATGAAAGTCAAAACGTGTATTTAGCTGTAATTCAATAACGCGTGGTCCGATTTTATTCATTCTTTTTTTGTTAGAAAGTAGATACTTTATAGATTATTTTCTTCTTCTATTCTATACATATAATAAAATCGTAGACTTGCCGTATCTGTACATTAAAGATTTTTGCAAAATAATAACTGGGGGATGTTAGGGATAAGTAATAGAACGTAAAAAAGCTACTTTTGAAATTTTTGTCTGTTTGTCTGTTTGTCTGTTTGTCTGTTTGTCTGTTTATCTGTTTGTCTGTTTGTCTGTATGTTTGTGCGCGCATCACGCAAAAACTACTGAATGGATTGAAACGAAACTTGGTACGATTTAAGTTCATACTAAGGAGTAACATATAGGATACTTTTTATCCAGAAATCTAGCACGGTTCCCAAGGGAGAGGGGATGAAAGTCAAAACGTGTATTTAGCTGTAATTCAATAACGCGTGGTCCGATTTTATTCATTCTTTTTTTGTTAGAAAGTAGATACTTTAAAGATTATTTTCTTCTTCTATTCTATACATATAATAAAATCGTAGACTTGCCGTATCTGTACATTAAAGATTTTTGCAAAATAATAACTGGGGGATGTTAGGGATAAGTAATAGAACGTAAAAAAGCTATTTTTGAAATTTTTGTCTGTTTGTCTGTTTGTCTGTTTGTCTGTTTATCTGTTTGTCTGTTTGTCTGTATGTTTGTGCGCGCATCACGCAAAAACTACTGAATGGATTGAAACGAAACTTGGTACGATTTAAGTTCATACTAAGGAGTAACATATAGGATACTTTTTATCCAGAAATCTAGCACGGTTCCCAAGGGAGAGGGGATGAAAGTCAAAACGTGTATTTAGCTGTAATTCAATAACGCGTGGTCCGATTTTATTCATTCTTTTTTTGTTAGAAAGTAGATACTTTAAAGATTATTTTCTTCTTCTATTCTATACATATAATAAAATCGTAGACTTGCCGTATCTGTACATTAAAGATTTTTGCAAAATAATAACTGGGGGATGTTAGGGATAAGTAATAGAACGTAAAAAAGCTATTTTTGAAATTTTTGTCTGTTTGTCTGTTTGTCTGTTTGTCTGTTTATCTGTTTGTCTGTTTGTCTGTATGTTTGTGCGCGCATCACGCGAAAACTACTGAATGGATTGAAACGAAACTTGGTACGATTTAAGTTCATACTAAGGAGTAACATATAGGATACCTTTTATCCCGAAATCTAGCACGGTTCCCAAGGGAGAGGGGATGAAAGTCAAAACGTGTATTTAGCTATAATTCAATAACGCGTGGTCCGATTTTATTCATTCTTTTTTTGTTAGAAAGTAGAAATACTTCAAAGATTATTTTCTTCTTCTATCTATATCTATACATATAATAAAATCGTAGACTTGCCGTATCTGTACATTAAAGATTTTTGCAAAATAATAACTGGGGGATGTTAGGGATAAGTAATAGAACGTAAAAAAGCTATTTTTGAAATTTTTGTCTGTTTGTCTGTTTGTCTGTTTGTCTGTTTGTCTGTTTATCTGTTTGTCTGTTTATCTGTTTGTCTGTTTGTCTGTATGTTTGTGCGCGCATCACGCGAAAACTACTGAATGGATTGAAACGAAACTTGGTACGATTTAAGTTCATACTAAGGAGTAACATATAGGATACTTTTTATCCCGAAATCTAGCACGGTTCCCAAGGGAGAGGGGATGAAAGTCAAAACGTGTATTTAGCTATAATTCAATAACGCGTGGTCCGATTTTATTCATTCTTTTTTTGTTAGAAAGTAGAAATACTTTAAAGATTATTTTCTTCTTCTATACATATAATAAAATCGTAGACTTGCCGTATCTGTACATTAAAGATTTTTGCAAAATAATAACTGGGGGATGTTAGGGATAAGTAATAGAACGTAAAAAAGCTATTTTTGAAATTTTTGTCTGTTTGTCTGTTTGTCTGTTTGTCTGTTTATCTGTTTGTCTGTTTGTCTGTATGTTTGTGCGCGCATCACGCAAAAACTACTGAATGGATTGAAACGAAACTTGGTACAATTTAAGTTCATACTAAGGAGTAACATATAGGATACTTTTTATCCCGAAATCTAGCACGGTTCCCATTCTTTTTTTGTTAGAAAGTAGAAATACTTCAAAGATTATTTTCTTCTTCTATCTATATCTATACTAATATAATAAAGCGGAAGAGTTTGTTTGTTTGAACGCGCTAATCTCTGGAAGTACCAGTCGGATTTGAAAAATTCTTTTTGCATATGGTAGTACAATTTTCCGGGAAGGTTATAGGCTATTTAGCATCCCTAAAATCCTCCCCTAAGGGGGTAAAATGGGGGTAGAAAGTTTGTATGAAAGTCCTATGTTTTTAAAGTTACAGACCTGAGAATCGGCATTTAGATTATTAGTTTTAAATAATATAAACCTGTGTATTTTATTCTGAAAAATCTTCCCTTAAGGGTGGTAAAATAGGGGTTGAAAGTTTTTATGTTAAGTTTTAATTATTGTTATTATCAACTTGAAATTTAGAAAGTAGGTTCATTCTAGGGCTTAGATATCAGCCTAGAAAAGATTTCACGAAAATCCTCCCCTAAGGGGGTAAAATCGGGGTAGAAAGGTTATATGAAAGTTCTATGTTTTTGAAGTTACAGATATGAAAATAGGCACTTAGATTATAAATTTTAAATAATAAAAACCTGTATAAGTTGTTCTGGAAAATCTCCCCTTAAGGGTGGTAAAAAAGGGGATGAAACTTTTTATGTGAAGTTTTAGTTATTGTTATTATTAACTTGAAATTTGGAAGTTAGGTTCTTTCTAGGGGGTAGGCATAAGCTAAGAAAAATTTGACGAAAATCCACCCCAAGGGGGTTAAAATGGTTTCTTTTCGACATATTATTATCATCGGACATTTAACTATAGATTGACGTGATTTTTTGCAGTTACATTTTTTTAGTTGAGGACCTGGAAAGTGACAGGCTACTATTTTGTCCCGAGGAAACAAAGGGTTCCCGTTTAAAATTTTATAACGCGGACGAAGTCGCGGGCAACAGCTAGTAAAGAATAGAATAGAAGGTAGAAGTTTTCTCGGGATAATAATGCGGTGAGTTCCCAGATCATTCCGCATACAACTCAACTAAGAGACGGTGTTTATACTCTATTTGGACATATATTTGGACTATCAAGTTCAACTGAGTCAACGTTGCATAACCAGCGCAATCGACTGATATGCATTGCCGCAAATAGCTCACGCGTAACTTCATCGCTCGGTTACCTACCTCAGCTGCAAAAAAATAGCGCGAGCGATTATCGCTCAAGCGACAGAAGCCAATATGCGGCCAGCCTATCCGTTTATATTGATTTCGTGATAATAGCTGCGGTGCGTTTGATGTTCTCGTCCAATATGCGTAATTGTGGGTTTAGTGTTCATGCGCAGGCGCAAGTGATAGGTGATCGCGGTGTTTGAACTGCGGAACTGTCCGCCCACCGCGCGCCGCGCACCGGGCACCGGACCGACCAGTGACCTTAATACGCGAGGTGCGGCCGTCAACGTTTTAAAACGAGACTGTTTGCGCGTTTATGATCAAAAATATGTTGGCACTAATTGTTGTCTTGTTTAAATTGCAATCTTTGCAGAACGAGATACTTAATAAGCAGCCAACCTTAATGAATAAGCAGTTGAACGAGGTAAAGATATTTTTGTATTCATATAATAGTTAAATGTGAAACTTCTCTCAAATGGATAATATTATCGTACATTCAACAGAATATCAGAGCTTTTTATTAGTTTTACACATACGTGTATTCCACTAATTTATTTGTTAGACTAGATTATACAGGAAAGTGATAGATATAAATAATTAAACAAACAGACATATTTTGAAACCGCTTTTAACTTGTGCCCCGTTATCACAACACATTTTTCCGGCGTAAGTGTTTTTAATAAATAGGTAGGTATTATATTAAACCGGGGGCTGGATTTTTACGATAGGCCTTTGATGTCTTATTAACGTCAGGCATCAATGTAGGAACTCGATTATTCATAAAATATATTCAGCGTTAAGCTTTTAATTACGTAAAAAGAAACGAGAACGTTACCCTTTTTTATAATAAACGAAGTAATTTATTATCTGTCTTCTGGGTCTTGTCAATTTAAAACTTTATTATGCACAAGAACATGTAGTGCCTACGAAGTAGAGTAAAATTGCATGTTTTTTTTGCGTTATCTACTTACGAGTATACTTTGGGTAGCATTGGCAGCGCAGCATTTCACTTTGATAACAATATGTTTGGCGTGGTTTTAAATAACTATTGGATTTATTTCACCACTTCAATATTCTATATTTTCTATTACTATACTATTACCACAACTATTCAACTAATACCTACACCCTCCGCTACTGGCGCAGCTGACGTTCAGTGTATAGGTAGGTAGAGAGGTACTCATGACAGGAATGAGAACAAACCTTAGTTTAATCCGCCGCCGGTATGGAACAAAGTTTTGCGATGCTGCCTTCCATGAAGAACTATATTATGGTATGTACCTATTTCATGTAATTAAAAATTATTTGGTCAACGTTCAAGGTGTAATCTTTAACTTTGACTTAACTTTAATTGTTACATTGGTTTCGGGTTGACCGTAACCAATGTAACAATTAGTTATTAAAGTTGTAATAAGGTGCGATGAAAGTTTTTCATTTTCTTTCTTTACTTATTTGTGGTTCACGTCAGTAATTTTACTAAATTCCCGGATCGTTCGAAATGTCGGTAACCCTGTGTCAGATTAATTTTAATAAATATTATCATAAAATGCTTATAAAACTTAATCAAGTCAACAATGATCCCGACATGCTTTTTTTTCCAATGTTTATGTTTTGTTGAACAGCTTTCACACAATAGTTCTGCTTGGGATCAATAAAAAGTGGTGATTGATTGACCGCGTTGCATTAGTTTTTTAATCTTCTTTTAGCCGAAAAGAACGCTTTTATGAATATTAAAAAGACTATTGGTTTTTAATCGTGTTGGGCGTTAAGAATTCGGTATATAAATTAACCGTCTATTAAATGCCTATCGATGGCAACGAGTTATAAATTATGTCAAAACATGGTTGATTTTGTAACCCAGTGAAAATAGGGAAATATGCTCCCCAACGCTTATTAAGAGCAAACAATTTTAAACTATTTTCATTAAAAAAATATATAGTTTGGGACTTAGTATATTGTTTAGAATGTTGGCCATGGTGAAATACTGTTGTGATTCTCTGTAACCCTCCAGCCTATTGAAAAACTTATATACCAGAGTAAGCATAACAACTGTGCAAGAAGTGAGATTTTAAACTAGGATTACACCCCTAACACTTCATATGGTGCGAACTGATTTAATTACATACTACTTCTGCTAACGACTATGATTAATACTAGGAGTAGGTACTTCAAAGTTGCAGGTGACAGCGGATGACGATAACTGGATAATACCACCAATCACCATGTTCCATTTTTAATAGAGTGTTCACTTCACATTCCCTCTTGAGTCTTCATCTATTCTCACTAGATTCTTTATAATGGCCGTATTTGTTGAATAAGGATTCTTAAAGAGTTCGGGAAGCAGAGTTGGGAAACTCTACAAATACAATGTAAAACGATCGATTCCAAATAACTTGACATAAATTGTATAGTAATTAGACATATTTTATGTCGTATTCACAATCGTTAAATGGAGTTTTTATCGTCTCCACGTTTAATTCGATACGTAGTATCTCGGTATGTCGTAAACGTACCTATTGGAGTGAGGTCTTACAATTATTTGAAATCGTATTTTGGTTAATAAATAGAAAATAAACTGTCATACAGTATTGGTATTAACAAAACATTTTACGTTCTTTATTCTTTAAAGATAATATTTTGAATACTGAAGAATGAACTCTAGAAATTTTCAATTCTACAAGGAAAAATAAAGGAAAAGTAGTCGAAGGAAAATTTTCTGATTTAAATGTCTGAGCACTAGAAGAAGAATAAGAGTGTTGCCAGGCGTTAGGTATATCTGATTGTCCATTTGAAGATGTGTGTGGATAGGATATAGAATCTTTGACATTCAAGAGGCGGATCTCCATGCTCTCTATTAGTAACAGATTTCGAGTGGATCAAAAAACATTTTACGATTATTAAACCCCACGATTGACAACCGGGAAAGCATTCTTGTCGTTTCCATATTTTTATAGCGTGTAAACCCGTCGGCGCTTTTTTATATCATCTCTTTTAAGTGACATAAATTCTAATACAAAGTCCATTTGTGTATCTCGGACGTCTTAAAAGGTATAGGGATAATCGTTTTTCTGCTTTTTACAAGGAACTCATTTCAATTATCGGGCTATTCGGTGGTTATAAACTCGCTGGTATGTGTCGATGCTGGCGCCCCACCGTGGTCGGTAGGACGCCGCCATTTTTTCAATTTTTAATTCGTGGACGCTAATTTGATTATGGAATCCCAAATTTTTTAATGTCTTGCGCAGCTGTATCCTGTCGCCTCATAATTTTTAACTAACGGTGTTTTTCATTTCTAATGTTCGTTATGCTTTGAACCTTTTCTAATTTTTTAAGTTTTTTCAAACCCCGAATGTTTTGGTCTTGATTTAAATGACCGTAAGAGAGAGCGCTCACGGAGCGGTTCGCACCCGCGCCCGCCGCGGTTGCGGGCCCGCAATACTCGAAATTCATACAAATGTCGAGTGCAAAACTCACGACGCGATTTACTCCCGCAGAGTTGGCGGTTGCTCGCGGCTCCCGCAGAACCGGCGGGCAGCGGGCGCCCGCGAGCTTTGCGGGCGTCGCCCGCAAGCTCTGCGGTTTTTTGGCGGGCGCGATCGCATTTTTCTTATAGGAGGAGCTGGCGAACAAAACGGTATATAGTTGCATCAAACTAAAGAGTAAGAGTCTTTATTTGCAAAAATGTGGTACAAATATTATGGATCTTAAAGCTTATTGTCTTCCAACACATTTAACTAATAAATTAGTGTGCAAATTGAATTATTGATTTTAAGACTAAACAAAATGACGTAAGTAGCATACATGTCACCGTTCTAAAGATATAAATATAAAATTAATTGCAATAAATAGAATTTATGTCATACCTATATTCTTTTAAATTGTAAAAACATTTCTCCATGAACCAGTTCTTTAGTTTTACTTTAAAAGTTTGAAGAGGCATGGCCTGTATTGATTCAGGTAACCTATTAAATATTAATTATTAAATATTAATATTAAACTGAATGACATACTTACAGTGAGCTTTGGCGTGGATTTTTATTTACCCATATGTAGTTTGTGATTTTATTGAACACTAGCGGTCCGCCCCGGCTTCGCCCGTGGTACATAATATTATATAGCCTATAGCACTCAGGGATCACGTACATTTCCAACGGTGAAAGAATTTTTGAAATCGGTCCAGTAGATTCTGAGATTAGCGCGTTCAAACAAACAAACTCTTCCGCTTTATTATACTTATTAGTATAATAATATGTTAAATTCAGTTTGCTATCTCATATAAGTTAGCGGAAGCAATAATTAATTAATATTGCAAGCAATAACTTGTTTGTGTAAACACATAACTCCAGAAGCAGACTATCAATTAATATTAAAACTAAATCAAACTATTATTAAAATATCTGCGTTTATCACCCGCACATAACTCAATTTATATCAACTCAGAGATTAGTTTAACTGAGATCTATTTTCAAATATATTTTATACTAATTAATTAATTACACTCAGCCAAGTCCAAAATGGCAGCATTTATTCGATGAGGGTGTGATTGCTATCGCAGCCCTCAATCAAATATCACGACCTAGACGCTGAAGCATCTAATAGTCGGTTGAGTCTTTGGAGGAGACTCAATTCATGGCTTCGAATTACCCGTATTTAAACCAATAATTCAAGATGGCGGTTCGGCGCCACTGAATGAATCAAATGTCAGTTAATTCTAACCTATTTCAATTATGAAATTAATAATTCGTAAACCATTTCTAAAAATTCTTTTTCAACAATAATCTATCATTTGTAAGTCAGTCTGACATTTGTAAGTTAAGGTAAAGACACCCAATTCGGAGGTATTTTCATCAAAACTCGAAAGAACGTCAAAAAATAAGCATTTACTACACCTTTCTGAAGAACTGGCTATTTTCATCAGAAGCGTTATTTAGCTCTTGAAATATCCTAAAAGGACAACAATTAAAACTTGATTTAAATGTAAAATTAAATAAAATATGAAAAAAGTCAGAATCCCCCAATTCGGAGGTAAAAATCCTAATTCGGAGGCAAATGGCCCCTAATTCGGAGGTACAAAATACAAAGGGAAACGAGTAAAATGGTAAACATTCTACATGGTGTTCAAAAATGAACTGTATTTATTAATATATTTCAAAATCAATTCGATACGTATGTAATTGTTTATATGTTTGTGTGTAAAATATTAATATTATATATTAATTTATATATAGCTGCTCGTGCTGATTCACTGACTGATTCATCACCTCTCCTGTAAAATTTTGTATGATTTTTTTTTCACTAATAGTTTCGTATAGAGGACAAAAATTCATTCAGAACAAAAATATGGAGAGAGCTGATGATTGAGGATTTCGGAGACGGTTGAAGAGCACGCTTAAGATATTGAAGATAGGTGGAGGGTGCTCGAGCAAATGTCATTTGAAACGTCATCCAATTGGCAGTGAGCTGAAAAATAATTCAAAATGGTGAAAAAAAGATGGCCGCCATACAAATTTCTTCGGTCTCCATCTCGGAGGGTATAAAAGATGGAAGAGTGGTTTCTTAGCAAAAGATGATCAGAATCAGAAGGTCTTCTCGATGAATTGAAAAAAAAAATCAAAATGGCTGAATTTATTTTTCCATAGAAAATGTATGGCGAATATTGAAGAGACTACAAGTTGTAAACTATGCAAGGCTTTGACGCGGTTCTTTGGAGAACTGTCAAAGAAAAATATGGGAAGACATAATGATTGAGGGTTTGGAAGATGTTTGATGACCCTGCCCGGGCAGGGTATTGTAGATAGATGTTTGACTGGCCCGTTGGCGCGGTTGGCAGTGACCCTGCCTTCCGCTCCGGGGTCGCGGGTTCGATTCCCGCCCCGAGTCTGGGTGTATTTATAATATGTATGTATACCTTTATTAAAATATATATGTAAATATGTTCATCAGTCGGCTGTTACCTGTAACACAGGCATTAAGTTGCCTACTTTAGGAACAGACGACCGTGTGTGTATGTGTGAGTATTTATTTATTTATTTGTTATGTGGGCTGCTCAAACAACAAATACTCAGAACCTCATCCAATTAGCACTGGTTGAAAAAAAACCCTCCAAAATGGCGGATTCCAGATGGCGGCCATACAAATTTCATCGGTGTCTATCGCACTAAGTATTAAAGATAGAAAAGTGTTGTTTGGAAAATGATGATCAAGACCTAAAAGGTCTACCTAATTGATGAACGGAAAAAAAAATCAAGATGGCGGAATTCATTTTTTCCTACACAAAATATTTTTTTCATTTTGACATTATGACATTTTGACATTTTAACATTTTACATTTGACATTTTGATATTTTAACGTTTTGACATTTTGACATTTGACTTTGATATTGACTAAAAGAAGTTCCACTCCAATAAAAAATCCAGCTCTCCCTGAGGATGAGTTGATGAGAGGATGAATTGGATTAGGTTCTGAATATTTTTTGTTTGAGCAGCCCCCATCTATCTACAATACCTTGCCTGGGCTCCTCAGTTATCTTCCAAACCCTTAGTCATCATATTGTATCCCCATATTTTTTTTTGAGAGTTCTCCAAAGAATCGCATCAAAGTTTCTTCAATATTCGGCATACATTTTCTATGGAAAAACAAATTCCGCCATTTTGAATTTTTTTCTATTCATCGAGTAGACCTTCCGATCCTGATCAACTTTTGCGAAGAAACTACTCTTCCATCTTTTATACCCTCCGAGATGGACACCGACGAAATTTGTATGGCGGCCATCTTTTTTTCCGCCATTTTGCATTTTTTTTAGCTCACTGCCAATTGGATGACGTTTTGAGTTACATTTGCTTGAGCACCCCCTACCTATCTTCAATACTTTAAGCGTGCTCCTCACCCGTCTCCGAAATCCTCAATCACCAGCTCTTTCCATATTTTTCCTCTGAATGAATTTTTGTCTTCCATACGAAACCATTTGTGAAAAAAAAAATTATACAAAATTTAACAGGAGAGGTGATCAATGAGTGAGTGAGTGAGTGAGTGAGTGAGTCAGTCATCCAATCAGCACGAGCAGCTATATATTTATATATATTAAAATATATATTTCTATCCATACCACATAATTAGGGGCTCATAGAACCTAATTCGGAGGTAATACCTCGGAATTGGGTTTTGTAACAAAAAACACGTTTCCTAATTCTGAGTGTTAAAAAAGAAAAGATTTTTCCATAATAAACAAATAATTTAAAGCTTAATTAGATTACCTTTGTAAATATGTAAAATACTCTCTCAAAATTGCATCGAAATATGCATAAATTTAATTTTCTTTTTAATTAATTTTCTTTAGCTTCCCCATACAATCTATCAATAAATTACCTAAATAGGTAAACTTTGATACGGTATAACTAGTGATTTAGAGGCTAAAGTGTACCTCATAATTAGGGCTCTTTAACCTAATAGCCTATTTAAATAATCAAAACTGAAACAAGACGTATTTAACATAAAACGACCCTAAAAATTGAAAAACTTATTAAGTCTATGAAATCGCAATTCTGCGGTATACCTCCGCGTTAGGAACCGGCTAAAATATTTGGCACCTAATGCGGAGGTATTTTCAAAACGTATTTTCACCTTAATTTCTTTACAAATATTCACAAAAGTTGATTGTTTTCGATTGCAAATATAGTCCTTCAAATATTCATCTATCTATCTATAATATAATAAGACTGTAACAGATCCAATTCTGTACATTGAAGATATTTTGAAAATTTTTATTGGAGGGCACTATATAATCGATACTGAAGCCAAAACTGCAATTTTTTTCATTTTTGTCTGTCTGTCTGTCTGTCTGTCTGTCTGTCTGTCTGTATCTTGGCCGCGCATCACGCTGAAACTACTGAATGGATTCGAATGAAACTTGGTACGATTTGAGTTTATACTCCGAGGTAGGACATAGGATACTTTTTATCCCGAAATTCAGCACGGTTCCCTTGGGAGAGGGGAAGAAAGTTAAAACGTGTATTTAGCCGTAATTCATTAACGGGTAGTTCGATTTAACTCATTCTTTTTTTGTTAGAAAGATAGTACTTTAAGTATTGCCCCGTAAATATTTCAAGGTCATAGGTTTTTTAGTTTAGAAATGACAGACATTTATTGGGTTCCAATAACTTGGGACCCGGATCTTTGTATGTACGGCTTATTTTAAACTGGCGTGCGTTTAAATTTATGTTTGTCGTTCTGTCTATTTGTTCCAGCTAATCTCCGAAACGGCTGGATCGATTTTAATGGAACTTTCAATGTTATAAGGAGTAACAGGCTACATTTAGTTTAGGTACATAAAAGAATTATGGGATCCGATCCGATCCTATATAAAACCTAAAACACGCGAACGAAGTTGCGGGGGTCAGCTAGTATCTAAATAAAAACAAATAGAGCTCAAAATTAACGGATAAACACTATTTAAAAAAACGTAGGTATTTCGTGCACAAGGTCCAAAATGTATTAAACATGCGTTCGGGCCGGCAGCTAGTGTAAAACTTGCCGGTTATTTTAAAACATATACATATAAAACCAATTATTTTGTCATTTATCTATGGAATGATAAACTATCAATTGATTAAGATATGTTGCAGTAAAAAAGAGCTTGGTGATCGGTTGAAAACGCTGTTTTTCTATATACCTCGAATTGGGTGCCAATTTTAGAATACCTCCGAATTGGGTGACTTTACCTTAGTTTAGGCCAATTTCAACATAAATTGTTTAAAAACTTTATTAGTGAATAAAGTTTTTGAATGATAAACTTTTTAATTAAAAAAAATTCTTAGTAAAAAAAACAAATTTTTCTTCTGAAAAAGAAATAATCATTTTGATTGACATCTTACAAAGTATGGAAATTAATCCATTTTGAACGAAAACGTGCTCGATTATTCAAATCTTTCGAAACTTTATTGTAATTATGCCGTTATGATCGAAACCACGACCTATGGATGCAATTTTGATACAGTTGCGGGCCGTTTTAAGTAAAATTAAGTTGATATTCTTATTCAGCAAGCCAAAGACCATCGGATTAAAAAATATAACATTTTGTTCGCCAGCTCTTCATATATAACTATAACCGCCGGTCTTGCGGGCGTCGCCCGCCAACTCGGCGGGCGACGCCCGCAGCCGCGGCGGCTGCGGTCCCGCAAAAACAAGCGGGCTCGTGAGCGCGCTCTCTCTAACCTCTCTCCCGCAGCCGCGGCGGGCGCGATTCCAAACCGCTCCGTGAGCGCTCTCCGTTAGTAGTATAAACAGCGTAATATATACGCAATCGTCTAAAAGTAATGGTTAAAATAATTCTTTAAATGCTTATTTTCTAAATAATTCTCTTGGTATCATTGACTTCACCGAAAGTATGAATGGACGTTTCTTATTTTTAATCTGGTGATATTTGTTTCATAATCCGTGTGTAGTTTTATCTCGCCGGTTTGACGCGAGCTGTTAGATTAATTTTGAATAACTCGAAAAGGACTTTGATGTAATGCGACAAATTATTTACTGTAGCGACAGGAGAGAAACTTATGAAGAGGAAGACTACAAATCATTTAGAGAGGGCATTAAAAAACAAAATGTGATGTTTATTGGTCTAACAAACCTGTTTGATATAATTTAATAGAACAAGATTCCAGAACGATAAGACAACTTATTTTCTGAAAGATGAAACCTTAGGCTCTCAGTAGTGTTTCATGTGCTTTGAATACCTGCGTACTTGTGGAGTTCGTACCTATAATACCTGGGCAGATATCAAGTGAGAAAGGTAACTAAAAATAAGAGTAACTTAAATAACTTAACGTTTTATCGCCCTGGGATCTTACTCTATAACATTAGTTGTCATAATACAACCAAAAATATAAAATAATTGAATAAGAATAAAAATTATAATAATCTTAGACGTTTAAATTTCGGTAACGATAACCTTAAATTTTATTTATGTCATTAGATCGAAATTCAAAGATCTCTTATGTATAAGAATTGAAACATTATAAATCTAAAATGTATTACATAGGTTCACGTAGTACCTGGGCTTGTTATAAAAGACAAGGAAGTGTAAACAACTGCTACAAAAACTACACATGATTTTCTAAATATATATTTATTAAATTGTATAAAATATATTTGATATTTTTATCGGTATTTCTATATTCGCTCAACTCTACCCAGAGCCTCTTGAAAGGCCGTGACAAGGGAAGAATAATTCCAAGCGAAGAGTGTTAGTGATACTAAACTGGAAATAAATGAATTGTCTTTTTCTTTTTTAATCCTTAGAAATGTATGCGCTGTACGTACCGTTAAGTGGCTCTACGCTTAATATGGGATATTAATGTTGGAGCTTGTTTTTCGTAAGGGATTCTTTATTAATATTTGAAATTTGGATATTATTATTTTAGACAAACTTGTTTATTGACGGATGATTTAGCGAATAAAATCTATTATAATTGGGGATACTTGGGAAGGGAATTTTGTCTGAAGAAGCTTCAATAGCTTAGTAGATTTAGAGATGAACTGAAATCCGAGACGTCGTCTATAGGAGAGGTCTATTTTCTTTTGTTAGACTACTAAGATAAACACACTAAACGTAGATACTTTAGAATTTTTTTATTCTTTACTCCACATTTTAAAGGGAAGGGGAAATATTCATCATGCAACACGTGGTTTAATTCAAATAGGTGTATTCTGTATTCAAATTATGTGAATAACGAGTAAACAAACAAACAACTTGACCAAGAAAAAGAAAGTAAACCTCAGCCAATATATCACTCGTGCACTTTGTATCAAATTAAAGCTTTCAACTGTTCTATATGCCACCAAAAGATAGATGACGCCTAGTTGTACTATAACGAGCAGTATGGTAGTCTACAAAGAATTAATTATTCAAAAATATGCTTTGCTACTTACGTAATAAGGAGTTAAGTGGGTAGGCTTTAAAGACGTAGTGTGCGACGATTCATCAAGAAGTTGTCAATTATTATTCAGGGAGACTCGGTCATCTGTAGACTGTTCGATTTAATTAAAATTTATTCGATAGAAAACTGCAACTGGATATATTAATGTGGTCGCACCTAATATGAAATATTTTGGATAACTGTGTCTAACTGTTTTTGATTGTCAATTTCTTATATGTACTTATAATTTTGGACACGTTTCTCTGTATAATGTTTTTTATTAGATGTGTAAAATGTTAGTGTTTGATTATAATTACATGATGGCAGTGGGGATTATAGGAAATAGCGTGTAGATTTACTATCATCATACCATCACCAGTCACCACCACTGTTCATCATCACCATTCTCAGCTATAAGTAAAAGCTGCACTCTACTACTGCATCATTACATACCAATTAATTAATAATGTAACAAAGCGCAATCTAATCACTTAAAATAAAATCTTTTTGCTCACAAAACTCCGTGCCCTCATTTCCACACACGAATATTTTTTTATTAGATGTATAAAATTGGTTAATATGTTAGTGTTTGACCATTATTACATGACGGTAGTGGTGATTATAGGAAATAGCCATACCATACCATCACCTGTCACCATCACTGTTCATCATCACCATTCTCAGCTATAAGTAAAAGCTGCACTCCACTGCTGCATCATTACTTACCAATTCATTAATAATGTGGCAAAGCGCAATCTAATCACTTAAAATAAAAATCTTTTTGCTAACAAAACTTGTGTACTCATTTCCTCACACGCGAGCGAGGTATTGGTACCGACGTAAATGATAACATATTACCATAATTAAAATTATTACCCCAATTAATTTATGCTGATCACGAATATTATAATTATCACGTATAGATATCTTTCAGTAACTAAATGGCTGCCAGCGGAGAATAAATCACTCGCGTCTAATACGAGCCTATCAATTACTCTCAATGACTGTTAATTAACACTGTAACGTGTAATTTTCGCTTAACATGTAACTTTCAAAATTATAATGCAGTAGACGCGGCGTATTCGGAACAAGTGGAAGAAAGTTTTATATGAAGCCATGTTCTTAAATAATGTTAAGTAACTCCAACGTGGTTCTTGCCCGATGGAACCATGGGAAGACAGTCTTTTCTGAATCCTACAACTTACAAGAGATAGGACTAATCTTGCAGAAGGCGAGAGCGTTTAGGTTTGTTTTCATTGTTTGTTTCAAAAGACAGTAAAAGCGATCCTTAATTTTATGATGAGAGGGTAACAATATTCAGTTCTCTGATAGTTCAGTTAGAAAATTGAACGTTTCTAAAGATTGGGTCTGATGTGCAAAAACACCGTTGCTGTGGGCACTTATCATTTCTCGTTATCTGAAAACCTTATTGGCAAGATTTTGCGTTGCGGTACGTAGAAAATTATCTAGACTAGATCAATAAAACTGAAGTTCTATAACTACCTGTTACGAAGTTCAAATAATGTGTTCAAGAAACGTTTTCTCGTTGATGATACATCGAAAAACTTTAAAAAAGTAATTGCGCTACCAGAAACAGATATAAAAACCGGTAAAGATCTGTCTGAACTTGAAGTAGTTGCTGAAAGTACCAGAGTGAAGATAAAATCTAGCACAGATAACGTAGCCGCCTAGATAGAGTGGCTTGAGCTCTTGAATCGGGTCATGGCCTTGATGAAATATGCATGAGGTAAAAAGATCTCACATTCTTTATTGATATTACGCGTGTAACTCTTTTTATAATAATGTTCAAATGTAAATATTATTAAAAAGACAATAACTATGTTTCCTCTGTATCAACATTCACAGAAAAAAAAAATTAAAATTAAACTAATTAAAATAAATTAACTCTGCGTCATACACGTTAGTTTACAAAAATAATAATTAATTAAATAATTGAACTAAATTTTTTTATGAAGGTTGAAGTTTTTAATAGACAACACGGCATACGGAAATATAACATAGGTATGTGTATGACGCTGTCCCAAATCAATCCAGAAAAGATGTAGTTCCAGCTAATAAAGCTTAAAACTTAAAGCAGATGCCAGAAAATGATTGGAGCTTTTGATAAGACATTTGTCATTTTAATATGTTAATTTTCCACTCTATATTACGTAAAATCCACAGATAAAAGTAATAAAAACGCGCCCAAAATAATATTTCCAACGACTAATAATGCAAATGAATGTCAGAAGAATTCCCGTCGTATCATATCTCATGGCTGTTTAATGCCAATTACAGCTGCGTATTCTTATCTTAAACGGATAACATACTCGTATGCCCACAAAGATTCTGTACAACTTTATCAAAACAAAATTCAGATCGCTAATTGGTTACTAGTATTACGAGTTGGGTATAAGATATGCTATTAAAGCCGGTTCACATAATCGAAGTTACCAGTTAGTACAGTTGGGACAATCTCCTCCTAGTGGAGGGTTTGCCAACTGCATTCAAGTTTAGTGATCGATACATTTCTCAGGTAGATAATGTAGAATAGCTTTTTGAAACAGTACAATGTAGCGAGCCAAGCCGTTAAGTCATAATATGAGCCCGAAGAACCCAATATTAAATTAGAAAATTTTATTGTTAAATGAATGACTAAATAAAAGTTAAATCAGTCAAGCAATTAGATTACAATCTATTTTTCCATCCAGCGCGACGGTAAACGTCGAGGCTCTACATTACCAATCCAATTTCCAATTTCAATGCATACACCATGGCTGGGTCATGTATCTGAGACCATCTAAGCCAGTTCAGAGCTGGAAAGAACTTACTTGGTCCAACGACTGGAATAATGTAATCGGGCCATTAATTGTTTTATCTCACTTATAGCTTGCAAACGATGTTGATATCGAAGCGCCTATTTATGTGTTATATTTATGTCTTACCGAAGTATTACTTTTTCGTTTTTGGTTAACCGTTTTCTCTTGCGATAAATGAAATTAGCTCTCGTGTTCGCGATACGTGAGTGAGCAGGATGTTCCCTGTCTTTGTCATGGTACAAATATTTTGCAATCTTGGAAAAACCCTTGCTTCGCAACTTTCCGGACAAACGCTTATCTATATGGAGCATTCGGCCATACAGCTCATGTCATGCCATAAGACTTACCTGCTTATAATGAAATATTCACGGTTTTTAATTTGTGATATATGGAACGAACAAAACAAAACATTAGCCGTACTTATTATACCAAATGTCAATGGGTGCAGGTATTTGGAATTAAAAGGCTCTCTTTGATACAAATACAAAGATTCATAAGTTCCATTTTCAAAATGATCGTAAAAATTAGGCAGCGATCACTCGGCCAGTAAAATAAAATATTTATATGATACTCGTAGATTAAATTCTTGAATAAATACAGGACCAATTTGTGATCGAATGCAGTGCAAGTGTTGAACACAATGATCATAAAATGATCATTTTATTTATTTGCAAGTTACAATTAAAAATGGTAATGACAGGCTTGTAAAAAGTTTACTGCCTGCGCGAATGAGCTTTTATTTATTGACATGACTTTATCAGATCTTTATCTGATCTTAAACTGGATTGATATTTTTTTTAAAGATAAACTTTTTGTCACATTAACGTACAAATTGATATTTAAAAACCTTTTGTGATCAAGCGGTTTAAAAGCTCCTTCAATTCAACCTCCTCTTATCAAAGGCAATTGAGTTAATATTTTATTGTTTCAGTTATTTCTTTCCTTAGTTAAAGAATACCTACATTAAATAAGAAAATCATTTTATGAAGTAATATCGTAAGTAATAATAATTTTTAAATATGAACCACGAATTCTTTCTTTCTTTCAAAATTAACCAATGTATTATTGTATAAACCATGGACCTATGTTATAAGTTGATATTTCTATATATCTTGCTTAGAACTATGAAAATATTATGTTCTAACAGATTCAGAAGACTATGAGCTACTTCAGACAAAGCATGTCCGCGCGGTTTGCATCCGTGCGTTCGTATGTACAAAATATTGTAATTTGTACATACGAACTATATGAATTTTATAGTTATTAATAGTTGTATACTATACGAATCAAAGCTCTAAAGTAATAACTTTAGAGCTTTGATTCGTATAGAAATCTGTCCGCGCGTATAGTACAATGTCGGCCACTACTCAGCTGTTACTATGACCAGCCTGAAGTTGGTTGTTATGCATTGACCGCGCGTTCTGAACGTGAAATGAAGTGTATGCATATGCGCAACTTAGTGCCTGTCTGAATACGATACATTTTAATGCGGTTTTGAATTGACCCATAGTGCATTCGCTTGTGAGAGTTCCAACACAGGATATACATGTAGAACTTTCGTTACATTCAATTATGACGGCTCAAGACTAGCAAGCGCAAGTATTACCAAACAAATTAAATGCTAAAGACTCGGTGGCAGATTGTTAACACGCCCATTTCCCAGCCGAGTCGCTTTCTGATTTGACACTTGTAATGTTAATGCAGATTTACATTGCAATAGATGCTTTGGAAATTCACATGGGGAAACTTTATACTTCTCATTACCAATGCGTTTCATTTGACGCGATTCATGTTTAAAATTACCCCTTGTATAATCGAGGGTGCTTGTTGGTCTAGTGGTGTTGAAGCGCAAAGTTTAATTGGGCTTTTCTGTCAAGAAATTCTCAGTACCATCCGGCAGTTGGAAAGTTAGCAGTGTTCTCTCGCAAAGCACGTAAAGTCCTGCGTCTGATCACTCTCCTGTTGTGTATAAATCGCAGTCCTATAGGGCTATAAAATTTAAGGAATAGAGGGTGCGGCTGTGTTTGTGCACACATCTTTGCACATTAATATCTCCTGCGTAGTTGGCTGGTCTCTCTTGAGATTGCTATCTGAACTTTGTTCATAAGAACATTAAGGACCTGTTTCACCACCTTCTCATAAGTATCGGATAGCTCTACAACTTTTGTCTTTGTCACTTGACATAAAGTAAGAATGTGACAAAACTTACTTTTAGGCTATCCGACACTTATCAGAAGGCAGTGAAACAGGCCGTTACAGAGATAGATAGACTGACGTCATATTAAGTTTCTATAAGTTAAAGCACTTATAGTTTTCTAATGTAAAAATAACGGGTACATACCACGATTAATTTGTTTTTTGTTTTTGTCGATATTTCGGTCCAGTTACATGGATCGTGGTCGCGACGAGACTGCGGTGCTGCGAGGGGGGAAGTTTCAACTGTCACGGGCAGTATCGAACTACCCGCCTTCTCACTCTTTTTGTCGAAACTTCCCGGGCTGTCCGGCAAAATACGCTCACAACATCACTCTTTTCTTCTTTCTTACGACGCTGTCTTGGTTTGCATAATTCTACCACTGGATTCCACATACTCGGTTACACATAGTACAATACTTATAGTTTATACATATACACATTTTTGCCATACATTTGACATTTAAAAATCAAGTATATACAGCAGTATATTATGCAGTAAAGCAAGCAACCTATTATAGTAAGTTTCACAAAAGCTTACATGACAAGATAATACGTACAAGCAAACAATAGAAGCATACAACATAATTTATTATATCGATTTGCACCATTATCTGTCGAGTGTCAGCAGGCGATTAGTTTGTGTTGATACTAATATCGATTTATAATAATAAATCAATATCGATTTACTTAAAGCAAATTGCTCGCTACTTCGCTTGGGATTATTTATCCTTGCTTATTGCCTTGAAGCGTGACTTGAATAGCATTTATAAGCGTGTACATAACAGCAATTTTATTACCTGAGAAACATTATCATTTTTGTTAGAATGATGAGCTCGACGGTTGAAAGGCTAATTTGATCTAGGCGACATTTTGTAAAATTTGCAGGAAGACAGAAATTTTTGACACGCTTAACAACCTAATGTCGGTAACTGAGACCACCAATATTTTTTGCAAATTATTTGGAACTAGCGACCCACCCCGGTTTCGCACGGGTGTTAATTACTCGCTACTGTCTCACCATTCATTGTTTTGTTATATCTCAAAGGGATATAAGCAGTGTTTTGGTGAAAAGCTCGATATTTTCCCACGTTTTTTTAAACAATTATCGTCATATTTCAACCAATTTACACAAAACTTTAACAAATTATATACTTAAACCTTCCACATGAATCACTCTGTCTATTGATGAAAATCGCATGAAAAGCCGTTCAGTGGTTTTTTAGTTTATCGCGAACAGACAGACAGACAGAAAACGTGGTTGACTTTGTTTTATAATATGTAGTGATAGTGATAATATCTCGATCTCATTTTAACAGATTACACTTTGAATCACATCAAGTTAAATTACCATTCCAATTCAATAGAATAAATAATACATAAGTATAAGAAAATAATAAAATAAAAAAGCTGTAAGCCAAAGCAATAATCATCGATCGTTATCGATACGATTTGTTTAGAACAAAAAGACAACGGTTCAAGTCAATGTTAAAGAATGATCGTAAAACAAATAATGCGGAAGTGAGCAATCAATATCGGAATCAATTTGTACTTACTCGTAGTAATGATCGCCCTTTAAATAAATGATTATGAAACTTATATTAAGGGTCTGTGGACAGTGTAAGTCAAAATTGTCTGATAAAACATTTTCATTTTGAATGTAAGAGTGTCTTGCGTGTGTTAACTGGCATATCATATTGACTGGAGCTATATGGAGCCATATATAAGTTTTCTGCATACCAGAACATTTCTTTTTAGAGTCTAGCGTTGAGCTCAGCTAAAACGCGTCCAATCGAATCGAGTCACATTTGTTCCGTGATTCGACTCGGGTTCGTCGATAATAATAATCAACGCTGTTTCATAGTATATATTTAGGTGGCGAATTATTTTATAATTTAGCGAATTATTTTATAATACGGACAAATTTGAAAACTTTAAATTACTCCGCCCAATTCATTCATGGGCATCATATACACACTTAGCTGTTGGGTTAAACAAGCACACAACTCAAGAGCTGAGTTACCTGAGGTGTTAAAAACAATTAAGTTTTCTATCCTTTTTAAATAGCAGCAATAAATTTATTAGTGTTAACTTTTAATACCAAGATACCTAGATATGTACTAATGGCACATTATTGCAGTCCCGAGCCTTATGTCTGTAAATACAATATTTAGTAGCCAAAAACTATCGATGACAATGATAATGTAGATGACAACATTGAACTTTAAAAATACTTAATTTAGGACAGCGATTGTTATAATGTCTTATGCGTTTAGTGGAGTGTGCATCACACCTTCTAATGAGAGAGTCACAAAGCGTGGGCGACATACAACATAATCGTCGTTGACATTTTCAAGATTGTCTTCATTCGTATGTGTACGCAACCTTAAGCAGGTTGAACATAAAGCTCGAGCAGCAACCAACAGTCACGACTTGATAGACAACACTCATTAGCATTGTTTATTTTGAAGACTTCTTCGATGGTGTAGATGTTGTGCAACCAGCACACACGTCGGAACAAAGAGATGGTTGTTGATATGAGTGAGATATCACTAGAGCGCGCAATGGCTTCGAACTGACTGGTGTATAAGGACACCAGTGAGGTATTTGTCAATGAGTTTGTAGGGGTTTTTGTTAAACGGGTTTTTAAATTGGCGCTGAACCTGTTTTTTTCTGTCTCACAATAATTTCAGACAGACATCAGATTATTTATTACATTCAGATTAACATAATATATTTTTATGCAGTGCCTTTTATTCAGAGTTCTGTGGATATACCTATGCTTATATTTACTTAAAGATTCACTAGTTCCAAGTTCATGTCTTTGAATCCAATATATCAATAAATAATATTTTATCTATTACTAGCTGATACTCTCTGATAGCTGTGATAGCTCTTTCTGCGTTGGAAGCATTTCTCCTGGCGTTTCATTTGACGGCAGGTTATTCTCATCTTAATACTCGTAACTGATAGTGTGTTTGTTTAAGGTAAGCCGTTGTAATTGTCTATTGTATACCTATTTTATTGTATTGTGAACTATGAAAGAATGCTGCAAAATTATACATTTCGAACGCAAAGGTCATAAAATAGTTTGAATGTACTACTAAATTGATGACTATGAACATAAAATTGTAAGTACAAAGAAACTTAAAGCTTTAACAAAGGCGTTTGTTTTGTCTTCTATTTTAGTGGATTCCTATAGATAAAAATACCAAAATTAACAGAAATAATTTTAAAAAGAAGATAGCAACAAACAATTAATTTATACTTCCTTAACACTAATATAAATATACTTCTAAGACCTCCCACTGCGAATAAAAAGATCTTTGCTCCTAATGGACCTAGATTTGATTTTGCTTACATACAAGTTTCTCGATTTACATACCTATCTAACCTGAAACAAAAAGAACCATCAACGGTAAAACAATCAAACAATATTGGTGATCTAAAAATTTTCTCCTACACGATGATAAATAAGAAAAACGTCTGCAAGCGGAATATACAAACACTGCGTCGACAGGTTTGCAAATAACATGCTGAGTTTAAAGACCAAGTACCAACGGTAGACTTGTAGAGATGGCCAGCCGTAACTACCGACGTTCTCTTATATGTTTATGTCTATACGTGACGAACTTTATTTTTCAACGCGAGAATCATGCGCATGACACAAATACCACGACAATGGAAACTTGTGTCTATATATGAAGCTTATGCAGCCCCGTGTTAATGGGAAAAGAAAATAAGCATCATTGCAAGCGTTTGCCATTATTCTTTTAAGTTTTGCATCCTTAAATTTTTTACGCTCCTCCAGTTCAGTACGGTTTATTGGAAAAGTTATTTATAACTTAATACTGTAACAAGATAATTCTCCTGCCGCCAATGGTAAAACTCGAACTCCTGTATTTTTGTCGGCCCTTCTATATATTACCTTTTTTATTACAAACCTTTTCGTCTTTAGGTTCTACGTATTCAGTTGTTCACGTCAGTGAGATTTTTCGAGTATTCTTGCTTTATCGTGAGAATTTATGCAAAATGCTTCATCGGTGCAGTTACAAATATACCGATTTGATTCGATATATCATATCGTTTTAATGAAATGTTAATTTAATATTTATGATATGATCCATGATTTTTATGCAATAACTTTACGCTCTTCATTGTTTAAGTAGATAAAGATAAAATATCATCATCATCATCATCATCATGATCAACCCATTACCGGCTCACTACAGAGCACGGGTCTCCTCTCAGAGTGAGAAGGGTTTTGGCCATAGTCTACCACGCTGGCCAAGCGGATTGGCCAGCGTGGTAAATAAAATATAGAAGATAAAATATAATTATATAATATTTGTTGTCTCTATTCACATTGATTTATACTAGTAGGATCATAAAGACGTTTGCAGAGTTAAACAGTATTATTTAGAAGTAGTTTTGTGGGCGTTATCACCATTATAACTTTGAAGTCATAAATCCTAGAATGCCAAGACATGTCGTGGCGCCGCTTGTCGCGTTAAATCTTCATTCGGCTCATATTTTTGTAGTCACATGGGGGTTTATGAAAAAATAATTTGATAGTTCAAAACAGCCAATTAATTCAACAAAATCTTTACTTGCTCACTTATTCTCATTTTAAACCAGAATATTTGGTATTAAAGTGATGTATAGTTACATGCACATGGTGGTCGTCTTTGCCACCAGCAACTGAGCAACTAGTATAACATCGTCGTAAACCCTAACGACATAGCCTACAACAGTTGCAGCCCTTATCTGAATGAGATCTTAATCGATCCGATCTGGGAGTTCATAAAACAATTTTAATTGTCACATTTTGCATAAATTGAAAATAAATTATATCGGACGAGTATAGACGCGGTGAGATGACGTGGGATGTGTTCGCGCAACAAAATGTCACTTGGTGACTTGTTTAACAATATTTATTCAATAGCACACTGACTTGAAAAGATGGACACTCGAAACACTCATGCAGGAAACGTTAATGACATTCAGTTCTTGGGTACACAACGACGCTAAGTAATCGACGAGCATGTTAATATTTCCTCAATGCTCTCTTCACATCGGATTGGCTACAATGATCAATTGATGGAATAAAAAGATTGACAAATTATAGCCTGAACTGGCGGTCTTGTAAAAAGCGATGGCGCAAGCGGCAAGAAAAACTTGATACAGTTAAAGTGTGATTGATGAACCTGCACAGTTACCAACGTGTGGTAATTGAATTATAGGACAAAAACAGTTTCCACATTATCCATTGTCATGTCTTGTGGAGGCATAGAGCTTAAAATTGGGTGGGCAATGGGTTTGACGAGTGAATTTCGTCGGCAGTTTAGAAAGGCGGGTGTTTCAGTAGCGAGATTCCATTTGATCATTAATTTGCCTCCTGCGCTAAAGTGAATGCATGATATGCAAAACAATCGAGATATGGCGAATTGAGAAATGGCCTTCATAAGGCTGTGCACGGATAATAACAAAAATTTTTGTATGTGTAATTTATAAGTAGGTATGTTTGTGTAATTTGATTGGTAACTAATAAGTTAGCAATACTGATGAAAATATTATTGTTAATATCGAAATAAGTACCTAAGTGGTACTAACATTATGTTTTGTAGCACTCTATTGTTTGTTCTGTGTAATTATCACAGGAGACTATTTTGCATAAATTACAGATTCAAGCGATCATAGTAGATAAATAAAAGTAGATAAATAAAATTACATAATTTGTAATCAGCGCTCTTAACGGCAAATATTTTATTAGTAATCGACAATCGCTAATCCACGGCGCCTGACGAAGCCAATGTAATCAAGCTCCAGAAAGATAAGATAATGCTATAGGAAGCCTATGAAACTGAATCATATATCGCTAACAATAAAAAATTTAAAAAGTTTTGAATCTTAAAATAGTTTACAATATATCCATTTTATCCATTATATCCATTTTACAACAATCATTGTACTATAAGAAGTAAGAACATTTTTTTACCCAACTACGGACAAGTTATAGACAGGGTAAGTATAGTGTATGTACTATGTATAATATAGTGTTTGCCAGTTGTGTGTGCATGTTTCAATTCGTTTGTCAATTCATCCTGTTCTTCTTCATGTCATGTCCTTCTTCATCATTGCCAGACTACTCACAGGATTTTGACGGATAAGATATCGTTGGTCTTATTATAATGGTCCGAATGTCAAGAACACCATAAATTCAGGCAAGTGAGAGCATAGCATAGCATGATTCATGATGTGAGACAATAGACCAGCATATATTGTATCTAGATACATTACCTTACCATACACTTAGGTGGATGAAAATTAAAAAAAAAACAGTATGTCTACGCCTTATCCCGAATCCGCGGCAGTTGTAAAAGCGCTCGTACTCGTATTACGAGCCAGCGAGACGCGCCGTCGAATGCGAGTTAATGCTTTCCAGTAACTTTGCTTATATTGCTGTTCCTGTGATTTATATTGAGGTACTAACCGATGCTTCAGCTGTGATAGCCTAGTGGTTAGGACAACCGACTTCTAATCGGAGGTCGTGGGTTCGATCCCGGGGCACGCACCTCTAACTTTTCGGAGTTATGTGCGTTTTAAGTATTTAAATATCACTTGCTTTAACGGTGAAGGAAAACATCGTGAGGAAACCTGCATGCCTGAGAGTTCTCCATAACGTTCCCAAAGGTGTGTGAAGTCTGTCAATCCGCTGGGCCAGCGTGGTAGACTATGGCCAAAACCCTTCTCACTCTGAGAAGAGACCCATGCTCTGTAGTGAGCCGGTAATGGGTTGATCATGATGAACCGATGCTTCTAACTTCACATCAGTAAAAAATACAGTTAAACACACTTTATTACTAAACGTTATGGTCATAGATTAGAATATGATTATCGAGATAGATTTCAACTTTTGACTTCAAAAATACTTATAAAAGAGATGAGTGAAAACGGATTATAATACCTATCGTCAGTTTAAAGCTAAGAGTGGCTACGTACAAATCCATTAGCGAATTAATCAATGAAACAAAAATTAATTTATGTGGTAGGTACCTACTGCAGCGCACCTTAGCGATTTTATACGCGGAGAAATGAGTGAAAAAGAATGCATATAATTATAATTAATATACAATAACAATAGTAACCTAATGATGAAGAATTCGTATTGTCATCTTCTAAAATTTCCGTTTTATATTTGTTTTTCTCCGTCTTGTATCTTATCTTATCTATATAAAACAAAGTCGTGTTAGTTCGAACACTTATAACTCGAGAACGGCTGGACCGATTTTCATCACTTTTAATTTGTTGTATTTGTCTTCATCCAGAATAGTAGAATAAATATTAAAAACATTAGAAAATTGACGAAAAAAGTCAAATAAGAGAAAAAACATTTCCCATACAAAATGTTCATGGGTTTCGTAACTGTCAAACATTTAATTGTCATCCCGTCGAAACGGTAAACTCTCATCCGTACCTCTCATACAGTACGTAATATAATATTATCTTCTGAGCGTGTATTTGTCACCTAACTTCTAAACGGCTGGACCGATTTGTATGAAATTTTGTGTGTATATTTCAATGGGTTCCTGGATGGTTTGAAAACACAATTAACAGGTAGGTACAGGTATTCTACCGGGTCTCAGTAGGTGGCGCCGATGTCGGTATGTCACCGGGCAGGACGAAGTCTGCCGGGTCCACTAGTATTTCAATAAAGTTGTAATAAAAAATTATGTGCATTATTAAGTACAATTGAGGCAAGTTAATTACACCACTTCGCTATAACAATAAACAAATTTCCAAAATACCACCTCATTGGTATTCATGAAGAAACGACACCTGGTGTGTTCGTATTTGTATGCCTTTAACACTTTATCGATTTAGTACCGATATCAAATTGTAGTTACGTCCTGCTTGGAATATTAAACTGTTCCATGAATATATTTTCTATATACTAAGACTCCTGTCTTATTGGAATACTGCTTCCGACTTAGAAGTTCCAGACTTGTCAAGGATTGAGATATCTAATTATGTACTGTTTGGAATTTTTTTTAAATATTTCGGATGATTATAGATTCTAATGTATGCCGTTCATCACATGTATGTTATTGCAGTGTTTTTCCCGAGTTAGTGATGTATAAATGCAACTGACATTCCCGAACTAGTGTTTCAGAGTATTTGTGTATCGTACGCAAACACATAACTGGCTTTACCACCTTTGCAGATAGTCTTTGACACTCGTTCGATTCTGTTTCATGTAAGGATCAACTGGTTGATACGATTAAAACGTGTTTACCATAGATGTTTGGCTACTTAGCATTAGATAATAATGTAAAACAGACAGCGATATGTATAATGCCATTAAAACAGATTTGGTATGTTACTTCAATATTTTTATACGTAGGTCTTTATAGGATTCATTTAACATCTTATAGATGAATCCTTCACCACCTCTTATTCTACACCTTGTACACAAACAACACAGAAAATATATTAAATTCACTCTCGAACGACGTAACTCTAGATGTCCATCTAGAGTATTATATTATCTATAAGGTTCTGAATCTAGGAGTGGGTACTTCTACGTCAAAGAACCTTTTCATTCGTTTTATAAAATTCAAACTTAAACGTAGACACGTATAGAGGCAGGCATTCCATGGACTGACTATAATTATTTTGATAAAATATAATTTTTATCAACGCTCAAATTATCGATATCTATCAAGAAAATGCATATACATATTATTTGAAAGGAATTTTAAATAAGCACTATCGCTATACGTATTATTTGATAAGATATCCGAAAACGAGGTCAAAATATGTAAGTTTTATCTCAGATTAACTTAATTTTGGTCAATTAAGGCTACAGAAGATTTTACTTCTGCTTACCAGTAGTTATACGTGTAATTCTACTAATAAAGCCTCCTTAATTCACCTTCTCCCTGGTATTACGTTTGTAGGTTTAGTTAAACAATTACGGAGAGCGCTCACGGAGCGGTTTGGAATCGCGCCCGCCGCGGCTGCGGGAGAGAGGTGAGAGAGAGCGCGCTCACGAGCCCGCTTGTTTTTGCGGGAACCGCAGCCGCCGCGGCTGCGGGCGTCGCCCGCCGTGTGGGGGGGCGACGCCAGCAAGACCGGCGGTTATATTTATATATGAAGAGCTGGCGAACAAAACGTTATATTTTTTAAACCGATGGTCTTTGGCCTGGTGAATAAGAATATCAACTTAATTTTACTTAAAACGGTCCCGCAACTGTATCAAAATTGCATCCATAGGTCGTGGTTTCGATCATAACGGCATAATTACAATAAAGTTTCGAAAGATTTGAATAATCGAACACGTTTTCTTTCAAGATGGATTAATTTCCATACAAATTTGTAAGATGTCAATCAAAATGAATTATTTCTTTTTCAGAAGAAAAATTTGTTCTTTTTTACTAAGATTTTTTTTTTATTAAAAAGTTTATCATTTAAAAACTTTATTCACTAATAAAGTTTTTAAATGATTTATGTTGAAATTGTCCTAAACTAACTTACAAATATCAGATTGACTTACAAATGATAGATTATTGTTGAAAATTAATTAGAATTTTTAGAAATGGTTTACGAATTATTAATTTCATAATTGAAATAGGTTAGAATTAACTGACATTTGATTCATTCAGTGGCGCCGAACCGCCATCTTGAATTATTGGTATAAATACGGCTACTTCGAAGCCATGAATTGAGTCTCCTCCAAAGACTCAACCGACTATTAGATGCTTCAGCATCTAGGTCGTGATATTTGATTGAGGGCTACGACAGCAATCACACCCTAATCAAATAAATGCTGCCATTTTGGACTTGGCTGAGTGTAATTAATTAATTAGTATAAAATATATTTGAAAAGTGATCTCAGTTAAACTAATCTCTGATGTGCGGGTGATAAACGCAGATATTTTAATAATAGTTTGATTTAGTTTTAATATTAATTGATATCCTGCTTCTGGAGTTATGTGTTTACACAAACAAGTTATTGCTTGCAATTAAATGGCCTAGTGCATTAGTGGCAATCAAAACGTATTTAATAATTACGCCCGGTTGCAAACAAAATGTTATAATTGCATTTTCTAAATTTAAATCTTATATGAGATAGCAAACTGGATTTAACATATTATTATGTTCAATAAAGTCACAAACTACATATGGGTAAATAAAAATCCACGCCAAAAGCTCATTGTAAATATGTCATTCAGTTTAGTTTGATGCAATTATACCGTTTTGTTCGCCAGCTCCTCCTATAAGAAAAATGCGATCGCGCCCGCCGAAAAACCGCAGAGCTTGCGGGCGACGCCCGCAAAGCTCGCGGGCGCCCGCTGCCCGCCGGTTCTGCGGGAGCCGCGAGCAACCGCCAACTCTGCGGGAGTAAATCGCGTCGTGAGTTTTGCACTCGACATTTGTATGAATTTCGAGTGTTGCGGGCCCGCAACCGCGGCGGGCGCGGGTGCGAACCGCTCCGTGAGCGCTCTCTCTTACGTGCATCCTAAAATTAGGCTTAACTATCAATATACTTTTTGCTTACCTATAAAACCCATATTTAATACGTTGTAAGTATAGAATGTAAGTGGGTTGCCAGTTAAATTGGACATAGTATTCTAACAATTTTTGTGATAGAATTACATTAGTCGAATTTGACTGCTGCGTGCTATTTGTAATGCCCGACCAATATCGACTGCATTAAATTCAAATTCAAATAAAGTTTATTCAAAATTGATTCAACACTGTACAGTTTTTGAACTAGCTAACTAAATGGGTGGTCGCATATAATTTTATTTTCCAAATTGTTGGATTTCGCATTCTTTGTTTGTTTCAATGACGATTGTGTATATTAAACGAGGTTTTATTCAATTGTGGCATAGCAAATAACAGTATTTTTTCAACATGGTAAATATTCCACCTTTTTTCTACATTGAAAAAAACAAAATTATTTTATTATAATATGTATAGATCGACCAGAATCTCATGAAAAATAGGGAAATGAAATTCCAAGGTTAGCAACACTACGGCCGCCCTAGCGATAAACAAAGCAACTGACATTTTTTGTGAAATTGACTTTTTGCATTAACAAAAGTTTTATGTCGAGTAGTTTTTTAACAACCACAGTTTAATATTTCAAATAACTTGAACCGTTTACTGAAATTTAAATTGCCCAAACAAAGTAACTAGAATATAATAGAATAGAAATAGAATAGAAAAGTTTTTTATTCAAATAAACTTTTACAAGTACTTTTGAATAGTCAAATGAATCTACTACTGGTTCGGAATGCCATTCCAACCGAGAAGAACCAGCAAGAAACTCGGCGGTTGCTCTTTTCCAAATTTACAATATCAATATAACAATTTTATGTTAAGTACATGATTGAATTGCCGTCTCGCGCATTGCTGGAACGAGTCAAATCCACGCCTTTTTATCATTTATATAAGTAATCTTCAATTTTATTCAGATAAACTTTCACAAGCGCATACGAATTACGAATCGACAAATGAATCTACCACAGGTTCGGAATGGTGCTTACAATTCTACACATGTGAAGAAGGGCAGACAAAAGTAGCCCCATTTCCGACGGTGGCACCCGTTCACGAGCATGACGCATGATCCAGCCATTGCTTCGCTCAACCATATTCGAGGGAACGTAACAACCCGCACCACACGACACCACCACAGAAATGTTTAAAGAGAGCGTGACATACTTAGGCTACCCATGATCAAAGCATCGAATTGAACACCAATAATCAAATACTCATTTTAAGACATGAGTTAAATTTTCTTAGATTGTTTCCAAGCAACTTGTCATTGAGAAATTGCTCCATGCTTTTTTATCATTTATATAATCTTCAATTGTATAATATGCTTTTTTTATGAGCATATTTTTAATAGAGTTCTTAAACTTGTGTAAAGGCAAGTCTAACTGCACTCACTAACCCGGAATATAAATGCAAAAACCAAGTAAACAACAAGCACAACACAAAAACAAAGTAATTGGATGTTGATTACTTTGTTTTTGTATTTAAAATGCAGTTGCTGGATTTTTCGTTTCTTGAAACGATCCCAGGTAAGGTGCTCTGAATGTAATTACTTTGTTTATCACTAGGGCAGCCGAGTTAACCTAGTGTTGCTTACTACAAAATTTAACTTCCCCATTTTTCATGAGATTGTGGTCGATCTATATACGCTAAAACAATTGTACAGAGAACGTATATAAGGGCTGGCGGTTTAAATATTATAGCGTGCACTATATTTACTCCGCCCACCCTTCCGGTACCTATAAACATGCAGAAATACCATAATTATTATGCTGCACGTTGTATCAACAGATTTGTCTGTTTTAGGGGATTATTGCTTTTACGAGTATTTAACATCGTATCCCAGTCTAATAAAGTAATAGCTAATTAATTTAGTACTTAAATATATCATTACTTATCATGATTATATCATTATAGTTAATTATAGTTAATATTCCTTAAATCTATACATATAATAAAATCGTAAACTTGCCGTATCTGTACATTAAAGATGTTTGCAAAATAATGACGGGGGATATTAGGGATAAGTAATAGAACGTAAAAAAGCTATTTTTGAAATTTTTGTCTGTTTGTCTGTTTATCTGTTTAAATCTAGTAATATAATAAAACTGTAACAGATCCAATTCTGTACATTGAAGATTTTTGAAAATTTCTTTTGGAGGGCATTCTATAATCGATACTGAAGCCAAAACTGTAATTTTTTTCATTTTTGTCTGTCTGTCTGTCTGTCTGTCTGTCTGTCTGTCTGTCTGTCTGTCTGTCTGTCTGTCTGTCTGTCTGTCTGTCTGTCTGTCTGTCTGTCTGTCTGTCTGTCTGTCTGTCTGTCTGTCTGTCTGTATCTTGGCCGCGCATCACGCCGAAACTACTGAACGGATTCAAATGAAACTTGGTACGATTTGAGTTTATACTCCGAGGTAGGACATAGGATACTTTTTATCCCGAAATTCAGCACGGTTCCCTTGGGAGAGGGGATGAAAGTTAAAACGTGTATTTAGCTGTAATTCATTAACGCGTTGTTCGATTTCACTCATTCTTTCTTTATTAGAAAGGTAGTATTTTATATATTATCCCGTAAATATTTCAAGGTCATAGGTTTATTAGTTCAGAAATGACAGACAGTTATTGGGTTCAAATAACTTGGGACGCGGATGTTTGTACGTACGGCTTATTTTAAACTGGCGTGCGTTTAAATTTATGTTTGTCGGCCTGTCTATTTGTTCCAGCTAATCTTCGAAACGGCTTGATCAATTTTGATGGAACTTTCAATGGCAGATAGGTGATGTTAAGGAGTAACTTAGGATACATTTAGTTTAGGTACAAAAAAGAATTATGGGGTCCAATCCGATTCTATATAAAAACCTATATCCATGCGAACGAAGTCGCGGGGGTCGGCTAGTAAAATATAACATAAAAAATATAGTTACATTTTGTATCACGTACGATAATATAGTATATAAATAAAAGTTCGTGGTAATAAAATCACAATAATTGACCGAAACGACTCACCTTATTGATTGTAAATTTGTCAATTTGCATGTAATTTGGACACAACATTTGTTTTTAAATTTCTCATAATATACCACACACGTTCTTTGGGGATTCCCACCCTGCCCCGATTATTCAGATATTTTTAAGTATTTGCAAATTAATTTAAATCAAGCTTTGTTTTTTATATTATGTTAAAGAGTTTTGAAAAGCAACGAATTTGATCTAAATCAATAAAACCTTGGCATTTTGCTAGTGATGACTGAGGAGTAAGAATAGAATAGAAAAGTTTTTTATTCAAATAAACTTTTACAAGTGCTTTCGAATCGTCAATTGAATCTAACAGTGGTTCGAAATGTCATTATGGATCCAAAACATGGCCGCTAACTATGGGCTTCATATTAAGAAGCTTCAGGGTCACTCAGGAACCGATGGAGAGAGCAATGGAGGTCAGATTATTCTTACGGGATCAAATCAGAAATGAGAAAATCCTTAGGAGAACCACAGTTACCGACATAGCTCATTTAATCTCAAAATTGAAGTGGCGATGGGCGGGGCACATGGCTCAAAGTATCTATAGACGTTGGGGTCCCAAGCTGCTCCAGGACCCCAACCACCGATCACCGCGAAATGCAGCGTTGGAAGACCACACACTACATGGAAGAGTGATCTGAAGCAAATTGCTAATAGTCGCTGTGTGGCGATCCTTGCAAGAGACCTTTGTCCAGCAGTAGAGGTTGAGACGACGACGAAAACTTAGATTAAGCATTAATTTTACTATATTGCTATATCTAATAGATGACAATATATTTTGCTGACGCTCTTTTTTCTACAGCTACCCTAGTTTATAATCATCATTTATGTGCAGGCGTTTTACAATAATGTGTTTACATAATATGTAACTCATAGATAGATCGCAATAAGTTACATAAAACTGTGATTGTTAACTTATCAGTTATTATTAATTTGTAACTTTGAAATGCGAATGAGATACATAATTAAAACAATAAAAATACTAATGAAAATTCCATAGAACCAGCTCATGTCGCCTACTAGTCTTCCCATTTACATAAATCACCAATAAATTATCATTTCGACAAATAGTTATTGAGTAGGTAACTAGTTGAGATTAAAATCTTTGGAATTTGCAGTAATACGTCGACTGTAATTAATTATTTATTATACATCTTTGTTTCATTCCTATCTTATGAGCCTGCGCACATAAAAGACGAATAATTTAACAAAAAAAATTAATATAAATAATAAAAATACCTATTACCTATAACTAAGATTCACCTAAGAAACAGTTGTTGTGAATAAGTAGGTATATTATGTCTATTGTGTGCACGTTTTTTAAGATATTTAAATACTGGACCTGATTCCGGATATAAAATTAATGTTCTAATCATAAATTAAGATTTTTGTGTAAATTTTATTATTCCTTTTGCTTGTATTGTTTGTCTCTTATGGTATTTACGTTAAGCATCTCCGGATAGGAGATTATGTTTTATATTCTTTTTACGATTAATAATTTTATAGACAATTACTTTTGATTTTATAACAACGTTTTTATTATGTAAATTTCAGCTCCAACGCTATTACATCCATTTTTTAAAACAAGCAATTTTTAGGTCGAGGTTTGTCTGAAAACATTTTTTAAAGAACATTTTTGTGCATGTAGTAGGAATCTTATCATACCTAGCTACCTTCAAAACTGGAACGAAATCAAGTCAAAGAAAGCCACACCGGATGTCTTATGAAATTAATTAGTTGTTTTAGATTTCCAAACCGACATCAGCTTGAATTTATTGCTGCATTTGTTTACTTAAATGCCATATATATCGCCATTATCGATTATTCATCGAGTTTATAATAGTCGGAGAGACAACCTTAACATTTTCAATTAATCGAATGCATTAAGCGGCACATTCCTACTTTGAATTAGAATTGAATAGTATATTTGACATGTAAAAATATAAATATTTATATGAAATTATATAAAGTATATAATTAATAATATTAAATGCCAATCAATCTATAACTTAAAGAAGATTGATAAAATATAAACATTTTCAATTTATTTTTATAGTTTTCCATATTTGGATGAGGTTAAGATGTTTAGTGAGCTGGTTTAAATCAAGTTCGATCAACTATTCTATTTTTTTTTAATCTAATCTTCCCAAGACCGCTTAATATTTACAAATAATTTTATTTGTAATACATTCATATTAAATTTTTTCTCCATAGGACTACTAGGACACTTAACATTTAGAAATGCTAATGCTCAATATGTTAGTAACATTATGTCTTAGATATAATATAACACGAGGATGTAATGAGAGGCAATATTCACAGTGGGGGACGGTCGCAACATAAATGCATCTTTACACTTGAATAATAAAAGTGTTTAAAACTTTCACCGCTAGGGATTTTTCTATAACAGGTCAATCTTAAAATTAGTTGTTCTATTGTTCAAGCACTTAAAGTATTCAGAAGAACTGATTATTTGGGTCTTTAGGTGAAGCTGTTTCTATCTATGAGTATGTACGATCGAGTACATTTTTCGTGTGTCCGATTGTAAAGGAATAGCTGAAGAAGCGTAGCGTTTATTGACACAGGAAAATCGGGATTTCTGGGCTCTATTTTTCTCCTGACCGAGACTAGTCGACTACGCAGGAGATATTATAGTGCACAACTGTGATAGATAGACACATAGATACATAGATGCCACTAGTCGTAGCCACCAGTGGCCCAGTGTGCGGGGGCTGTAAGTTGGTATATACCTAGTGAGAATGTGCATAAAATGGCGCCTCATTGTGGCCGATTCTGTTGTACATAATCTCTAAATCTAAACTAAAATGACAGGTCTAAATATATTCCTGTCTCTTTCACAATCCTCCCTGCTAAAGGGGATAGCACTATTTTTAAACCTGTCAATTTAGTTTAGGTTTAGAGATTTTGTACAACAGAATTAGCCACAATTGTATACGTATACCAATTGTCACTCTCTATTATTTATCGTTTATCTGTACACGGCTTAACATGCACTTAAAATAATAATTACGTGAGATATCTTAAAGTCAATGACCATGACACATTTTTGTGTAATGCTTAAATTTCTAGAAAGCAACTCATCTGAGTTCGTCTTTATCACGCTTCAAATCTGCGTCATAAATTTCTGAGTAGATTAAAGTTAATCGCGATAATCTAGCCTGTAAACTTTGGTATGATAGGTACTATTAACTAGCTATTTAATTTTTGATTATAATATTTACTACTACACTACTACACTTACTATTATAGAAACTGCTAAAACAAAAACATCAAAAAATTTCAACTTAAGATGCATTTTGTTTATCACCGATGGCTTGAATAAAATATAGCAGAGTATTTGCCTAAACAAACAATCAAAAACTAGACTTTTTGCTCTATACGTTTTTTCTTGTAATAGAACATTATCGCAGAATTATGCTAAATTATCTATAATATAATAAGACTGTAACAGATCCAATTCTGTACATTGAAGATATTTTGAAAATTTTTATTGGAGGGCACTCTATAATCGATACTGAAGCCAAATCTGCAATTTGTTTCATTTTTGTCTGTCTGTCTGTCTTTCTGTCTGTCTGTCTGTCTGTCTGTCTGTCTGTCTGTATCTTGGCCGCGCATCACGCCGAAACTACTGGATGGATTCGAATGAAACTTGGTACGATTTGAGTTTATACTCCGAGGTAGGACATAGGATACTTTTTATCCCGAAATTCAGCACGGTTCCCTTGGGAGAGGGGATGAAAGTTAAAACGTGTATTTAGCTGTAATTCATTAACGCGTTGTTCGATTTCACTCATTCTTTTTTTGTTAGAAAGGTAGTACTTTATATATTGTGTCGTAAATATTTCAAGGTCATAGATTTTTTAGTTCAGAAATGACAGACATTTATTGGGTTCAAATAACTTGGGACCCGGATCTTTGTACGTACGGCTTATTTTAAACTGGCGTGCGTTTAAATTTATGTTTATCGGTCTGTCTATTTGTTTCAACTAATCTCAAAAACGGCTGGACCGATTTTAATGGAACTTTCAATGGCAGATAGGTGATGTTATAAGGAGAACTTAGGCTACATTTAGTTTTGGTACATAAAAGAATTATGGGATCCGTTCCGATCCTATATAAAACCGCGAACGAAGTTGCGGGGGTCAGCTAGTCTACATAATATTATTTTATTATACAAGTCAGTGCTGTTTTGGTAATTTATTTATTCTCGTTCGATAGTTGCTAGGTGAATGTGAATCAATCGGGGTTAGGGTTACTGAATTAATCCAATTGATATAGGAAGCCTCTTAGTGTAGGTACCTGTGCGTCGATCTTACTTGAGAGTTTTTCAATAACATTACATTGATGCAATGTTGCTAATATCCTTCAGAAATTCCTAGTTACCTGCCCTAAAATGGACGTTTGCGAGGAACGCAGGCAGTCACTGATATTCCTACCTTTGCGTAAGTACCTACTATAAAAGCTGTTTAAAATGATGTAAAAAATTGCATTGAAATCAAATAAAAGCGGATTGCGAATTCGTACTAATTTAGAGGAGAGCTTTGTTCTCGACGATACCATGTAACAATTGTAATGTAATAAAACCAAATCAATTGGACAATTCTATTTGTACTATGAAACAAAAATACAGTTTATCAGTAAATTAAGTATAGTCGAAAATTTTTGAGATATGTGAAACTTTAAGCATATAATAAGTATGTCAGCAAAAAATATAATAATTTATGATTTAGGTACTTTATTTTCGTCGGAAAGGCTTAATCAATTAGTGAAAATTTATGCCCCCGGTCAAGAGCAAATTAAATAGTTACGTAACATAACAAAGTCTGATTTATAGGCTCGGAATTTTGCCAATTTGCCAAAGCCACACTAAATAAATTGTGGAGTCAGACGAATTAAAATATCGTCGCCAATATGTGAAAAGTAGCGTTGGCGTGCGGTCTGAATTAATTTAGTAGTGATTTTGTTTGTCGTATTTTGTAGGTAGTCTGGGAACGTTTTAACAAGTTTTTGTGTACCTACCGACACGGCAGAAAATTATCAAAATGCTCATAGGTAGGTAATAATTATCGGGCACGGAAATACTAGACGTTTCATATTATGGTGACTTCAGACAAGGCATTCCATTTTAAATACACAACGCTGGCGGGTTAAGCTGCCGCATTTAGGTTTTTTTATTCAACTACAAATTACCACTTGACTGCAATCTCACCTGATGGTAAGTGATGATGCAGTGTCTAAGATGGAAGTGGGCTAACTTGGAAGAGGTATGCATACCCTTGATCGGTTTCTACACGGCATCGTACCGGAACGCTAAATCGCTTGGTACCGGTAGGGTGATAACCAGCCATGGCTGAAGCCTCCCACCAGACCAGACCAGAGACAATTTAGAAATTATAAAAGTCCAAATTGCCCCTGACGGGAATTCAACCCGGGGCCTCCCACTTATAAGACCACAGCGCTCATCACTACGCCAGGGAGGTCGTCAAATAAAAGGAACATCTTAAAAAAGTCAGCGAAAATTGAGTTTCGACTACAGAAACCCAAAATTGTATGTAACGTATTGATCAATCAGGTTTGAAATAAAATTATTATAAATAAATCTTTTGTTGACAAATTGACAGTAAAACGCAAATGTTTTAAATATTTTTTGTTGGTAACGCAAATAAGCATTGTTACGTGTATTGCCTGGGCTCTTCGGGGCAGTAGGTTAAGAGTGAAGTGAATCAACGTGTTGAATCACAATCTCTATCAGCTCTACGGAGAGCGCTGACACTAATTAATGTCCCCTCTCGAAGCTATCGGTGTATTGAGACGTATCTACGAAAAGCATTGGCATGGCTACTTAGTTTTGGTATTTGTCTCATGCTATCGGTTGATTACGTAGTTAAAACAAGTATAAATTGAAAATTTAAAAAAACCCTGACATTCGCCATTTTATGGCGGCGGCCATCTTAGATTTGCATAGTGCTATTCTACTAGTCAAGCCCTTTCATTTGATACCTATATTAAGGGAGTCGTGACAAAATATGTAATCCGCCATTTTGTAGCAGCGGCCATCTTAGACCGATTTTCTTCAAACACAGCTAACAACACTCTCGACTAATTCACCTTTCAAACAAAAAAAAACCGCATTCAAATAGGCCCACCCGTTTGAGCGTCACAGGGGAACAGACAGACACACACACACACACACACACAGACACGTCAAACTTATAACACCCCGTCGTTTTTGCGTCAAGGGTTAGCAACGCGTGAACGTATGACCTGAAACTTGGATATTTTGGTGTAGAATGTTGACCCAAAATCGAATATTGAAGAAATCCAATTAATTTGTTTTTTAATGAGGTACAAAGTTTAGTTTTTCTTTTTTACCAAATTAGTGTATTAGGTATTGTTAGTGTAGTTATATAGTAGATCTTTTTGATCTTTTTGTGTGTTCGATATAGTAGATCTTTTTGTGGTTTTTAAAGTTACATTATTCGGAATTTATAAGTTTACTATTTTGTTGTTTATACGTTGCGTGTATGCATGTTACTTAGTTGGTATTTTTTTTATTTTACGCCTACACGTAATGGACAACCATACTGATAATATGTATTAAAATAAGAGTTGATTGTTATGTATGGAAGTTGTAAGTGTAAATAAATAATTTTTCACGTGGCTCCCATTAATATCGAACCGTTCTATATTAGAACAATGACTTGTATAAAAAACTATGTTGTAATCGTTTTCTGAAAAACTGACCGTAATTACATTATGATTCGACGAAACGGCTTATCGGCCAGTACCACATATCTTTGTACAATACTTAACCATCCTTAGGCATTTATAAATCATATTAAGTATATACATTAATTTATGCAAGTGGGTCGCCTTTGTTACTTTGTGTCAAAAATATCAAAAGGCTTTTGAAACTGAAAGGAAAAACACATGGTTAATATGTGTTTAGTGCTTGAATGTTTTCATCGTTGACAACTTTGCACTTGACCGCGATCCTTAATGATATTAAGTGATACTGCAGTCTAAAGCCATACCTACTTGCAACATCAGTGGTTTAGGTGGTACAGATAAATTGCGCAGATAAAACAGCGCAACAAAATCTATCCAGAAAGGACCTATTCTATGTTTGTTACTTGCATCAGTTTTCTACGTAGCACATTTCAGGTAAGGGGTCTAAGAAATGTGATAAGAACATTGATTAGAAAGCACCTGAGCCGACACGAAAAACACAATATTTCCTGAAAAATCGCGACAAACGACATGAACTGAAAATATAATTTTTAGTTTTTGATATAAACTTTTATTAGGAATGTACAACACACCGTGCACCGCACACACAGTACAACGACCTTAAAACGTCCTGAAATTGATAATTTCAGGACGTTTTAAGGTCGTTGTACTCGAGGTAGGTATGTAAGTACACTTAAACTCTATTACTAGATCTATCATCTAACCTTACGAGCCTAGCACGAACTAACCTACTAACCTGTAGGCAGAGGGCAAAGTGGCGGAAGCGCGCAAAATTCAGCTGCCTTTGCAAGCAATTAATATACTTATTAAGTTTTTGACGCAACAAATTATTACGATGTAACCAGTAACACAATGTGAGGTTTACCTAGTAACTACAACAAATTAATTATATGTACTTCTTCGACCATTGTTAATTTTAAGTCGAAACGAATTATTTTATTGATCGAAAAATTTTTTTTTCATGAAATATATTCGACCTTGCCATATCTATATCTATATCTATCTTCTATCTATATCTATACATCTATCTATCTATACATATAATAAAATCGTAGACTTGCCGTATCTGTACATTGAAGATTTTTGCAAAATAATAACTGAGGGATGTTAGGGATAAGTAATAGAACGTAAAAAAGCTATTTTTGAAATTTTTGTCTGTTTGTCTGTTTATCTGTTTGTCTGTTTGTCTGTTTATCTGTTTGTCTGTTTGTCTGTATGTTTGTGCGCGCATCACGCAAAAACTACTGAATGGATTGAAACGAAACTTGGTACGATTTAAGTTCATACTACGGAGTAACATATAGGATACTTTTTATCCCGAAATTCAGCACGGTTCCCTAGGGAGAGAGGATGAAAGTCAAAACGTATATTTAGCTGTAGGTAATTCAGTAACGCGTGGTCCGATTTCATTCAATCTTTTTTTGTTAGAAAGTAGATACTTTAAAGATTACTGACTAACCTCTAAAAGGATGGATCGATTTTGATGGGACTTTCAGTGGCGGATGTTTACATTCTGATCTACCTAAACATCCGCCAGTAAACTTTTAACAGTTTTTAGCGTGATATGAGCTCAAAGGAGCTTAGGAAAAACAAAATGATTCCTATGGGATTTTTAAAAAGTAATATATGTATATCCACGCGAACGAAGTCGCGGGTGTCCGCTTGTTGGGTAATAAAGTAGGTGTACAGTCCCTGAGTGTCTAAGGAGAAAATTGAGGTTGATATCTCTGCAGATCATTAATTGAAAAAGGTTCTCCTTACCATGTCACATCATGAAATAGTCGCCTTGTAGGAAAGCATCAACTTTGCTGCTTCTACCCACCAATACGTGGGTACAACAAAAGGTTCATAGAACATCTCATTCATAATATATTATTCTATCTCAAATAATTTTGCTTTACAAATATTTTTACAAGCATTTACTGAAACGCACGCTTCTTCTAATTTTTAACTTGTAAGTTTATTGTTTATTTATATTGGTTTACTACATACGATAGAGTGGTGAATCTACTAGACTTGAACTAGTGTCGTTTCCTTGTAAACGACGCATATTAACAATTAAATGCTTCTGTCTGCACCTCAGACTATTAAAATAACACTCGAATGTAATTTTCCGTCATTATATTTGTTTGTTACTATTGAATTTTAATGCGTGGGTGGTTCTTTGTCGAAGGTTAATCACATTATTGTGACCTCTACAGGATATTTCATTGTATAAAAAATCTGTGATCTCAGTAAACAAATAACTTGAGAGGGTGGTTCGTCATATTTTTGACCGCATAATATAACGCGTTAACGTTGACCGAATAGGGCAACCGAAACTAGTAGGTTCAAATATTGGCTCAGTAAATGTTTCTTTTTTGCTAGAATATTCTAGGGAATTCTTAACTTGCATGGTAATATAAAAATAACACTATGGGATACAAGTATAAATTAAAAATTTAAAAAACCCCAGACATTCGCCATTTTGTGGCAGCGGCCATCTTAGATTTGCAATAGTGCTATGCTACTAGTCAAGCCCTTTCATTTGATACCCATATTAAGAGAGTTGTGAAAAAATATGTAATCCGCCATTTTATAGCGGCGGCCATCTTGGACCGATTTTCTTCAAACATAGCTAACAACACTCTCGACTAACTCACCATTCAAACAAAAAAAACCGCATTTAAATCGGCCCACCCGTTTGAGCGCCACAGGGGAACAGACAGACAGCCACACACACACACAGACACGTCAAACTTATAACACCCCGTCCTTTTTGCGTCGGGGGTTAAAAACGAAAACTGTAATTCAAAACTACACGAAATAGGACGGTCGTGGTTCAAAGAATTTTAGCATGACCGTCAGTTCTTAATTCATGCTAGACCATACATGCCAGACTATATTGTAAAACTTCAGATGCACATGATTTAAAGAAAAGAAACCATGACTGATAATTGAGAGAATAATGTATAAGGTTATCCTGTATAAAAAACCTGAACCTATTGCCGTTTTTACATTAAAGTCAACAGGTAAATCACGCAAGTAATTATTTATTGTAGGAACGTAGGAAAACTTAAACCTTCGACAAACCATCACAGTGAAGTCGACAAGGTTCCTATTATATACCAACCTAGTAACAAATAATACCGTGAGTACACGACAAGCTCTTAGTATCATGTTCATATTACGTCACGGCATGTGTATAAATCCCGTGCACCTAGGTTGCGGTTTCGCTAAAATCCACCAAGTAATTGTTCTGGCATGCGGTCGCACGGTGTCATCCAAATAACCATATATTCTTCTTGATACCCGAGCCTTGATAGTGTCGACCGTATTCACGTTGTATTACGCAATAGTATTAGGTAGGTGGATAGCTGTATTATACCAGATTAGCATGTTTGCAGTTTCAACACAAAAATTCTTTCTTAATCAAATGAGGATTTTAAGTGGAATTTCGCGTTTATAGACTGTAAATTCTGTGATGAGCCAAGAAAAATATGTGTACAGGCGGTACCTACTCGGTGGTGGTTTGACCAAGTTCGTGTTCTGATTACAACACGCGAAAGTCTTTTAGGTCACTTTTAGTAGTCTATACTTTTAAAGTAGGCGAGATGTGGAAAATCTTAATAATGAACCTTTCCGTGTTGAATTTCTTTCATAGAATAGGTCTAATATAATTTTTTTTTAAATCTTGAATACGTTAAGATCCATCCACTATAACAGCTCCTTAACGTGCCACTGCTGGGCACAGACCTCCTTTTTTCAAGGAAAAAGGGATTCAGAGTTTAGCCTGCCACGCTGCTCCAAGGCGGGTTGGCTTGGCTTTAGCGATTTTTGTCAGTCATGATAGTAATAATAACCGGGACTGATGGTTTAACATGCTCTCCGAAGCAAGGGGGTGAAACACCGCTAAATCCCAACTCCTACCGTTGTTACCTACTGCTGTTTATTGGTATAGGTACAATAAGTTTTATAGCAAACAATTGTTGTTTTATTTTTTGTTTGCTCTTGACTTGATACAGTAAAATGACTTCAAGGAATTCGGAACACACAAAATAAACAAACACCAAGTTCAAACATGTTGAACATAATTTGGGACGCGTGCTACATGGTTCCTAGGTATGTAGGATTCTATTTGATTACATAATGTACATTTCGCTTATCGCAATATTTGCAGAGCAATTATAAAAACAAATTCAACATAGGTGGCGTACGAAAATCTTACATTATGAGCATTTTAACGTAGCGGGCGTGCGCTCGCATTAATTAGCTGGCTAAGGTTTGACAACAAATACTTATAAACAGCGGCGAAAATTCCAGATCACAGTTTTGTAATGGCCTCAACACTTCACACAAAGCCATGTGTTCGTTTAAAATATGAGCTAAACTCTTCATTGAACATGCAACTGTAATGTACAGACAGCATAAGTTGATGGCTTACTGGAATGTACAGTCAACACCTCAAACTCGCAATATCAATTAGCGTCAATTTACACCGCGGTGGAATGGAATGGAAGCGACTTTTTGCAACGAAATTGTACATAGCTAAATGAACTTTATGTCAATTGCATAACATACAAATTAAATAGTAGCCAAAAAAGGTCGCGCGTCTTCCGCGGAATTCTCGCGCATTCTCGAGAATTTCCCTATAGCTACTATTTTGTGTATTATACAATTGACATAAAGTTCACAATGCTTTGTAAAAAAAATTCGTTTCCATTCCATTCCGCGGCGGTATAAATTGGGCCTAAGTCGATATTACTCTGAAAGGTTACTTAACTTTAAGGGATTTACGTTTACTTATATGAGAGTACTTGCAATATTTTTAATGTAATAGTAGAATTCAGTAGACTCTAATTGCAGCTTGATTCTGAATTTGCAAGCCCTATTTATATTTTATGTAATTGACTGTATGTCCACTTGAATTGCCGTTCGCGCTATTCTGCCAGTTATGGCTATGCGATTGCATTGTCAAACAATAATAACAACCAAAAGTAACATATTATACTTCATAGAATTGGCATCGATGATTAGTAAATTAGTATAAAACGAAAAATAAAAGTAAGAATTTTTAGCCTTGGTAGGTTGGTAATAGTAGTTTATGAAACGGTTGCATAATAGAGGTTATTAAAACACGAGTGTTAGTTTAAAAAACGAGCCGCAGGCGAGTTTTTTAATAGTATTACACGAGTGTTTTAATAACTAATTATGTAGAGTTTCATACACTACTTTATCTAAACTCATATCTTAAAATCCAAACCATAAAATCTTGGTAATATTTGTCGTGAGTTTTCTTTGATTTTGCTGGCAAAAGATTGTTGGTCGGTGGTCAGGTGGAGTTAAATTCTCTTCAGTATCACTGCTAGACATTTTTCCGCACAATAAAAACCATGTCTTGTAAAGTTTTGAGTAACAAATAAAAAATTTAAATATTATAACTAGCGTATGGCGCCAAAATTCAGTTGTTACCATAGAGATTCTTCTTCTTTTTCGGTTTGTCCCTTTCGGGACAGGCCAAGATCGTTGACCATACAGCCTGGGTTACCATAGAGAAATTAATAGTAGTAGAGGAGTCCTAATGTCCTATAGAAATTAGTGGATCGGAAAATAGCTCAAGCTTATCAAAAATTTAATTTTTAATAGTTATTAATTTTTAGTAGTTATTTTTAGTAGTTACTTAATTTTAAGTAAACTTAATTTTTAGTAGTTACTCTTCTGCAATTTAACACAATTCACAATGTTTAACGCGTTTGTACAGTTACACACATCTACTGTAAGGAGGTCGCACGAATTTCCCGCCATGGCTCAAAAATACCAGAACCCAGTTCGCCTGTACTATAATGTAGAAAAAATTATTTTATAACATTACTTTGCAATAATTTCCTAACAAAGTAGTGTTATAATGAATTTTTTTAATTTTTTTTTTAAATATTATAGATGTATGTGAATAAAGTAGTCCAATATATGACACATTTTGATTTCATATTCGGGATTTTAAGATATGAGAGTAGATAAAGGTTTTTTTTTAATGCTTGTCCCTCTTGCATGACAAGAGATGTTATTTTTAGTCTTTTTATTTCGTTTTATTTTTACTCTTACAAGTTACATTATTACGTTCTCCAGCGGTATTATTATACTATTCGGTTGTTGTTGTTAGAGGTTGTAAAGTTTCCTAACCATCATCATTCCATTTTTGAAAACGAACTTCGTGTTTTCGCGCCGTTCGGTCGGATGCACTCGCGTACTCTGAGCGTATGTTTGCAGAGTGGTTTTGCAGCGTTGCTCAGGCACGCACTCTCCAAATATTTGCCGGCTGAGGCATTACTGACGATTACCTGGATTTTGGTTTAACACGACTATCGACTTGTGAAGTTACTCTCGCTACCTATATATTTATATATTTATTTACTTTGGACAACCAAAAAATTGTTACATCAATAAAAAATAAAAAACTTAAAAAAACTAAGTATACAAATACACATAATTAGAGGCACAACTTATTAAAGGTTTATTAAATCTAGACGCATGAAGTGCGGCAGGCCAAGTTCCGGCCTTGTTGCATACATACTTACCACAACTAACACAAAAATTACTTAATTAAAATTAATTAAAACGTATGTGTGAAAAAAGCTTTATTATATTTACACGTTATGTCAGGTTCAACTTAGGAAGGACAAATGATAAAATAAGTTATACTTACTTGAATCCTAGGTACTAAATCATGGACGTAAAAAAATTACGTGTGTGACTGGAAAAAGGTTTTGTCTCTACATACTTACTTAATTATTGTTTACAGCTCTGTGTAACAAACATAAGGCAAGAATAAAATATACTTTTTCAACAAAGAATAAAAAACACTTCATGGAAATATATTAGCCACTTCAGTATTTCTGGTAAGTAAGTACCTAGCTCTTGACCCCGGGCGTTCAAAACACTTAGGTAATAATCAGGACCGTATGCTAATAAGATTAACAGTTTCTCAAATAGCTGTGCGCAATTAGTATGACTAACACTGAAACTTGCTTTCTTAAGCGTTTTTTTATTAACAGGTTTGCGCTTCAACACGATCTTATCGTAAAGGCATGGACAGACATGAAGCGTGAGGACAGCGTGATATGAAAAACTGTAGGTGTAGGTACGTCACACAGCCTAGCGCGTCGACAGCGGCGTGCGTAACGGGGTGTCCTACGTCAGCGACAAACGCAACAGCGCGACATGATACGACGCGACGCGAAAATATCAGACAGTAGCTGAACCTGCATGTGGCCTATGTTGTCGTGTGGACAACTTTGTAATTTTCTATGGGGTCGAATCGTGTCCCGTCGTGTCGCGTCGCGTCGCGTCGCGTCGCGTAGTATTCGTCGCTCACGCAGGACACCGCGTAAACGCCTTCTAAAGAGCAGACCCCATTGGGAGCGAAACCAAGTTCGTTTCGCTTAGTTCACGCCGCTACCGCGAAGCGGTTTCGTAACGCTCATGTCGCTAGACCGCTTCGGTTCGCCGCTACATGAGGCCTGCGCCTTAAGCGCAACGGTCTCCAACAGTGTTCATTGGAGCCGAGATGCAGCATCTTTTTGGTACTCAAAATCAGTATCATTTACTTTGGTATACCGGCGGCGACTTAGGCCTTTAGGACACCTCCGCTGCATCTCTCATGATTTGTCGGTATAACGCAAGCGAAACTGCCTATTCTAATTTATAACGCAGAGATTTGTCATTTGACTAAAAGTGACTCTTTCCCATGCGGTTCTGATGAATGATGATATACTCAGATGTCTGATACACTTATGCGTTCGGTTTCAACATATTATTATTTCACGGCGCGGTGAAACAATATATCATCAAAATACACAATACAATATACAATACGGTTTGCTGGGGGCATAGCCGAAATCGCGTGGGAAAGAGATGCCCGTTGATTCATGGTCAAATCTCTGCTTTAGAGCAGGCAGTTTTGCTTCTTTCATACAATGGATAAGTCACGCTAGAGATTCAGCGGTTATTCCATATTTATTTCGCGGCTAAGCTCTGCTACAGAACACAAAGAGGTGCGCCCGACTCACCTCCGTGTTTTGATTTCATTATACATATGTACCAATTTTAACTGTATATCTGAGTAAATAGAGCTAAGTTTAAGTTGTTATACATAAATGTATAACATTTATGTATTATACATGATTTATATGTTAGATATCATGATATAGATGTTGCGCCTCGGCTCCCCTGGTACGCGTAGAGCAGTAGTTCCCAAAGTGGTCCAGGTGGACCCCCAAGGGTCCACGGGAGACTCGACGGGGTCTACGTTGGCGTGACAAAAAAATGGGGGTTCACGAGTTGTAAGCGGGGGTCCACGAAAATTTATCTGCTTTCGATAGTGAAGACCTAAAATGTTGGCTTGACTTCATCTACTTAACAATGTATGCAGATAATATTTTAAGAAGCTTAGCGACTGTTACTTGTAAAAACTTGCATATTCCATATTCAGTACTTAACTTTACTTTACAGAACTTTACTTTTTTGACGTCCACTCACAGTACAATCAATTAACCAATCAATTCTCACTTTTTTCGAAAATTATTGATTCAACTCAACTCAGCCGCAATGCAAACCATAGTAAGATCTAACCTTCACATTTTTTGTCGAGTTTTGGGAATATGGTAGAAATGTAGCTACAGGGGGTCCATCGGAACAAGCTAAATTTTGAAAGTGGTCTATGAGGAAAAAAGTTTGGGAACCCCTGGCGTAGAGCATTACAGTTCTAATTGGTTTAAAACTTCTAGGAAATTCTAAAATAGGTAGGTATCATATAAGTTGGTTTTCAAAACAGGAAAATAATTTAGTAAGCATTTTGAAATCTAACAAAATTATGGTTTACTTTTTTTTTCATCAAATAAGGAAAATTGCAAATAATTCCCAAAGTATTCATTAAAAACAGCGACTTAGTAAATACTTCATAGGTATTATATAACATGCTCGCAAATCATAATATTGTTAATACTTGTAATGTTATCACGATTAGGCATACCAATATCACGACTGAAAATACCCAATGACTTCAGCGCAATTAGGTAATGCAAGCCTACGTCAGTTTCTTTTTCATTAAATTTTATGACTGTATTTGAGCTTTCTTTGACTCATTACGTTAGTCACGATAACAATATACTTAGTGCATTGTATTAGCCCTGAGTTTTTGAAAGAAATAAGAAATACTTACTTACACATTCAGTTTTCTGCCACTGAATAGATAATGGCTTCCTACGAGTAGGAATAGGTGCCGTCACAAATTCGTCGCCTGTTAATTATTATTGTGACGGCACTATTACGTTTTTATGAAACAAGATGCTGTGGTTTCGTCATGCAAACAAAAAACAGACATTTATTTATTACTAGCTTTTGCCCGCGGCTTCGCCCGCGTGAATTTCGGTTTTTCAAAAATCCCGAGGGAATCATGGATTTCCGGTTCCCGTTCCCGCTCCCTTTTTCAACCTTTATACCTACTTTCAAGGAAGTTTCCTATAGTATAATAATGTAAGTCATGAGCGTTGGCATGCCTATGTGGTTAACGTTCAGTTTGCTCGCACGAAGCGCTTTCGGTCAACGTTTGTGATACGAAACGCTAGGGTATGGAACGCCCTTCCGACGTCCGTGTTACCCGCCTCGTTCAACTTGAGTAGGTACCTTCAAAGCAAAAGTGAATAGGCATTTTCTAGGCAAGCGCGTTCCAACTTAGACCTCATCATTGCTTTCTAGGCATGATTGTCGTCAAACGTAAGCCTTGTCATACAATAAAAAACCTATACCTAGCTGTAGCTATAGATTTCGGTTTTTTCAAAATCCCATGGGAACTCTTTGATTTTCCAGGATAAAAAGTAGCCTATGTGTTAATCCAGGGTACCTATAATCTATCTCAATTCCAAATTTCAGCCAAATCCATCCAGTAGTAGTTTTTGCGTGATTGAGTAACCAACATCCTAACATCCAAACATCCACACCTTCACATATATAATATCTATTAGTAACTAGGATTTATTTATTTATACATACAGAGATACATTTTTTTTAATTTTATTAGATTATTCAGATACATTTGAGAACTGTCTTGTGACTGAGTTCTGGGGAAATCGGACAAGTGTGTGAGTGCGCGATTATTCGTCGCGGCTACATCAAGAGAACGTTGTGCGAGCTTTAAAATATTTTTAAAGGGATGTAACTTCACAACCGCTCTCGAGATGCAATAATAGATGTGTATGTGTCTACTTATGTAGGTACACGCGTATAAGTTAAAAGAAAGTAATATTTCGTTGCATGCAAATAATTAATTACAATCAGACACTAGATGGCGCAACAGACGGCCATGTGCGTTTGCGAAGCGTCTAACAGTCGAGAGGTTAGTGAACAACTTGAAGTTGCTCTCTAAACTCTCGACTGTTGCCAACTTCAACATGTTGTTTGTCGTGTCACATTTTAAAAATTCACTTTTATAATTTTTTCATAACGCGCCTAAAGAAGTATAACTTCAAAAAGTATAAATTGAAAATCAAAAAACCCCCGACATTCGCCATTTAGTGGTCGCGGCCATCTTGGATTTACATAGTGCTATTCTACTAGTCAAGCCCTTTCATTTGATCCCCATATTAAGGAAGTTGTGAAAAAAAATATAATCTGCCATTTTGTAGCGGCGGCCATCTTGGATCGATGTTCATCAAACATAGCTCTAGCATAGCACTCTCGACTAATTCACCTTTCAAACAAAAAAAAACCGCATTCAAATCTGTCCACCCGTTTGAGCGCTACAGGGGAACAGACAGACACATACTCACACACACACACACACACTTATAACACCCCGTCGTTTTTGCGTCGGGGGTTAAAAAGTTAATTCAAAAAATGCTTTGTTGTCACAGAGCATCGATAAATCCACGTGTCACTAGAGCTGCATTATTGGAACGTCCTTATCGAATGTCGATATTGCACATTGGCGCCATGTAAAATGAGCGTATCGTAATAATTATATCGATATATGTCGAGAGATAACGTGATAACACACCGTTTAGACTGCCATAAGTATCTACCCATGCGTGAAAACTGATAATACTTGATTAGTTCTTGAAGTATTTATTTATATTGATAAATAAAGACATGTCCTGAATCCTGACCGCCACTCCGATTATAGATATTAAATTAATTAATTTTAATCTCTTTCATTTCGACCTATAACCGAAAATGTCAATCCTCGATTTTTGTACCTTGGAGGCTTCTTTTCAAAAATAGTTTTTTTTGATAGTCTTAATATGACTTTTTTGGCTGCGTCAGTCTGTTTAGTGAGCGTGTTAACATTGTGTGCATCAATTTTTGTTCTCATTTTTTTTATTTGAATACAGATTTGCGACGACTTAAATGACTATTGAATCGGACACAACTTATCTATCTGTATCATTGTATGATATATTTTTACAATCGTATATAAAAAGTGTCAATAGGTAACTATACCAATAAAATCAACACAGGAAAATTGCAGAGCACTTAAAGATAAAATGCGAAAGGTAAACTGTTGTTACATAAATAGGTGGGTGCACATTGAGCGCGGTGGCGCCAGGCAAGGTTTTGCGAGGCAGTATACTGCCTCGTATACGGCTGGTGAGGCCTCTTGTTCACGTGTTTTTTGACGTGAAAAATCACGGTTTATCCGCCGCGTGGTCGCACGTGTGGCACGGTCTTCAATGTTGTATGGAGCACAATGGAAGCTTGTTCACACGCACGGCACCTACGGCACGACAAGCACGCTGTGCGGTTAAGAAACCGCACAGCGTGCTTGTCGTGCTTGTCTTGTTTACAGTATAAACAAGAGGCCTGAGGACGCGTATCTAAGACTGATCTATTATCGTAGTCTGACTGTACTTAGACTTGAGACAGAGCTAAAACGGGACAAAGTGCAATCTTTGCAATCGTCCGTTATGAAGTCGACATCTCCTGAAGATGCTCCGGTGTCGGAGCGAAACGGTCGTCGAGTTAAAGTAGTGAATTTGTGTGGTGTTGTGCCTACAAATTTGTCACTGTTAGCGGATTTTAGCAAAGTAATTTTGTGTTCATTGTATAATATCATGGAATTCCGCAAAGTAACGCCTGCTTCTATTCAATATGTCCTTGACCTAAATCAATCTCGTTTTAATTCTGTCTTGAGTCTGAATACAGTCTTAGCATGCTCTGTAGATCTCATCATCAATTCTAACAATGCAAATGCGTGTCCCTTTAGGTCGAGTTACACCAGCTTTGATTTCGGTTTAACAAAGCGTCGCGAGGTTGCTGCGCTTAGTGTGAATCTTCCTAAGGAATGCTTATGTAATGAACAGGAATATTTATGTAGACACAATCCAATCGTCCAATCCACAACGTGCGTATATAACAACCATTTATGCTAAGTAAGAAGAAATAGACAACCGTCACAAAAATAATATAGTTGTTTCAAACAAGTCATGCGAAACACTTGAAGTAGGTAAGTAACAGGTTAAGGCGAAAGTATTTAAGTTTTCTGATAAGGTTCCCTGCACACGCGTTTCATACGTTTTATACCTCCGTGTCTCGGAGAGCACGAATCGTCGATTCTGCGTCTGATCTTTCTCCGTCCTTCACATCCCATTGGACCACAGACAATATATTTCTTTGCATCGGACTAAGAGAGCGAGGGAATGGATGGTTGCAACTTGCACAATATTATCTCCTGTGTTAGGGCAAGCTCTCCCTCCGTTAAGATTGGCCGCCGATCATACAAACATTCAGGTCATCTTTATATATATGTAGCGAGCGATTCTTAAAATGTTAATATACGATCCTGTAAGGCTATTATCGGGTTTTGACATGTAAGGGTAAACGCACATGTCGCGATTAATCATCGCCGCCTGATATGCGGCTTGTACCTATGTTATTTATTTTATGTACCCATACCCGAAGTCATAAATATAGGTACAGGTGTTGTGTTGGTAAATTGAAAATTGAAAATTCTCATACTGGCCGGTAAAAGGAATATTATATTATACTAGCGGACCCGGCAGACGTCGTCCTGCCCGCTATTAGCGCCACCTACCGGGTCCAATTTTTCTACTTATAAACCTTCCTCTTGAATCACTCTATCTATTAAAAAAACCGCATCAAAATCCGTTGCGTATTTTTAAAGATTTAAGCATACATAGGGACATAGGGACATAGGGATATAGGGACAGAGAAAGCGACTTTGTTTTATACTATGTAGTGATTAAAGGCGTTTACTCACATTGCAAAATATCGTTACTTAATTATAAATATAGAATTATATAATCGTAGCTCTAATTTTAAATAAGTAATTATTCTTCCTCAAATCTTCGCAATATTGAGTGTTTGTTTTTCAGTAATTGCCAATTCAGTAAAAAGATCAAGACACATGCCAGTGTGTCAAGCCAAGTTTCTACTTAAGATAATCAATTTTCTGTATTAGAAATCGACTTATGTATATGACGTTAGCAAAATTAGATGACATCGAGATCTTTTAAGAAGACATTGGGCTCACCCTGGCGAAACGATCCCGGTACAATAGCTTGTCCCACAAAAAGACACTTTCTTTCCAGGGTTCAAATTAAATAAAACCTAGGTCCTAGACCCGGGCTACGGTCTAATGCTAATAAACATAGCGCGTAATTACTAGATATTAGTTGCGCAAGCATGCAAACAATCAATAGTTATTTTAAATCACTATAAAACCATGTCGTCTTGCCGTTTGAAGTGGCTTTCATTAATGACTTCGAGACGTGATAAGCCGCGTACCTACCTGACGATGGATATTGTTCCAATACTAGGAAAATTGTCACGTTTTCCGATTAGGTACCTACATCAAATAATATTTAACGAGTATCAAGTCAAAACATTATGTTAAACATACCAAGACACATTGCTGACTGTCTGCTTACCATTTTTCCCCAAAACGACACGACAGATTATGATGTAGCTTTTCGTTACACAGCTGATATCACCTCCGAACAGGGTTAAGTATAAGCTACCTTAAGTCACACTGTAGTTGGAGTTTTTAAATTTTCACTTAGAAAGATTATTTTTTAAGTTAACAATTTTTTTTAAAGTAACGTAGCTGAAAAGTGTTTAAGTTTAACGAATGTGTTTTAATGAGTAGGCTTTTGAGTAGGTATGCTATGTACGAAATAAAAAAAAACATAAAAAATATTTATATACATAGATAAATATAATATTTTAAGTTTATAGATGTCCTTAGGATTCACCCAGACCATTCCAAAGTGTAGACATTAAGTAAGGAACAAGGTGCTTTATCAATACATATAGTTTACCGTAGTTATATTTGTCGACTGGCGCCTCGTTTATGTAATTGTTCGTACAAACAGACACACAACGTCTCACCGCCTGATTTACTAATGTATCTAGTTTTAGCACTTACACAATCCGAAGATAATCCACGAAAACGTTTAAATACGCCTATTTGCCCCGTATTGTTTACTATTATCGCTACACTTGAGGGTCTCGAACGAGGCCTAATGTTGAATTTGTAATTTTTGTATGTGAAACTTGAGAACTTGAGTAAAAGTATTTTTAACCCCCGACGCAAAAACGACGAGGTGTTATAAGTTTGACGTGTCTGTGTGTGTGTGTCTGTCTGTTCCCCTGTAGCGCTCAAACGGGTGGACCGATTTGAATGCGGTTTTTTTTGTTTGAAAGGTGAATTAGTCGAGAGTGTTGTTAGTTATGTTTGATCCATCCAAGATGGCCGCCGCTACAAAATGGCTGATGACATAATTTTTCACAACTCCCTTAATATGGGTACCAAATGAAAGGGCTTGACTAGTAGAATAGCACTATACAAATCCAAGATGGCTGCTGGCACAAAATGGCGAATGTCGGGGGTTTTCTAAATTTTAATTTATACTTGTTACTCTAACTGCAGTCTGCAACAAATGACACAGTTCTGTAAAATTCCAGAAGACACTTTACAATTTCTCGAAGGTCTTTCGCTTGGCTTTTGGACAAAGGGCCAAGTAGGTACAGACGGCGGTAATACCTGAGACAGCACGCAATACAAGGAGGTTCCTCATTTGGGAATCTTGACCATCGGTGACTTGGCTCCTGCCTTGTCACCCTCATATACAGCAAACAATTGATGACCTTTCTGGCGCAGTGATGAGTTTGAGGTTTCGGGTTAGATTCCCGGCAGGGGCAATTTGGGCATTCATCATGATCAACCCATTACCGGCTCACTACTGAGCACGGGTCTCCTCTCAGATTGAGAAGGGTTTTGGCCATAGTCTACCACGCTGGCCAAGCGGATTGGCAGACTTCACACACCTTTGAGAACGTTATGGAGAACTCTCAGGCATGCAGGTTTCCTCACGATGTTTTCCTTCACCGTTAAAGCAAGTGATATTTAAATACTTAAAACGCACATAACTCCGAAAAGTTAGAGGTGCGTGCCCGGGATCGAACCCACGACCTCCGATTAGAAGTCGGTCGTCCTAACCACTAGGCTATCACAGCTTTAGATTTGGGCATTTATAATTTCTAAATTGTCTTGGTCTGGTGGGAGGCATCAGGGGCCTGTGCGTGACTAGTAACCAGCAAAGCCGTGCTGCCAAGCGATTAAGTGTTCCGGTAGGTACGATGCCACGTAGAAATCGATCAGGGTTATGGGTTTATGGGTTTATTATTATGGGTTTAATAAAAACTACCATACCTCTTCCAGGTCAGCCTGCTTCCATCTTAGACTACTGTCAGAATTTTTAGAAATGGTTTACAGATTATTAATTTCATAATTGAAATGTGTTAGAATGAACTGACATTTGATTCATTTATTGGCGCCGAACCGCCATCTTGAATTATTGGTATAAATACGGGCACTTCGAAACCATGAATTCAGTCTCCACCAGAGACTCAAGTCTCTGGTGGAGACTGAATTAGATGCTTCCGACTATTAGATGCTTCAGAGTCTAGGTCGTGATATTTGAGGGTTGCGATAGCAATCACACCCTAATCGAATAAAGTGCTGCCATTTTGGACATGGCTGAGTGTAATTAATTAATTAGTATAAAATAGAATAGAAAAGAGATCTCAGTTAAACTAATCTGTGATTCGATATTAATTAAGTTTGTGCGGGTGATAAATAAAAATATTTTAATAATAGTTTGATTTAGTTTTAATATTAAACCTTATCCTGCTTCTGTAATGATGATGTTTACACTACATGGTCACTTAGGTACCATCAGGTGAGATCACAGATAAATGCTAACTGGTAGATAAATAAATAAAAAAATACTGGAAGAGGAAGGCTGAGGACTGGGCGTGTGAAGTTCATTGGGCTGGCTTATGTCCAGCAGTGGTCGTCCACGAATTTAAATGATAACTTTAACTTGTATAATTACACTCCGTGCTCAGGATATTCGATTTGGGACTAATATGGTACTTTGAATATGATATTAAGTGCGATAGAGCCATGAGTCACCAAGGAATGTGTCGATAAAATTGCGTTCTTATAGATTAGCTTACCTTAGTTGACACAAGGAAATTAGAAACGAATCCATTACGTGGAATGGATCAAGCAAGTTAATGATTTGTTTTCTATTGACGCACTAATAACTGGAGCAATCCGTTGTAGACGCGCCAGCTACTGAAAACATGCTCATAAGCATCAAATTACAACCATCAATATAATGAAATGAAAAGTCTGTTGAATATGGCACCAAATCAATCGTGTTGTTTTACACCAATTTTATTTTCTCTTAGGTATCTACATGTTATTCTAGCTGATGCATACGACTTCGTCTGCGTGGATTAAGGTATTTTGGAACTCCCGTGGGAACACTTGGAAACGTGGGATTTTTCGGGATTAAAAGTTACTTGTGTCTTGTGCACGATCTCAGTGCCATATTTCGTCAAGATCCGTTTAGTGGTTGGGCTGTAAAAAGGTAGCAAACGGACAGAGCTACTTTTGTATATGTATTTATAATTTAAGAAAATAAGGATTATTATCTTCTATCTATAATATAATAAAACTGTAACAGATCCAATTCTGTACATTGAAGATATTTTGAAATTTTTTATTGGAGGGCACTTTATAATCGATACTGAAGCCAAAACTGTAATTTTTTTCATTTTTGTCTGTCTGTCTGTCTGTCTGTCTGTCTGTCTGTCTGTCTGTCTGTATCTTGGCCGCGCATCACGCCGGAACTACTAAATGGATTCGAATGAAACTTGGTACGATTTGAGTTTATACTCCGAGTTAGGACATAGGATACTTTTTATCCCGAAATTCAGCATGGTTCCCTTGGGAGAGGGGAAGAAAATTAAAACGTGTATTTAGCTGTAATTCATTAACGCGTTGTTCGATTTAACTCATTCTTTTTTTGTTGGAAAGGTAGTACTTTATATATTGTCCCGTAAATATTTCAAGGTCATAGGTTTTGTAGTTTAGAAATGACAGACATTTATTGGGTTCAAATAACTTGGGACCCGGCTCTTTGAACGTACGGCTTATTTTAAACTGGTGTGCGATTAAATTTATGTTTGTCGGTCTGTCTATTTATTCCAACTAATCTCGGAAACGGCTGGATCGATTTTAACGGAACTTTCAATGTTATAAGGAGTAACAGGCTACATTTAGTTTAGGTACATAAAAGAATTATGGGATCCGATCCGACCCTATATAAAACCTATAAACACGCGAACGAAGTCGCGGGGGTCAGCTAGTCCTAAATAATGAGGGACTTCCATACAAACTTTCATCCCCTATTTCAACCCTTTCTAGCTTTTTTTTCGCGATAAAAGGTAGCCTATGTGCTTTTCTATGATCTAATCAGTTCAGCGGCTTAGGCGTGAAAGCCTCATAGACAGACTGAGTTACTTTTGCATTTATAGTATTAGTAGGGATATCATTTGAAATCGTAAAAAGTGCTGGACTTATATAAATATGGATTCCAATTTTAGGGATGAACGAAATAATCTATTATTATATTCTTGTCTCCAATTAGCGACATATTTTATATGTTACTATGAGACCACAGCGCTTACCACTGCACCAGGGAGGTCGTCAATTTAGATTTCAAGGACAAGCTATATCCTTTCCAAATGTCATCGCTGATGACGAAGTGGTATTGTTTATCATCAAATGTACAGTGACTGAGACTGACTCGTAACTTTCTCTTTGTGATACACATTCAGATGAATATGGTCTATTATAATATGGTCTATATAGCATAGGAATATTGAGGAATGTTGAGGTGTAAGTAGCCCAAATTCCACCTAAGTGGCCAAAGTCAACCTCACTTGCGCGCGGTTCACCCTGCCAATATGCTAACGAGGCCCTGACGCTCTCAATCCCCTGTACGGGTCGTTTTGCCTGATACCACACAACTTAATCTAGATGGTATCACCGCTTTGTGGTAGGATTTTACCCTGAATCCGCCTGGCTACCACACTTCAGCCGTAATCTGTCGCAAAAATCCGCAGCGAGCTGAAGAGCCAGTCTCCTTCATCAAAAGCCGGCAAGGCATTTAGTGGTTCCTCTGGTGCTGTAAATGTTCATGGGCGGCGGTAATCACTTAACATCAGGTGACCCGCTTGCTAGTTTGCCCGCTATTATTATAAAAAAAAATTGAGTAGTCACTCAAACTGATGGAAAAGCTGCTGCGCTGAAAAAGCTGGCTATCTACTTTATCCAACGACCTGTAAGCATTCTGTGCACAAGAACTGAACAAATGGAAAAGTTGAAGCGAAAATGGACCACCCAGGTGCGTATACTGCAAGTTCAACTAAAAACCAAAACGCTCGAGCTGTTCTTAATTTGATTGAGCATATTATAGGCATTAGTTTAGACTTTAGAGCAACAGCTTCGCGATCACAAGGGAAAACCAGCTTAATAAACAACATACCGACACAGAAACTAGAAGTGTGTAGTAGATTTTCATTGCATTATTATTATAATCTTACATTTATGTATGCACTACGGTAATCATATTCCACATGCGGATGTCTTCATCTGTAATCCTGTATGCATATAATATAGTTACATCAGCCTCTCGTATTATAAGAATCAAATCGTTTGTATATCCACAAGGAGAAGTAAACTTAAAATATAAAAAGTTTTTGTTTTGATTAAATTTTTTTTACAGTTTCATTATTTTGGCTGATATACTATACATAATCTTAATATTTTTTTAGAATAGAATAGAATAGAAAAGTTTTTTATTCAAATAAACTTTTACAAGTGCTTTCGAATCGTTAATTGAATCTACCACAGGTTCGGAATGCAGTTCCAGCCGAGAAGAACCTGCAAGAAACTCGGCGGTTGCTCTTTTTTTAGAAAAAAAAACATTATAACAATTATTATTATTAATGTACATTATTATTATTCATAAGCAATGCAAGCAAGTAAAGCATTCTCAAACATTAGAAAAATTATAGTAATTGTATAGTTGCATTAACTAAAAAAAGTAATCTTAAAAATTAACTCTTCATACAGAATACGTATACCTATGACAGGAGTTTGATACTATTTCACATTTCTTTATCAAAAACTTAGGAATATGGTATAAAGCAAGAAACAGCCACATTAAGTATATCTTTCTAGTGGCTGTAACTTGAATGTAGTTATTTGAAGTTGAAATCACCCATTGAAGAGCTAACGGTCCGACATGGGCCGGGTAGGTAGGTACTCCAGAGAAGTTTGTAGGCCGCAAGTATTGACGGATGCGTCAGATGCAAAGTTTGCTTTGCATTCGACGGTGTTGGAGAGAACTATATTGCATTTGGTACAATTTGTCAGGTCAGTTAGCTGTTCTTATTCTTTTAATTTTATCCCGCTGATATATACATTAAAGTAACTATCTGATAATATCATACACGTTATAATCTGTAAATTTTAAGAGAATTTAGAGAACTCTTATTTGAATACATGGCACCGCGTGCTATAATGCTTGTTTATTTGATGGTGAGTAGGAGGGTAATTAAACCGCACGCATTTATGTGTGTATTCGCTTTTAATCGATATTTGAAGCTTTTAACTAGCATTTCCATTAATATGATATTCATTTGGAAATTAGCCTTCGATCTGCGATTTTTTTTGTGAAACAAATCTTTGTTTAAGGCCTAGGCCGCATTGCGAAAAATAAACCGCGCGAATAAAATTCGCGCGGTTTATATTCCGCATTTTAATATATTTTTCTCGCGAATTTTAAATCGCATGTGCGTGCAGCTTCATACATTCCCATATGTCACAGAATTTTGCGAAAAAATTCGCGCGAATAATTTTCGCAGTAGGTACGGCCTAGTCCTTATAAGTGTGAACGAGGCCGCACTGCCAAATTTATTCGCGCGAATTTTTTCGCAGAATTCTGTGACATATGGAAATGTATGAAGCTGCCCGCACTTGCGATTTAAAATTCGCAAAAAATATATTAAAATGCGGAAAATAAACCGCGCGAATGAAATTCGCGCGAATATATTTCGCAGTGCGGCCCCGGCCAGGTTCAAAGAGATAAATAGTTATATTTGCGTGTATCGATTGTACTCGTATGTTGCTAGAGATTCTAGATTATATAAATCATAAAAAAGCATGGATTTGACTCGTTCCAGCAATGCGCGAGACGGCATTTCAATAATGTACATAAATTGTTATATTGTTATTTTTAAAAAGAGCAACCACCGAGTTTCTTACTGGTTCTTCTCGGTTAGAACGGCATTCCAAACCAGTGGTATATTCAATTGACGATTCAAAAGTACTTGTAAAAGTTTATTTGATTAAAAAACTTTTCTATTCTATTCTATTCGAGGCTTAACACACTTTTAGCGCGTTACTCACTCCATCTGGTCTACATTTGCGTAGCCTTGAGGAGCCGTTATCAAAACGCGAGCCACTTAGGCCTCTACAATTTACAGTCCAATGTCACACTTATTGCCTTATGGTTTCAATAAAAGTCCCGTTATGATTGATATTATAATACTCTTAGCTGCAAGTAGATACCTGAGGATAAAAAAATTAAAATTTTATCGAAGCTTTTTACGATGAGTCAAAAGCGATGATATAAATTGTTCCTTAATTTCTTTTCCTTATAAAAGTTTCTGCATATGAGATCTTAGTTTGTCAAGATTACGGAAATCTAATATTTCTATAGTAGGTAATAATAAACTTTAATTTCACAAAAGCTTATTTCTATGAGTTAACAGTTGTACATATTTATAATTTTTATTGTAAGTAATATTGCAAGGTAATGACGAGCCTGCGTAGTTTCTGAGAACATCTAAAGTATGTCAAAATTTATCTCTACAAAATCCGTGGAAACGCGTAAAATTTACATTAAAATGACATTTGAATTTCCGCACTGCTTACTGTAATCAGAATATCAGTTATGAGAAAATACCACAAAAAGTCGATTTTCCTCAATTACTCATGATTTCATATTTAACGTGTACGTACCTAATATATTTTTTTTTGTAGGTCACAATCAATTATTATTTCAATCGTAAGTTCTTAATCGGTAAGTTCTTTATAATACCTATCTAAAAGATGACGTTTTTATTAGATATTGGTTCTTTAGTAGGTACATATTCGGGAATACTGAAAACTATTCTAAAATTGAAAATTTGAAAATTACCTAGCATGGAATATATAACATAGGTACAAAAATTGGCACTTAATATTCTTTATCAAGCGATCACGTGTGGCAATGTTTTACATTGTTTACGTACCAACCTACTGGCCGATGATACTTTAAGACATAATATCTAAAACAGATAGGCTCTGGCATAAAACACTCAACCAGGTCAAGGCCTCCGTGTGGTTATACAGCCTTAGATAATTAAGATCTATTAGAGCCTGTTTCACCACCTTTGGATAAGTATCGGATATCTATCTACAACTTTTGTCTTTGTCACGTAACAAGTACGAAAGTGACAAAACATATGTACGTTTAGGCTCTCTGACACTTATCAGAAGGTGGTGAAACAGACCCTTAATCTCCAGCGCTCCGGATGAAAACTCGCTTTTTTAAAAAGAGGTTCTAGATTCGACTCGCCGTTTAAGTATAGACGCACTTTTCCATGAACTCAATTAATCAATACTGTTCAATTGTATTATCAGCTTATCAATTAATGCATGTTGTTATTCTCCTAGTTAAGTATATTTGTTGGTCAATGTCAAGCGCATCTGCCACTAATTTATATATATGACGTATAGTGTATATATGTATATTCTCTGTTATTCGTAAACTTGTCTTTGGGAACATAAATTTTCCAAATTGTCATTGTTCAGACTTTGTTGTCGGCAGTAAAGTTTGAAAAAGACGTTAGACCTTGTCGAGGACAGCTTTTATTAATGCTGTAACAAAGATTTACAGGTTAAGACTAAGTTGTGATGTCCTAAAGACATAAGTAGTGTAATTGAGAGACTACTACTACTACGACTACACTACTACTTAAATACTTAGATGACCCTAACCTAATGGGTCAAACGGAAAGTTCTCCAGATCTCCACGTTTCTTAAAAAATGTACTCAAATTTATATCACATGCTTACTGACGAAGTAAAGCATCATAAGGCAAATTTTAAGTTTGATCATTATTTTATTAACCCTAGATAACTAAACATTCGTCCAGGCGACGACGCCCCTTCCCTCGAAAGTTGAGTTCTCTTGCTTCCCCTGGTCCCCCGCCTGCCACTCTTTGTTTACCTTCCTGATTGGTGTAATTAGTACATTACGTGATGAAATTTCGATTAAACGATAATTAGGAGTTGAATTACAGCTATATCGTCGTCCGGACGACGAAAGTTTAGTTACTACGCAAGTTTTTTGCCAAGGTATGTGCTATTACTGTTTGATTATTTTTTAAATGTAGACGCCAAAACGAAATGTTTATTTTTAGATTAAATATAAATTATGTTTATTAGAATATTCCTAAACAAAATTTATCATAAAAAGATGAAATTTTACGCAGTTTTACGAAATATTCAGTATTTTTTTATTGTAACTGAATCATTTTAATTTTTAACAATATGATTTATACCTATTATTTTTAGGGATGGCTATGAAAAAACAAGAAGAGTAAATAAGTCAGTAGCTTGAAATACAAAGGAAAGATGAATCTAACGAAGGGATCTGATAATTTTGTTTTGCAGATAAAGGATAGTTTGAAGGAAGAAATACATCAAGACAATGGCAGTAATTAAATTTTTTTAGTGAATTTTTGGAGTCTAAAAATGACATCATACAACATAGTAAGAGACATAGAACCTAAATTATAGACTGCGATGATTTTTTAGGGGGCGATATTGATGAAACGAGCTTTCGAACTCAAACCAGGGTAATGAACGTATTGTCAGCTAATTTGCCGATCCTTTTACTTTTTATAATATGCTAAACCTGTCTACAATCAATGCTTATGCTGTTCACATCTTGAAAAACCTGAGAAATAAAAAAAACAAAGTCTCGGCGCGATTTTGTCATGAAGACAGGAGACCAACTGATGGAAGCACTATCTATATCAGCGAATAAAGACGATGATTTTGCGGCATCACATCAAGGTCATGGTAATAGATATTCTTGGTGATTCTTCTAACCTAGAATCTCCTGTTCATAATGTGACAATTGTGATAAAAAATTGTTACTTATGTCCATCAAGCGCTCGTAGGATGGTAAAACATCGATGCATGAAATGCAAAAATGCTATTCGTAACTCACACAATGTTGACATATATAGGAGCTATATGAGATAGTAATTTATTACTTTAATTCTCATAATTAGTTCATATTAAACCAAACTTTAGTGCCATGTAACATTATCCTATTTTCGTTAAATACTTTTTATAATATTCACGTTTTTTATTGCGTAGTCCGCCTGACGAATGTTTAGTTACAATGTAACTCTGAATATAGTTTAGTTATCTAGGGTTAATGAGCATTTTTTAAAAAGGAGGCTTCTAACATTTTGTACTTTTATAAACCAGAATGTGCGAAAGAAACATTATTTTAAAGACCAAATATTTCCGGTATTTGGTGAACGGAAAATCAGCGCAGATTAAAATGTTTGATCTCTTTCACCTTTAACTTTAAAAAACTACCACAATAAAATGAAAATCAAGTTATTTATTATTTTTATCATATTTTTTTAAGTAATGGCACTTAAACCACTCAGTACATAATCGTTACAGTCGTTTACAGTAAATAAAGGAAATATATTGGAAATAAAAGGCCTCGTTGACCGTCGGGTCGCCCGAGGTGGTCAAGGTGAATCTGTCAGAACAGACCTCTTTACTGAAGTCGTCTGTTGCGGTTTGTATTTAGAACTTGGCAGAGTAATACAAAATGGTTTAAACTATTTTCGAAGTATTTTATTGTATACAAGCGGACACCCGCGACTTCGTTCGCGTGGGTATTGGTTTTTAAAAATCCTGTGGGAATCATTTTGTTTTTCCTAAGCTCCTTTGAGCTCATGCCTTGCTAAAAACTGTTAAAAGTTCACTGGCGGATGTTTAGGTAGATCAAAATCTAAACATCCGCCAGTGAAAGTCCCATAAAAATAGATCCAGCCTTTCAGAGATTACCCGGGTAATCTTTAAAGTATCTCTTTTCTAACAAAGAAAGAATTAATGAAATTAATGTTAATGAATTACAACTAAGTACACATTTTGACTTTCATCCCTTCTTCCATGGGAACCGTGCTGAATTTCGGGATAAAAAGTATTCTATATGTTACTCCTTAGTATAAACTTAAATCATGCCAAGTTTCATTTCAATCCATTCAGTAGTTTTTGTGTGATGCGCGCACAAACATACAGACAAACAGATAAACAGACCAACAGCCAAACAGACAATAAACTTTAAAAATAACTTTTTTACGTTCTATTACTTATCCCTAACATCCGCCAGTTATTATTTTGCAAAAATCTTTAATGTACAGATACGGTAAGTCTACGATTTTATTATATGTACGAGCGGATACCCGCGACTTCGTTCGCGTGGATATTGATTTTAATAATCCCGTGGGAATCATTTTGTTTTTCCTAAGCTCCTTTGAGCTTATACCTTGCTAAAAACTGTAAAAAGTTCACTGGCGGATGTTTAGCTACATCAAAATGTAAACATCCGCCAGTGAACGTCCCGTCAAAATCGGTCCAGCCTTTCAGAGATTAGCCAGTAGTCTTTAAAGTATCTACTTTCTAACAAAAAAAGAATGAATGAAATCGGACCACCCGTTAACGAATTACAGCTAAGTACACATTTTGCCTTTCATCCCCTCTCCCAAGGGAACCGTGCTGAATTTTGGGATAAAAAGTATCATATATGTTACTCCATAGTATGAACTTAAATCATGCCGAGTTTCATTTCAATCCATTCAGTAGTTTTTACGTGATGCGCGCACAAACGTACAGACAAACAGATAAACAGACAAACTGATAAACAGACAAACAGACAAACAGACAAAAATTTCAAAAATAGCTTTTTTACGTTCTATTACTTATTCCTAACATCCCCCAGTTATTATTTTGCAAAAATCTTCAATGTACAGATACGGCAATTCTACGATTTTATTATATGTATAGAAGATAGATAGAAGATAGATAGAAAATAGATGTATAGATAGATTCTCTACCTAGGTACCTACTACTCCAACCAGATATCGTGATCTTTTTGTAAAATTTTAACCAATTATCCTAAACTCCTACTTAAATTTTCTCTCATAAATTCGCAAGAGTTTTTCAGGAATTCTCACGTGTAATGTCTCTTTTCGGACTTTCTTGCGGCTTCGATTGGTCGTATCGGACCACTTGAACACAGAATACCAACTGTTAAAACTAAAGCAACGTAGCCAAGCAATTCAGCAATTTCGTGTGCCGTCAAAAGAACTGACCGCAACATAGTAAAAGTATTATTATTTTGGCAACTTTATGGACCAAGTACACTTATAGGTTCAGACATTATGTTGACATGGTCAAGTGAACCATCAAGAGTACAATCGAGGTTTACCGCACTCTCGTCGCTAAACAAGGAAGGATCCGAATGAACACCAGTGTCATCGACTCCGGAAGGAGGAAGTGGCAATTGAGTCACTTCATTTACTATCGATTTAATGTACTATGTAGGTTACTGTGATTATCACGCCATTTTGGATTCGAACAGAGCACAAAATGTTACTAAGTATGCCTTCCTAATCTATGGTCGGCTTACTGGGGAGAATAAATCTATTTAGTTTTTATAGCGTTAAGGACTATGTTAGTAGGTACTCGTATTTCGAAATAGCAGACGTGGAACATTCTGGAAAGTATAGGACAAAAATCTACATCTTTAAAAAAATCTTTATTTAGAAAAGGGCTTGATAGCTTAAGAGATTGTATGTCGCTCTATTAAAGTTACAATAATAATAATTAATAAGTAGTAACAGCGTGCGGTATTAGTAGCAGAAGTATATCCTTAGTATTTTTATATGTAGAATAAGTAGTATCCGAAGTAACCTAGGGTTAGTCATATTTTTATTTATTGGTTTATTACCTACCTAATTTAGTTTCTAATAACGCAGACGATCAGTTTTTTTTTTCCGTTTTATGTCATTTGCAAATATTTGGCGAGACAATTAATGAAACGAAGTTACATCAATGCCGTCATTGTGTTATTTCAATCCCGATGAATAAAGTTAGATTTTCAAGCGACTTTTTATAATCATTATATTTTTTCGCACTTATGACATACAGACAAAAATCCGCATGGCTGCATAGTACTGATCACATATACCCATGTAATGGCCAAGCCACATGCACCGCACGCGCCGCAGACGTCACTACAGTAGCTGTGACAGTAGGGCTGACGTCTAAAACGGGCACAAAAATAGTCCGGTATATCCGGTATGTATGTACCTATTGACCGTACGGATTTTTCGCTTTCGACGTGTGCGGTCTGTTCGTAATGTGCAATCAGCTTAAATAGTCATGAAAAAATCGAAGGCGGAACAATGATGACAAGTTGAAACTTAAAATAACATGCGCGCTAATCATTTACGCAAATAAAAACATGTATATATACGGTAGCATAATGGCTTAACTGTTTTGAAAGCAATTATACAGCTAATTGGTATTTGTTGATGATGGCTGCTGCAGTGGGTTGGTTGTATAACTGGCAAGTAAGATATCTCTTAGAACACTTGTTGGTTCACGCCTCCGCTAAAGAAAGTTTTAAATAACAGTAACATGAGAACACTGAATGTGATAGGTACTTTTACTCCTGCCTATACTAATGCCATATTATTAAGTCGGCCTGCCCTTTTTCCAAATGTTTTCCACCTCTATTAAGGTATAAGGGATATTCAATTAAGATTTTCTAGGCGTTCAGAGGTTTTTCATATGGAGTTTGAATTCCATATGAAAAACCTGCATTCCTGCAAACTGACCAAGTATTATTTCAGATACCTTACAAAATTTGTCTTACCAACCTACTCTGACGCAGATTTGGAAAGGTGTCCTAGATCACTTCTTGTAAATATAGTACTCTATCTGCTTGTGAAATTCTCTTCAAAATAGATTCAGTCATTCCGAAGATTAGCCCGGAAAACAGAACACACTTCAATTTGTACAGATTAAACTAGAACATTGTGCGTATGGCACGTGCTATCACTGCTATCAGATGAGCGATCTGGTTAATACGACTAGAATGCAGAAATTGTCATCATATTGTGTTTGGATTTCTAAAAAATGAATGATGCCTGAAAATAATAATACAGATGAGGAATGATTTAGAGGCTACATTCTAGAATCTGATTGAAGCTGTTGGCATAGCCGAGTATGTTTGATATAAGATTCTGATTAATATTCACATACATAGAAACATCACGCGGCAACACCGGCTGTACAAATTCAAATCGAGACAATGTTTGCGCCGTGAATAATTTGACTTCTAACAAAAAATTCGTGTATCAATACTTAACGGACATTAATCATGAAAACGCCTTTTTGTCGTCGTCGTCGTCAAAGGTCAGATGTCCACCGCTGGACATAAGTCTCTTGTAGCGACTTCCACACGCCTAGGTATTGCGCCGCCTGTATGACAGCAGTTCCTTGTGGTTCATTCAATGCCGTCTTATACCTAGTTAGTCTGCTAACACTGCGCTTTTCAGCGCGTGATGGCCAATGGCCATTCCAGCGCCCTATGGGAACCCAACGTCTGGTTCTTCGAACTTTGTGTACCGTCCATTGCCACTTCAGTTTCGCAACCCCCCTTCTTGTTACTATGGAAAATATCACCACGATATGCTGCCTTACGAATTTATTTTATCTTTTAGCTTTCTGCACGCATGCATGGTGTATACAATATTCTCCCAGGACGTTCGATGTACTTAAATATAATTTATTTAAAGACCTACGAAATGGCAGTATGGCCACTGGCCTAACGTTTTTAATCAGTTTTAGTTACATTTGTGGACGAAAATGACTTGAAAATTGCAAATTAGTAAGTATCATGTAAATTACTATGACATAAAATAGATATTTACCTATTTCAAGCCAGTACGTTGATTTATCATTAAATAGTAATCAGGAAGACTCAATAAAATAGCAACTGTAAAGTTTAATTATTTTAATTATCAATATTAGGTTTAGGGGTAATTATAGGTAGGATTAGATTAGGTATTTAAAGTGTAAGTTTAATGAATATTAACCAGGCAAACACATAGCTTGTTTGGAAAATACGTATTTGAGAATTTGTTTGAACTGAGACCTTAGAATAAACAATAAATACATTGCTCTTTACCTTTAGTTCAATCGCCTCGGTATCGACACAAAAAAAGTAATTTATTTAAAACAAAACGGCGTTATCGGCGGGTGAAGGATTTCTCGAGCGAAATAAAAAGGATCGAAGTAGTTACTCGCTGGTACGCGCATTGGCCCATTTTGATAAAGCCGGCCATAGATTACGTCCACTCAACCACTCAGGTGCACGAGCTTATTTTGTGACCGACGACGATGTTAAGAACCTTTGTTTATTTTTCTTCCTTTAAACACTCCGAGATATACTTACTGCATCTAACATGTTTGGTGGTTTAATTGTTGTCGGTGGAGTAATTTTTTTTAGATGCTCAGAATTCTCGGTTTTTTTTTTTAATGAAATATGTAATTTTTTTTAGAAGATTAACAGCTGAGAGTGAGTGAAAACTTCGTAAGGTCACCGACAAAAGTCCCACATGCACACATCTCAAACGCACGCACACATAAAAAAAGTTTAGCTTATAAGTTTATAATCAAGCGAGGTTTTTATCTCGTAGTCGTCCTCCGCCCGCCGCGCTGCGCACATGTCGCCGTCAGCGCTGAAGCCTCACAAACGCGCGCGTCAAAACACCCAGGCGTATATGAAAAGTAAAATAAAAAATACTCTAATAGGGGTGTGTTAGTCAAAGAGGCGTCGAGCGTCAAAGGCGCCGTACGAGCGCGAAGTGGAGAGCTGAAATCGCGTCCGTTTATTCGGGAAAATATGAAAGTGGTGTGGAACGCTGTGTTTCCCTTCAGTCGCGTTCAGCGATTTTCTTAGGTTTTTTTTTTTCAAGTGACTACAAAGCCCATTGTTCTAAATAACGCTGGTTAAAGCGTGTAAATATGGGTATTTAGAGTGTTTTGCCATTGAATGGGACGTGTGTTTGAATATTACATAAAAGTGGATTGTTCAGTTTTACTAAAGGAACAGCAGCAGTGTAACTCGGTTAGATGTATGTTCAACATAATATACAACGGGACAAAACATGACGGCAAAGTTCGGCTATGTAAGTGGATGTTCATTTTAATTTTCTTTTTACATTCTCTTTGAAGATTATTGCATTTCCGGCGCGTTTTATCGGTCATTACTTACTTCATCGGTCATTTATTCTTTCAGCGTAGTGAATAGTAATTTGTTGATCGTCAATGAAATGGAAATTTGTAATTGCATACCGGTTAATTTAATTTTTTTCTTCTTATTTCCCCTAGTCTTGTCACACTATTAAAGTATCAGTTCTCTTCATTTGCCTGCGCCAAGAAACTGTCTTGGTTTGGATCATTACAACGTCAGATAGGTGTACCTACATTATTGTGTGCCCATTTTGATACCACCGTTTGCTACCACGTGGTTGCAGTTCATCTTTTACTCATCTTAGTCTTTAACAAGTTAAATTAGTAGATTTTCTTATCACATAAGGCACCGTTATGTAAATAATAACGGTGGTATGCTATAGGTAAACACTTAAATTAAGAAATTCTATGATATTATTACTTGTACTATCTCTGAAGTACTGGCACTCGCATGTTAAGTGTCATTTTGCTAGATATAATTAGTAGGTATACAATTTTAGAATTAATGGAATATTTTGTGTTCAACAAATACTTATAGAAATAAACAAAGACATAATCATGACTGTGAATTAATTTATTTTATACTTTTTAATTTTTAGCTTTCTCGTTTCAATTTGAAATGATGAAAGGTGTCGTCGCTAAATGTTGTGAATAGGTTCCGTTTGACGACATAAATCTACCTACATAATATATAACACTATGTTTTGGTTTCTCTTATCTCTCTGATCTCTTCTGTGTGTGAGTGGTGATAGTTAACATAAGTACATACAATTTACAATTACATACGTGACGGTGTAAAACTGCTTATTCTTTAATGCGGATAACATTCAAAATGTTCATACAAGTATGTATTTGCTTCGCGAAAGAATCAAAATCTTTTTCGAACTTGGCTTGACACACGGCCATTTGTCTTGAAAAATTAATGCACCAGTAAATGCCTGGATTTATAAAAATTACTCTTTGACCCCGTGTACTTAGAATTTTTAGCGGCAATCGAATCGATGGAGACTCTTGACATCGTCGTCTCAACCAACAGACATAGGTCTCTTGCAAGGATCGCCACAGAACACGATCTTGTGCCGCCTGACTCCAGCGGCTACCAGCGACTCGCTTGAGATCGTCTGTCCATTGAGTCGGGGGTCTATCAACGCTTCGTTTACTGGTGAGAGGTCTTCGAGCTTGGTACCCCAACGTCCATCGGTTCTTCTAGCAATACCCGCGGACCGGCCTACCGGCTCCTAGCAGACTCTTGACATAGTATTGTGTATATCTAGAGCAACAATATCAATGTTAGGTTAGTTCTACCAATTTTTCCGCATTTTTTTGTCGAATTTGTCGAACTGTTTAATATAATTGAGCGTATTTTCTTCGGAAGCAAACGTACAGGATGTGAAACCCTTACTATCGTATCTATTACATTAACTGATACTGTGCGGTCGCGGCGAGGAAATACAGTATTGTACCTATAGAATTAGAAATTGATCCTACGTAAATGTTATTTTATATCTGAAGCCTTTCTTTAGCACCGACTTACCCACTTATGTCGAATAATGCTTTTGACCATGTAGGTTTATCAACTTTTTTATATTTTACAACTTTTTATAATCTACAAGTCAGCCCTTGACTGCGATCTCACCTGATGGTAAGTGATGAAGTGACCTGGCAGCATGGCTTTGCCTGTAGGGTGGTAATTGCTCACGGCTGCAGCCTCAGACCAGACCAGAAACAATTTAGGAATTGATTCCTATACTTAATACCCATGCCGGTAATCGAACCCAGGACCTTCCACAACGCTACTTCAGGTAGGTCGACAGAAAAGGGATGTTAACTAACTACTTAATATTTGTTTGTTTGTTTGCTTTTAACTTCGTAATGGCACAACTCGCTCATGGCACTCGAGATATGAATTCTATGTCAGGACAGAATATTTTTATCCTGGGAAAACAAAAAGATGCGGGCGAAAGTTTTATTTTGTACTTTTCGCAAATCACTATGCATTTCACCTTCATTTAACTACATAATAATTTTCTTTCACAAAATTCCACGATGATATTGGTAAATTTTATTGAAATAATATTACAGAGATTAAGATACTATTTTTAGATATCGCATTTTTTTCTGTATTAGGTACTTATATATTTTTAAATAAGCAGCTATCAACCGATATCCCCTATTTATCTGTTATCTCATTATATTTTCTGCACAAATATTTATTTTTTATTACAGGTGCGAAATGAAAACTCATCATGTAATTGTACTGAAGCGCAATTAAAACATGATGTTTTTTTTTTTCTACTTTTAAGTGAAGTGATGCACGTAAGAGGTATCAATCGAAATAATTAATGGAAGTTTAGACCAATATTCTCTAGTAATCTCATTTACTGCATAGTCAAAGCATAATGAGTGCGACACATCTCTCTCGCGGGCGGCTGTTGCATCTATACCAGTAGTTCCCAAAGTGGTCCAGGTGGACCCCCAAGGGTCCACGGGAGACTCGACGGGGGTCTACGTTGGCGTGACAAAAAAATGGGGGTTCACGAGTTGTAAGCGGGGGTCCACGAAAATTTATCTGCTTTCGATAATGAAGACCTAAAATGTTGGCTTGACTTCACCTAACAATGTAGGCAGATAATATTTTAAGAAGCTCAGCGACTGTTACTTGTAAAAACTTGCATATCCATATTCAGTACTTAACTTTACTTTACAGAACTTTACTTTTTGACGTCCACTCACAGCACAATCAATTAACCAATCAATTCTCACTTTTTTCGAAAACTAATTTCGTGGTTGGAACTTCCATGCCGCAATGCAAATTTCCATAGTAAGTATAATATTCTCATTTTTTTTCGAGTTTTGGGAATATGGTAGAAATATAGCTACAGGGGGTCCATCGGAACTAGCTAAATTTTGAAAGTGGTCTATGAGCAAAAAAAGTTTGGGAACCCCTGATCTATACCATATACGCTTAGTCTCACTTTGCAGCGCTCTAATACTTTATAGTAATACTTTTTACTTTATTGATCGAATCACAATGACTTCAGATTAAAATGGACCTAAAGTGGTTTATATTAAGGTTTAAGTTCGCCAATACATTCAGCATTCGAAAACAGCCAGCGCCCCAAGGAGAAATGTTGTAAAATAAATATTCGAACTATTGAATTACGACTTTAAAATAAGAGACTTTGGGTTCATTTTGCTCTGAAGTCATTGCGTGTCGATACTCGAATTTCGATCATCGTTGCCACTATGTAAAAAGTGGGACTAAGCATACTGGTCGATGCAAAAGCCGCGAGCAAGCTTCGGTCATACAGATTTCGCCTCGGATGCTGGGAGATTAAAATCATTCACACTACTAACACCAAATGTTACGTTATCTATGCACTTTATATTCGCTTATACATATTTCTATGATTTGGAATGACACGATAGACATTTAACAGACAGTCACACATTTTCATTTATAATATTAGAATGGATTCCGTAGGGTTTCAGATAATAATAACAATTGCTAAGATAACATGGTGCCAAAGGAATTAAACGCTTACAATTTTATACAGTTCTTCCTGGCTTTAAAGTATGTAACTTACGTCACCGAATAAGCGCAAACTTCTGATCTCTGTAATTACATGTTGTACTTACTCTATTAATGACATCAATATTAATACACATGCAACCACCTATCACCATCATTACGGTATAATTATTGTTGGTACGGATTAACATAAAACATTGAATGCTCTTCGCAATTACCCGGCTCTATTTTCTCTCGCAAATAAAGGGTTCTTGACTTCACAAACACAATGAGGTGGCTCCTTGCAGGCAATTTAAATATTTATTCACCCGTTACGTATTAAATGAAGTGCTTATATACTTATTTAGTTGGGTGCATGGTTGAGAGATATGACCAAGTTCGTAGGGGACACTCCTGTGTAGATTCGTACGTAAGTAAATTGTAGTAAGATAAGTAACCTTATACTTGCCATCACGAACACTTGAATAAATTCAACATTATAGTAGCTCATTACATTGATGATCCACTACCACTGCAGCCGTTTTAATGTCCCACAGCTGGGTACAGGCCTCCTCTCTTACGGGAGAGTGATTTAGAGTTTAGACCCGCCACGCTGCCCCGATGTGGGTTAGCGTGACTTTTTCGACTACTGTCACATGAATAGTGATAATAACGAAGACAGCTTAACGTGTTCTCCGAGACACAGGATTGAGACACTGCTAATTTTAAACTCTGCGCTGAGAATTTCTCGACAGAAAAACCCAGTAGTACCTCATAATACCTCATAATTTTTTTGCCCGATTCGGGAATCGAACGCAGCATCTCGTAATCCGTGGTTGACCAACGAGAAAGTTATTATATTGATAATGCAGGTAACTTTTAATTTCTTACACTAGGAACAATATACTTATTTTGCTATATTCCGCCAAACCAGAAAAAATCTTTATGGTACGGCGTGCAGCGTGCGCTATGCACCGCCTGTTGTCAAGTTTCTAGACGTGCAGTGATAACAAGCAAACAAGCAAGCAATACGCTCTACCACCGAGCAACACCACAAAATCTCTGTAAAACGTTTTCTACTCATTACTACCAGGGGGGATATTCTGTAACTTATAGTTAGCAACTGAAAATAGTTGCTGCTTTACTGTGTAAAATTATGAAAACACTTTATATTTCCCACAGTAAAGCAGCAATGTATATCAAACTAATTCGTTGACAACTATTTTCAGTCGCTAACTAAGTTACAGAATAACCCAGCAGCACCACCATCACTACAGCCTTTTTTAACGTCCCATGTCTGGGCACAGGCCTCCTCTCTCACAGGAGAGAGGGATTTAGAGCTTAGATCCGCCACGCTGCTCCAATGCGGGCTGGCGGACATTAACGACCATTGTCACATAATAATAACCGGGACCAACTGCTCTCCGAGGCACGGAGGTGAAATATCGCCAACTACCAACTTCGAACTTGTACTGAGAATTTCTTGTCAGAAAAGCCCAATACCTAACACTTATTTGCCCGACCTGCATCTGGTGATCTGCAGTCAAATATGCTAACCACTAGACTAGACCAACGAAGCAGTTGCAAACTACTCATTTCACTCCGACGCATTGACTTGTTGTTGCGCGGTAGTGTTTCCTGCATTGCATTGTCCAGTAGAGGGAGGGAAGGCAGTGCATGGCGCATGCTGCACGTTGTACCATACAAATATTTCTAATTTGGCGGAATATTACAAAGTTAGTTTGTCGTTCCTTGGATATCGTGGACTTTCGCAAAGTGACTTTCAACAAAGTGCAGATTAATTTCATTCTCTAATCTTGATGAAGGCTATATGCAACGTCAATCTTTAGAATAACCATGTGCGACTGAAGGATACCACGTGAGCGCGCTTTAGGTACCTACAGTTGCAGTAAAACGTATATTGATCGACCAGAATCTCATGAAAAATAGGGAAATGAAATTCCAAGGTTAGCAACACTACGGCTGCCCTAGCGATAAACAAAGTAACTGACATTTTTTGTGAAATTGACTTTTTGCATTAACAAAAGTTTTATGTCGAGTAGTTTTTTACCACAGTTTAATATTTCAAATAACTTGAACCGTTTACTGAAATTTAAATTGCCCAAACAAAGTAACTACACTCACACCCGGAATATAAATGCAAAAACCAAGTAAACAACAAGCACAACACAAAAACAAAGTAATTGGATGTTGATTACTTTGTTTTTGTATTTAAAATGCAGTTGCTTGATTTTTCGTTTCGAGAAACGATCCCAGGTAAGGTGTTCTGAATGTAATTACTTTGTTTATCACTAGGGCAGCCGAGTTAACCTAGTGTTGCTTACTACAAAATTTAATTTCCCCATTTTTCATGAGATTCTGGTCGATCTATACGAATTATGTAACTTTCGAGTACCGTAATTAGGAATTCGATACGAGGCAATTTTTATTGCCTTATTAATATGCAGTAAAACTGTGCAGTTCATAGAAGGTATATAAAAAGAGTGTCTACTTATAATTTTAAACCATTCAGTTGAGCTCTCGTTTACACCCGTATGCAAATGAACATAATATCATCCGCCTCTTTATCTCACTAAATCGAATAAAGTGCACCGATGCCTCGTAAATATATCAATTTATGCTTCATTATATATGATACAATTGATACATAATGTTATTGTTTGAACAGATGTTATCATTACTACGCAGATAGTACGTAGGTAGGTACAACTCGTTTTGTATCCTAATGTACCTTATGAAGTGATTACCAAGACGAGGATTTCAAATCGTGGCATGTGACTATTACTTAATTAACCTGAAAATAATGATGTAATACACATTACTTAGACGATCTTCCTGGCGTAGTGTTGAGCGCTATCTTCTAAGTGGGAGGTCCTGGATTCGATTCCCGGCAGGGACAACTTTAGAATTATCTAATGTCAGGTGCGTCCAGACTTGAACATTTCACCGAACCGAACAGCGAACATTTCGGCGAACTTGTTACGCTCAATGTGGACGGCGTGCTTGGAGCGCTTGAGATGGGTTACTGGGTAACAGTTCGGCGAAAGTTTCGCCGAAATGTTACGCAGTAACCCATCTCAAGCGCTCCAAGCACGCCGTCCACATTGAGCGTAACAAGTTCGCCGAAATGTTCGCTGTTCGGTTCGGTGAAATGTTCAAGTCTGGACGCACCTTAAATTGTTTTTGTTCTGGTCTGCGAGCTTCGGCAGTGGCTAATTGCCATCCTACCGGCATAGCCGTGCCGCCGCGTAGCGTAGCCGCAACACTTTCAGGGTGTCCCGCTTCCATCTTAGACTACATCGTCAGTTACCACCACGTGATATAGCAGTGAATGGGGCTTTGTAGATGAAAAGAAAAATCTTATTGAACTGTTAGTGTCTATTCACGCGGACCACATCAAAAGCACTCCACAGGTCGCGGTAAATACGTCGTTAATGGTCTTTCGATACGGTTTTGCTGCTTGAAGTTGCGCTGTCCACTTCGCAGCCACAAAAGGTTTGGTATTGTGTTCACGAAGTGGTTGTCGGCTTGCGAGTTGCGTGTGAGTGCTGCGAGTGGTTGCGTGGCTGCGCTTTCGTCTCTATATTGACCACACGACAGCCGCTAAGCAACTGCAAACTGTAGTACGTGTGAATGCCTTCGTACAATTACTTTACGCCCGGATATCTTTTTGCCGCTATGGTGTTGTGGCCCGTCTAGAAGGAACCATACATTCTAACCGAAGATATGATGACCTTTGACATTTTTTTCGAATATAGGTAGATACGTAGGTACCTTCGGTAAACAATTATCGAAGATATTAAAAATCCAACTGTGGGTTTTTAGAATACCTACACAATTTAAATTTTGGGTTTGTGGAATTTATCAGATTAAAATAACGGACAATAACTAGTAGGTAGGTATTTAAGAGAGCGAAATTAAGTCGTAACAAAGCAAAAACATCTCTAATTTATTTGACGGCGCCAGATCATTAGTTATTAACATGTTTTATGTAAATAAAATCCTTTTTTATTTAATAATACTCGTAAATTCTAATCACTAAAGAAGATTTATTATATGGGTATAATAAATTCAAGATTAAAGATTAATTTTTATTGCACAATATTTATTTATATTTCTTCATAAAATTAGCCTTTTGAGATTAGCGCGTAGGTAATAATTAAATACATTGTACCAGGTACCTACTATAGACAACTACACTTGGTTGTCATATATATGAGCACTTTCTTTAGGACACGAAACTACATAAAACGATTTAGGTATTCCAGGAATATTTCGTCCAATTTTCAAGTCTCTAGGCTATGCGTTGTCTATCAGTCAGTCATGGTACTATTCAATAAAGATAAAAAGATAAATTATTATGTTAGTAGAGATCGTCACATCATTGTAACTCATTAATTAAATCAGCCAATTTATTATTTGAAGTTTAAAGAAAGTATTTTCAATTATTACAACACACCATTATTCCCACTCCCCTACGTTCTAAATTAAATACGAACTCAGCATTTATCCCTGAGCAAAGGCTGTAATCAAATTGCCTAGACGTAATCATAAACCTAACGAGGGTGAATTTTAAAGGTTAAGCCCGCCCCAGCAAGTAGTACTTTCAAACTGAAATGTTTGTATACGAAACTGAGCCCTAAAACACATGCGATTTAAATAAATCACGATAAAGTTAGCTTGCGGTAGTTTAGATTTTTATCTGGTTTAGCGAGGTTCTAGAATTCCTCATGAATTGCCATTCGTAATAAATGTAGGTAGGTATGTTCTTGCTTCTTACCATTCCGTTTCAGTTGGAAGTTTCATGATTTAAGTGAAGGCCATGTGACCTTTGGAAAATACCGCATTTTTGTGTTTCATAAATTAATTCGACGCGGTGAGCTCGCATGGCGCATGCAGTATGATTTTAATAAAGCAGACTAAGTTAATTGGAACGTTTTTTTGTGAACGAGAGCTTTTAAATAAATCTATAGTAGTAGTTATATTGTAGTCTGCTGTATTTTCAAAACAATCATGGTTTCGAGAATTGCGATCGATTTGTATATGTAGCGTTATGTAAGGACCGTAAGGACCAGTGCACACTTTGCTACGGTGCTACAACGTATAAAGTATTCAAAACTCATTCTTTTCCACGACACACTGGCGCTCTTATGCGTTTCCTCCCGAAACTTTTGTATGTGAAAACAACTTTTATGAGTAGGTTGTATGAAAAGTTGCACAACAATAGATACGATTGATTGATTGTTATAATTTACTTGCGTATATTTACTAATTATATTAATTGTAATTTTCTTTACAGGTTACCACAGCTTGCCGTCTCTGCGAAGATATTGTGCCTCCTGATGGTAAGCATAATATATTAAGCCATATTAGGGTCTCTTAATTAAAACTGTAAATATCCTTAATACTTTGATCGCAATGAAGCGTCAAGTATGTGGTGGGCTATATACATATAGTATATCTGGATAGTTATTAGTACTGAATTGGAAAAAATGATTCGCAAATAACCTGATAATTTTATAATTAATACTTTACTTGTCTTTGATATTTAATATAATTATAGGTATATTAAAGACAAAAGTGGTTACTGTGAGTAGCCAGCGTAGGCCATATTGTAAGTGCTCGAAAATTAAATGTTTTGTAGTTGAAACATTAGTAAAACATTGATTTTTCTCTACTATACAAAAACTTGTTTAGAATGTATTTTTAGAAGAAATAAGCGGAGAAACAGAAATTAAGACAGACGGACGTGGATAGCGACTTTATTTTATAGATAGGTACTATTTAGAGAAAGAGTTATTTAAGAGAAGTTACGAAGTATTCATGGATATATTATTATGACTAATTACTGTATGGCCAACTTAATTCGCGAGTATATATAACTCAAAAGACACGATACAAGCAAGATGCTACGCGTATTATTTACCTCCGAGGATCTAACTACCGTCCGTGCCGGCGCGGCGTAAGCGCATTGTTGCACTAAGGTGCAACTATGCGAACGGAGCTCAAAACAAACTCTAGATAAATCTATCTTCATTCCGTTTTCAATAGGGATTGCCAACCTACAAAAATCATATTAAATTTTTGCACAGACATATAATAATGAGGTAAGCTATCGTGTTGCTATGTTCGATAGCGATAGACGTTACCACTTGTAGGTATTTAGGTCTGCTATTTAGGACATCGAAAATCAGCTGATTAGAATTTCGTGTAAACAACAACTCGTGTGAACATATTTTGATATCTATCTGTTCTTCCATACGTCTTAGAATCTATCGATAAAAATTTTAGTTACTAAAGTTTTGGATTTTGGACTTTAAGGGCTTGTTTCACCATCTTCTGATAAGTTTCAGATAGCCTAACCATAATAGTGCAAGAGCCCACGACGGCCAGATCTTCGTTATTTTATAAAAGCTGAAAGTTTCTCTGTGTATTGTCCCCAACACAGAGAGGAACGATCAGCGACTATGACGTTGAGAACATGGTTACTTTGGGAGATAACAGGTAATAAAGGTGTAAAATATCTTACGTCAAAGTGGTGTCTGGCAGGGGTTTCATATTCTACTTAGTTTATGTATAATTCGTTTGAAATTTCTGTGGCGATCCTTGCAAGAGACCTATGTCCAGCAGTGGACGTCTATTGGTTGAGACGACGACGACGACGAGATCCAAGACTAAAACAGGTACAGAAATGGTTTATATCTTAAAAAAAATTACCTATAGGTACATAATATCTCATTGGTTAATTTTTCTAAATGATGGTCAAAACCGTTTTAAAATAATATTTTCCTATTTTATGATAAAGGGCATTAGGTCCATTGCTGAAATGGTTTTTAGTTACCGGAACTAAAATATTCGAAACCTGGCGCCTGCGCTTTTTTTGATTGAACTTATGATATGAATGATGTATATATAAGATTAACATATTAAGTATAATATTATATCTCAATAATATGTAAAAAAGGTACGACCACAAGGTTATAATGGCCATGCGTACATGTTATAAATTAACATGTATTAAAACTAAATATTACTAGTTAGAAGACACTACATCAGTTTAGATGATAGTTTAGATAGAACAGTTCTCAACAGTAATATTACCGTGAATGTCTATCGCTATATCTTAATAAAACAATTTACGTAATAAGTAAAAAAGGTCACTTAACCGGTATGAAAGGATTAGTAGTTTCAATTGCAGCTATCATTTTATTCGCATTAGCCAAGTTTAATAGGAAAACGTCTGACGCTTGCCCATCCGCCTTTACAACCCGTACGCAAAAATGTAGTGCATTTGTTGTACATAGAAACATTAGAATTATGTATGTACCTACACTCTGTACCAGTGAATTGAAGTTAATGTTGTGCATATGGTGAAATAATTAAAAGTCCATTATTATCCTGTAAAATAAATTGTTAATCAGACAACTCTTCTAATTTGATTATATGAGATTTTACACTGCAGTTTTTATGTTCTTTTTGGTTATTCTAAATTAGCCACGGCTATGTAATAGTACATAAATGCTAAATAGCGTAAAAATATATGTATAAAGGTACTTTTATACTTATAATACGAGTAGGGAAATAGGTATAGTAAGTACAGAAATAACAGCTCAAGTTTATTTATAATGTAAAACTTAATCATCACTTGAATGCTAATGATGATAAAGTTTAAGATGTGACTGACGGAAATACCTTGATATACACAACAAGGAAACATTGATTACGATCACCAATTTCATAGAAATAATAGAATACATAACTATTTCTAAAGAACCTGACTTGTAATAAAAAAAAAACCTTATGTATTTTAATTAACGTGTCATTTAAATACAATAAATCACATACTAATGTTATTAAAAGTATCTCAAGTATTTTTTTTGATGGAGAAATACTTATTTAAAATATTTTAGTAGAAAACTAAATTAAACTAAAGTTAGAGTCTAAAAGTATTACTGAGTACTTATCCCGCAGGAAATACTATGAAAAGAATGGATATTGAAATAAAATTACTCAATAAATAAAGTTTAAATTCATGCACTCTGGTTTCGCGAATGTTCCAGTTAACTTGAAGCGCAAATAATATTATGGTAATGCATGGTCACTACCCATAATATGTATGTTTTAGCGATCACCTATCATTAGCTGTGATTACCCTCACCAGCTCTATGCTAGATGAAGAAATTTACTTTTAGGGTCTTCACTTATAGTTTAATAATAATATACTACGTTTAAATATCGTTAAAGATACCTAATTAGTCTTTCTTTTACTGAAATAGAATGTATTTATTGCAAGAAAAGTCTTTGACATAATTATAAGGTAAAATCTATAAATATAATAAAATCGTAGACTTGCCGTATCTGTATATTAAAGATTTTTGCAAAATAATAACTGAGGGATGTTAGGGATAAGTGATAGAACATAAAAAAGCTATGTTTGAAATTTTTGTCTGTTTGTCTCTTTATCTGTATGTTTGTGCGCGCATCACGCAAAAACTATTGAATGGATTGAAATGAAAGGCGTCATTTAAGCTCATACTACGGAGTAGCATACAGGAAACTTTTTATCCCGAAATTCAGCACGGTTCCCTTGGGAGAGGGGATGAAATGTATACCTACTTAGCTGTAATTCATTAACGCGTGATCCGATTTCATTTATTCTTTTTTTGTTAGAAAGGAGATACTTTATAGATTACCGCCTTTTAGAGATTAGCATCTCTGAATGGCTGGACCGGTTTTGATAGGACTTTCACTGGCGGATATTTACATTTTGATGTACCTAAACATCCGCCAGTGAACTTTTAACAGTTTTTAGCAAGGTATAGCTCAAAGGAGCTTAGGAAAAACAACGAGTTCTCAAAGAGAGGGATTTTTAAAAACCAAATCCACGCGAACATAGTCGCAGGTATCCGCTTGTAGATAAATAATTCTTTTATGAACACCTTATTAAAAAGCCTCAAAACTGAAAATTCTAATCCATCTCAATGTACCTACTAATCATAATAATATCATATCATCATGTCATATCCACACCACGTAAGTGTAAAGAAAGGGAGGAATATTTATGTAAATAATTTTGAAAAACTGAAACATCATTGTTTTAATTAAGTACTTCAAACAATAAAATTACTCATAGCGATTATATGCAGTTAATAATAATTTAATAAGTACAATCTAAGAGTACAATGAAATACTTTTGTTTTGCTATAAACAATAAATTTACTTACTTAATTTAAATATTTCTAGGCGTGTAGAGTAAAATAGTAATAAGGTGTTATTGTACGTGCTGTGCTGGATACACGTGATCGTAATGCTGTGTCCAATTGCTGATAAATTACATGGAAATGACGAAACACTTACGACATGCGTACGTCAAAATTTTTCTGCGTTGAATAACATACACTAGACGATAGGATTTACAGCAGTTAATTTCTTAATATACTAATGGAAAAAGAATGTAAGATTTTCGTCATGCAAACTTCAGTCATCGCATTATACAGTAGATTATTCTTCAGTCAACGCATTATACAGTAGGTTATTCATCAATCATCGCATTATACAGTAGGTTGCTCGTCACTTCGTCACAGCAGTGACTGTGGTAAAACATGGGTCAAATTGACATCAAAATTTATCGTGTAATGGACGCAGAAAAAGGAAATTATAAGTTTTACTTACATTAGTAAGTAACAAATAATAATAATATACTTATATAATAATAGTACCAGACATCCTTATATAGCGAATGCACAATTTGAGCACCCCTAGGATTGACTAAAAATTAATTATGCAAGGGTTGAATATTAGGCCGTTGCCAAGACCTCCTGTCCTTCCTGAGGATTTACAAGTTAAACTTAGGATTGAGTTGCTTTGGGCATTTACATACAAACATATTATATATAATATATTTATCTGTATAATATATTTCACAACCTAAGTCTCCATTAATTTTTAGAATATTTATTTAGATGTAAGCGCTAAAAAAGGAATGAGGAAAGGTAGTGTTAGTCGTAACTTGAAAGTGGAAAAACCTTTAGATGCAAATATGGTTTTACATTTCTACCTACATGCAACCTACATTCAAATCTCATTTTACAAAAATTTGCATGGATTAAATTCTTGGAAGTCGCAACTTGATGGCGCCAATACACAAACATAGTAGGTAATATTATCTTCATAAACAAATTAGTGCGACTATTTGTAACCTTTATATTGTGTTATATGCACACTGGACAAGGTATTTTTACTTTGTTAGTCAAATTTGTTTTCACCTAGGTCAGTGGTGTGAGGGGCAAATATGTAGGTTATTGAATTCGCAAATTGTTTGCTTATCAATTACTAGCTTTTGCCTTGGGTTGGATTTTTCAAAAATCCCATATAGGAACTGTATTTTTGCGAAAAAAAAAACGTATGTCACTCTTCAAGTTCTCAACTAAGTATACCAATCCAAATTTGCTTCGATCCGTTGCATCGTGATTGAAGGACAAACCAACAGATAAACACACTTTCACGTCTATAATAATTATTAAGTAGATATCTATACTTAACGTTTCGATGTTAAGAAAGGTTAAGTCTTCAGGCAAATTTTCCTTTCAATATTAATTTGTTACGTAGGTAGTCTTAGTTAGTTAATTAATTATGCGACTTGTTATTAAATTTCAATTAGCAATAGATTACTAATATGAAAACTTAATTTAATATATATGTTAATATTATGTATACTAGCTGTAGCATGTGACTTCATTTTCGTGGATTTAGGGTTTAAAATTGATGCCGTGAGAACTCTTTGATTACGCTGGATAATTGCATCCTTTACCCGTCTTCAGGATACAAGCTATCTTTGTGCCATATTTTGTCACGATCTGTGTATGACCCGTGAAAAGGTAACAACAGACAGACTTACTTCCGCATTTAAATTATAAGTAAGTAATAAGTATGCATAATGCATATATATACTGAAACGAGTAAGTATTGTTTATTGTACATGTTTTCATCGGCTTAGGCTTATTAAATAGATTTATAATACTATAGATTTGCTCAGAACAATTAAAAAGTAAAATCCAATACAACTAATTAAAATAAAGTTGTGTTTGTCAATTACTATTAGGTACGTGATCGATCACTAGCACCCTTGTGTTCTGTTTTTAGCCCCCGACGCAAAAACGACGGGGTGTTATAAGTTTGACGTGTCTGTGTGTGTGTGTGTGTGTGTGTCTGTCTGTTCCCCTGTGAATGCGGTTTTTTTTTTGTTTGAAAGGTGTTAGTCGAGAGTGTTGTTAGCTATGTTTGAAGAAAATCGGTCCAAGATGGCCGCCGCTACAAAATGGCGAATTACATATTTTTTCACAACTCCCTTAATATGGGTATCAAATGAAAGGGCTTGACTAGTAGAATAGCACTATTGCAAATCCAAGATAGCCGCTGCCACAAAATGGCGAATGTCGGGGGTTTTTTAAATTTTGAATTTTTACTTGTACAACATAACTATCCATTGCGAACTTATGCGCTAAGAGTATGCGAATTACGTCTAAGAAAATGAAAAAGTAAAATAATAAACAGTAACATATACAATATACTAACATATAATATATGTATATACTATTATGACCTTCTTAATAGAGCCCCTATAAACTAATTTGCTAACACATAAAGTTCATCATTATAAAGATCTACTACGTACCCGTATCTACAAAGGTCGAATGCGCAAGCCAAAGTTAAGTGATTTAATGATTTTATGACTTACAAATAGATATTGATTTACAAAGTTGCACGTTTATCCAACTACTCTGTTTAGGTCCAGTTGCACAAAGGGCGGTTAAAGTTATCGTTAAAGTTAAACTTGTCCACCAAAAGACATTCAAAGTGGGTTGAATTTGGGTTAGTATTCATACTGCCACGGTTAAATTGACGGGTCAAATTTTGGTGAAAATTTGAAGAACTCTGACTTGTAGGTATGCAACCCGAAGTGAATTTCCCCGTCTACATTTATGCGGACAAAGTCGCAAGGAAAACCTAGTTTTCTATAAAAACTAATCATTTTACGATAATTCTTTATCGATGTTTTCAGACTGATCATTTCCGCATACTTTAATTACGAAAGCATTTGGAATAATAAAACGCTTGTCCCCGCTATCTATTCAAAACAATTATTACAAGAGTGTTATCACTTATCAGACGTGTGTGTGGCCAGCCTAATCCTACGAATAAGGTAGTCTGAAGATAACGTTATTAAAACGTACGACTAAACTGGACGTCACGAACGGTAAGGTTTCTAAATTCAGGCTATCACAATCCAAATAAAGCGAAAAAAGAATATGTGCGCTCAGAGCCATTTAAAAAAAATTGATAATGAACCTAGCACAAGCTTGATTTGCTTCGTTAAAACTGAAAATAAATTGTAAAATATATCGTGGTATTCGCTTTTCATTATGGTTCTAAAGTATGAGGATATGAGAATTTGAGGAATATGAGGAAACAAGGATTCTCAAGGATTAAAATATTGTAGAATGTTAAAAAAGACAAAAAATATTTTAAGGTTTTTCCATTACTGGTAAAAGTTAAAAATGGTATACTATAGTATTAAAAGACTAATTTAAAAATCTGCGCGCGCTAATCATTTTTTTATTATTACTAGTAGATCTTTCACTTGAAAGTGAAAATAGTAACAACTGACCCAGAAACACTTTCGCAAATATAGATAGCAAATTATTATCAATGTTCAAGCACTGTGAAAATTTCCAATACACTTGCTCTAGATAATTTAGCTGAGGTTGATATGTGTTCAAGCGTATATAATGCGTGCGGTCACTTTGCGTGAGATAAGCTCAATGGTATCGACCAGAATCTCATGAAAAATAGGGAAATGAAATTCCAAGGTTAGCAACACTACGGCTGCCCTAGCGATAAACAAAGTAACTGACATTTTTTAAGCAATTGACTTTTTGCATTAACAAAAGTTTTATGTCGAGTAGTTTTTTACCACAGTTTAATATTTCAAATAACTTGAACCATTTACTGAAATTTAAATTGCCCAAACAAAGTAACTGCACTTACTAACCCGGAATATAAATGCAAAAACCAAGTAAACAACAAGCACAACACAAAAACAAAGTAATTGGATGTTGATTACTTTGTTTTTGTATTTAAAATGCAGTTGCTTGATTTTTCGTTTCGTGAAACGATCCCAGGTAAGGTGTTCTGAATGTAATTACTTTGTTTATCACTAGGGCAGCCGAGTTAACCTAGTGTTGCTTACTACAAAATTTAATTTCCCTATTTTTCATGAGATTCTGGTCGATCTTTACTAAAGGCGGCGACCTCCAAATACTAAGACGTGATAATTGAGCTGAATACCACCTTACAAAAGGTAACGAAATTAGTGAAACTCAAATAGAGGGAATCAATGAACACTTGGACTGTTTCCAAACTGAACTTGCTTTGGTAATGGCAAATCTAAAAACAGTAGATAGCGAATGCCAAAATTCTAAATGAAGAGAGAAAAGTTCTTTTTCGTGTAATTTTTTTGTCTTTTAGGTAGAAACAAAAATAACCAGATAAGAGAAATAAAATCAATTATCAATTACCCGTAGTATAATAATATTAGCAGCTAATTGATGCATGTATTGATTCAATAATAATATTTACACAGTTGTAAATATTATTAATTATAATTTGAATCATCTCGTCTTTACTACACGTATAAAGATCGTGTTTTATGAACTCACTGAGATGAAGCGCCATTTATTAATAAAGATGAGAAAAATACACAATTATCATAATTATTAATTTTATTTTCATGCGAGAACACGAGCGTTGGTTTTAAATATGACATGTTTTGACGTTTTAACGATTATCGTTCGGGTTTAGTTTAACCTAAGACATGTTACTAATGAATGTGTGTAAATAACGATAACTATCTAGTTGAAATGCCCTTCTGTTTATACGTATATGTATATTGTATAGTCGGTACTTATTGCAACTTTTAAAAGTTTTGATAACAAAACTTTATTTTTAACTACACATTTTGCACTTAGTATTTAAGTTCGTATAATATTTCAAATTCAAATTACGAAGACACTCCTTATTTGAATTGAGGACACAAACATAAACATTGAAGAGTAACTTTGGTAAGTCTCGTGTTACTTACAAAAGTCCCCGTGAAATGCAATATGGCTGAACAGTGACCGCGTCGCGGTAGCCTATGCTTTCCCACCTGAATATGACACCGTTTTCACACTTCCAAGCGGTCCTACGGCAACCGTTGACAAAAACTGGAAAAGAACTTAAACATAATCTAAATAGAACTTAAAATTGCCTAAACAGATTTGACTTGAACCCTCGGCTGGACGGATTAACTGAGCACGGTCGACCTATTAAAACGATCGATTGTTTCCTCGTTGTAACATTCAGAACTGCTGGTTACTGTAATAAGTAAAACTATGGCATAAAATTCATACATAATACACTTAAAATACTCACCGTTGTGTGTCTTCTATTATAGAATTTTTTGAATTAAATATAATATCTAGAGGTGTTGTCCATTCGTCAGTAGTTGGTAGCAACAGAACGTATAATGTGATAGTTTACAATCATAGTTTGGTATCGGTTGTTGTTATTGGTATCTAGATAATATAAACATGATATTTGTATTTCTTATGTATCAGTAACAGTATAAATAACTAACTATTATCAAAATTTTTGGCCGATTAGATTATCTTCAGCTGGATTTAAGTTGCAACAGTTTTTGATAATATATTAAATAATCAAAATAACTCTAAAAGTACAAGTAGATAAATATGTTAGAATTATATGAATATTCGAAGTTCACAAGTTTGTAAAATGTGGATGAGTTAATAACTCGTAATATCAATATTTTATTTAATAACAAGTCAATAGAGACAGGCGCCATTAAAATCGCAGAGAATGTTCCGTTGAACGAAAACTAATTTTATTGCTCAAAAACTACTAAGGGAGGAAAATATTAAGGAAACAGCGCAACTTTTGTTTCCTTTTTGTCTCAATATATTTCTTTAGCTCATAATTATGTTATAAATCATTATAAGTAGTTTATATCTTATGAAAATTTTCGTATAATGAACCGGTAGTAAGCAAAAGTTATCTCGGAGTCATAAAAACATTCCTCGTTGGTAATTAAAATGAATATTAAAAGGTTAAATAAATTATGCGATAAACTGTTATGAACAAACTACAATTGACATTTTTCGTATAAAATTATTGATATTATTCCATATATTCTTGAAAGGTTCAGGCTCAGTTTTCAAAGCGCATCCTATGGTCTTGGCAATTCAGCATTCCGTTACGATTCCGTATTACAGATATGGCTTAGGTTCCAAATAGTTCAGATACATAGAGCTACATTATATTATCTCTTATTGAAATACGTATTATTGTAAAAGTGACAAGGTTTGGAGGTGGCGTGAACGTGACGCAGACATGTCTCTTCCATAAGTATAACGTTAGTAACATACAAGAGACGTGGCGTTACCCAACGCTACGCCCGCGTCACATCTCCATCCTTGCCACTTCCATGTAAATCACGTTTTTTTAATTGTGATGGAAAGCAGTGATGAGGTCTAAGTTGGAACGCGCTTGCTTAGAAAATGCCTATTCACTCTTGCTTTGATGGTACTCAAGTTGAACGTCTTACGCTCTCCACGAACGAACTTCGAAAATCAATTGGAATTGGAATGGCATTCCGAACCAGTGGTAGATTCAATTGACGATTCAAAAGCACTTGTAAAAGTTTATTTGAATAAAAAACTTTTCTACTCTATTCTATTCTATTCAAAATTGAAATTATGTCCAAGCGCATTTTATTTACGCTCGCTCTGTCTCTCTAGTCGTTCCTTCATTAATAGTTCATTACTGAAGATCGCGTTCCTGGTGTATTTGTAGCCTCGTGCGGATTAATTTGTTTTCACTGGCTTCTATCGGAGGCTAGTTTTGCGATTGCGTAAAAACACTTCGAATCCTTCAGCTGATCAGTGATCTGCCCATCTGGTTGGCAAGCGGCCTCTAGATCTTTTCTAGATTTTATTTATAGGGTAGTCATTTTACAGGGTTTAATCTAGATGTTGGCACTGTTCCAGGTGGTGATCTGCGGTGCGGTGCCGTCGATGGTTCGGTCGGTTCGCCTCTTCAACCAGTGCTCGCACACGTTCGTCAACGTGTTCGCCAACGGCACTGTCATGGCCCGTTACGATGGAAACGACCAACGTAAGTCACATGTAAATTAAATCCCTTATTTTATCTGAAACGTCAAAAAAGTGGTAATAGCCTTGTGGATAAGATTTGGGATTTCCTTTCGGGGTGGGGATCGAGGTTAAACCCCGGGACGCACCTCCAACTTTTTGGATTTTGTGCGTAAGCCAATAAATTAACCGTGAGGAAACCTACACGTCTGAGAGTTCTCCATAATGCTCTCCAAGGCGTGTGAAATCTACCAATCCGCACTCGGCCAGCCTGGTGGACTACCGCGGCCTAAATCCTTCTCATTCTCAAAGGAGACACGTGCCCTATAGTTGACCGGTAATGGGTTAATAATGACGATGTTCTGAACCGCCAAATCTACTTGTCTTCCCTCCTATTCTTCTGAATATCTTAGGCTGCTTTTGTATGTCTTCAAATTTGAGTTTTCCAGTTGAGATGAATTCTTTCCTTGTACTATGTATGCAATATGAGGTCTTCAATTGTTTTCCCTTCACTTCAATCCAAATCTAATCTTGTTTGATTTAAACTATCACTTCTACAAAGTTCTAAAAAATCTCATCAACAATTCGTTTCAAATTAGTAGTGCCTACTAATTCAATAAGTTAAAAGAAAACAAACATAGGAATTTCGAATACATTCGGACGAGTGTGTAAAGGCGAGGCTCACCGAGCCCGCTGCAATCATCGAGGCGGGAGCTAGACGTGAGAAACTATAGGAATATGTCAATACTTGAAGGGTCATTGGCCAGCTGCAACAGGTAAAGTCCGCGGTGCAATATAGTAATAACTAGGGAGCTGGTGGCACAAATATTTAAATCATTAGCTCGTTTGGCTGACTTTGAAAACAGTGAAGGTTCGGTAATTAAACCACTGAAGTCAAATGCTGGCATACCACAATTACTATTCTATTTACATATCGATGTTATAAATGTGAATGTGAGTTTAATTGTTATTAGTTTGTCTTTCAATCATGCCGCAACAGAGCTATGGATCGAATTAATTGTTTGTATAGGTTTCATTGATGGTCCTGGTAACATCGGCTACTTTTTATTCCGGCAAAACGAAAGGTTACTGTGGAATTTTTAAAACCCTAATTCCACTTAAAGCTAGTAAAAATGTAAGCAACTGCTCTAAATTATTTATTCGAGTCTGGAACTTTTTTACCCGACTACGGCAAAGCCAAAAAGGAAGGGTAACTATGATTTTAGCAGTCTATGTATGTATATTTGTATTTGTATCCGATTTTTGTATCAGATTCTGTGTGTTCCACCGTAGCGCCTAAACTACTGGGCCGATTTCAATGAATGAGGTGTCAATTGATTCGTTGTTATAGTCCGGGTGACATAGGCTACATTTTATATACGAAAACATCGAGAAGTGACCTTCGCGGCTTAAACTAGAATATTAAGTTAGTTTCGGATAGACATAACAGATGCCACCACTAGCTGCTTGCCCCGCGCTTTCTCCTGTTCGAATTCTTATTATTACACAATTAAATACACGTTTTTCTGCACATTAAGTAGTATAGTCGGGATTTAGTTTACGAACTTTATCTCTTGTTCACAATCCTTAAGAACACCCTCGAAAAAATCTCGTTGGCTCACGTCTTGAAGATGTGACATTCGAATGGCACTGTATTAATAAGCTCCAGAAATTTCCACCAGCTCCCCAGCTAATATTATGTAGTAACGGGTATTGTCGTTATAAGAGAAAATGTAGGCAGGGGTTGTGAAATTAGAAACTTCTTTAGGTCGGACTTTTGAATAGATCAAGTTTAGATGTCGGTGCCTTTCCTGTGAAATTGGTATCTTCAGTAACTTATACTTGCAAAACATCACAAGTATTAAAACTTGAACTTATTTTTATTCAGTCAGTAAGGCAGCCAGGCAGGTTACCCAATAACTAATTTCTAAAAAATAACTCAGTGCTTTTTACCCGACTGGGTTATGTGTTTCACCTGTGTGTATGTATGTCCATTCCTATGTCCGCGTGTAACTAATCAACGGCTCAACGGATTTTGATAAAATATGATACGTCATTAGATTTGTCTCAATGACGCGAGTGTTATAGGGTACCTAAATTTAAAAAAAAATCAAAATGGCGGACTTTATGCGCTTTAATGTGCGAGCTGAAAAAAAATTTTTTCTTCAAGACCCTCGAGTGGGGTATCAAAATAAAGGGATTCAAAAGGCGAATACGAAAATGTATAAATTTATATATTTGGAAACAATTTGGAGTGATAAATCGTAGAAAATGACCGTTTCCTATGTCAGTTCGTAACTACTTAACGGCTCAACCTATTTTGATAAATTATACGTCATTAGATTTGTCTTGACGGCGCAAATGTTACTGGGTACATAAAATTCATAAAAAATCAAAATGGCGAATGTTATGCACTTTAATGTGCGGGCTGAAAAAAATTTTTTTCTTCAAGACCCTCGAGTGGGGTATCAAAATAAAGGGCTTTAAAAGGCGAGTACGAAAATGTATACAATCTATATGTTTTAAATCAATTTGGAGTGACAAATCATGAAAAACAAAATAAATAACAACTACACTGTAAGTGGTACGGTGGTAGTTTATTAATTTTTTAGTTCGTTTTTTAGCATGGCAGTCGGGTTTTTTTAATTTTTAAATTATAGCTTGTTAAAATGCGTTTTCGGAGGAAACGGGCGGATTAATTTTGATAGGTACTGCTACTAAATAATTTTTTAATTTATTTTAAAAGGATCAGTAGCAATGCTACAGAGGAAAATTAATAAGTATAAAGCCTATGCAAATACAGCTTGAAACTTGATTGGCATCTGGACTTTTATTGCTTTTCTAACGAGCAATGACTTAGGGAGGGCACAAAAGAAGAACGTCGTAACTGCACATTGTCTCGGCGACAGCATTCCAGGTATTCGCAAATATGTAATATATTGCCGTCATTACCCAACGTTTGTTGTGAGCACACGCAACTTTTTAGCATAGTCTACTCTCTAAATAAAAAGTACTTTCACCTCGCGCATTATTTCGTGAGCGCTTTGTGGTTTGCACAAGAATTATCGCAGGCTCCTTCACTGGCGGCGGGCAGCGGGCGGTGCGCGTGAAGGACCTTTTTATTTGAAAATAAATAAAGGAATTCGCCTTTGTCCCTCTCGTTGTAATCCTAAAAGCAAGACATGGAATGTTTGCGTTAGGGTCATGTAATTGTAAAGCCTTGAATCTTCGAGGAATTTAAAGTAAGGTACCTACCCACAAATTGAATTGTTTATTTTTTAAGAGCATTTTCATTATGCCGGGACGTATCCGATCACAACCCAATATTTCAAGTTACTATACTACTTATAAATGCAAAAACCAAGTAAACAACAAGCACAACACAAAAACAAAGTAATTGGATGTTGATTACTTTGTTTTTGTATTTAAAATGCAGTTGCTTGATTTTTCGTTTCGTGAAACGATCCCAGGTAAGGTGTTCTGAATGTAATTACTTTGTTTATCACTAGGGCAGCCGAGTTAACCTAGTGTTGCTTACTACAAAATTTAATTTCCCTATTTTTCATGAGATTCTGGTCGATCTATACCTAGTTGAGTCACTCGTATTACAATGATGAAGGGCTGACCCGACAACTGACGATGCGTTCTACGAGAGTCGAGACACATTAGATACGTAATTAAATGTAAGCGGTAACATGATTTATTTGTGATCGGGACTCTTACATCAACAGAATTTGAACTTTGCATAACAGGTTCAAATTGCTCCGGCAGCAAATAGTTGATTGAAATATTAATGGATTCCGCCGCCGAGTATCAAATATATGATGACAATAATCGATGAGAAATAGTAATTAATTATTTTTGTATTTAGGTCAAAATTGTCCGGATGATGTATCGCTTCTCCATGCCTTTCTGTCGTTAGATACATTTATTTTTGTGTTGCGTAGTGTCATGATAACAAATTATAATGAGACTCCAAAGAGAGGTGACTGCATAACATCAAACATGTAGTTGATTCAGTACTATCTTAAAATTCACTCCATATAAAATGCACTTCAGTAGTAAAAGAGAAAGAATTTAATTGTTTAAACATCGTTCAAATAAAATAGGTACTTACAAGTAAAGTTAACCCTGCAGTGGTCGCGCGCGGTCTGTGAGTCTGCAGTGAACTAATTTTGGTCATATTTAAGAAATTTAATGTTTTTGCGCACTGTTCGTCCGTGATTGTCTCGAAGGGGTGGGGTAGCATCTTTTAGTAGCGATTTGACCTTTGTCACATATGCACATGAGCAGTAATTTTACGTTTTGCTGTAATTTTTAAGTACCTAAAACTTAGTGCCAATTTTTAAAATAATGATTATTTTTAATGTTATATTAGTAAACTCCTTTGTAATGTTTAAAATTAGAAAAGAAGTTGTTATTTTTTTTATTATTGTTTGTATTCTATTGTATTTGATTGATTTGATAGACTTCATTACTTTTTGATATAATAATGAATAAATAAATAAAGCCCTGTAATTTTTTTTGTTATTTAGTTAGACAAAGGACCAAATTTTACTATTATGTTATAAATAGACACAAATTACTTATCAGTTAACTCAAAACAGGCAGTCAAAGTTGCGGTCTGTCACACCGCGCGCGACCACTCATGTTCGGCGCAGGGGCGCGACCTCTGGAAGGTTAATACTTACGTAATAAAAGTACATTAAATTATACAAAATAAAAACTATATAGATTTTCAGGCGACTATATTTTCAACCTTCATATTTAGTTCAAAGTTTCATTTCTAATTAGGTCAACCTTACAAAAAATGTGATCCTAATACAATAATCGCGTGAGAACAAACACAATCGCCATAAAAATAATCACTTGTACTGAAACGTACGTGTTACTCGGGAGGCAATAAAAGAAACCACAGCCAATATTAAATTTAACGATTTAATAACGATTCGCCACTGTCGGATGAGCTCCACGTACCATATCTTTATTACGAAGCTACTAACGAATCGGAGGTCTTGTTAACTTTGCCGGTGCTCATCGCCCGACGCGTTGCACCGCCTCCCACCGAATATCGCATAAAATATGTGACGCTTTTTAATTAAAATTAGATTCGAATGTGCTGATAAGGAGATTCAATAATTCATGTACAGCTAGAAAGAACCGAATAGTGCAAGTGTTTGAAGTGCCGATGCCTTTTGGCTTTTTAGAAAATGCTACCTCATTCACTCATATTGTGGTTTCATATCACGAATATCCGCCTGATGTAGGTTAAAGTACGTATTTCACCTACTTTTGAGGAAATTAAATTTTCAATATATTAAGGGCCTGTTCCACCATCTTCTGAAAAGTGTCTGATAGCTTAAACGTAGGTAAGTTTTGTCACTTTCTTACTTTATGACAAGTGACAAAGGCAAAAGTTGTGAATAAACTATCCGACACTTATCAAAAGGTGGTGAAACAGGTCCTTAGTCATAATATGATGATAAAATAGTTTGAATATGCAAAATTTTATTAGTGAAAAAATATATGTATATACTCTATTTGTAATTCCCTTAAAATTGTAGTTTATTAGAAAGAGGTTCTATTCCTTCAAATTCTATTTGCCGCCAAAGATAGTTCTTTTATTTGGAGTGAAACTTTAAACAATTTCCTATAATAACTTAATCAAATCCCACCCAGAGAGGCATTTGCAAAAAAAAAACGTTTTGTTAAATGGAAAAGAACATAAAATTTTTAAGTCTTTAGCGCTTCTACAACATTTTTTGCGGCCCGCAAATTATATGAAATCAATCGAAGGGGCGGTACGGCGCCTTACTAAATTGAGTTGCCGTAAAAAATATTTCATAATAAAATACTCCAAAATACCCTTCAGTTCGCAAAAAACCATACCACACGCACGAGCCCCCATTATTCCCTATAATCTAATAGGAAACGACGAATCTGTGCGCGCACCCAAAATAATAGGGTTATTCTGATTCTATTTTCAAATTCCACGTATCGGGTTGATTGTTCGTGTCAAGGAGCACTTTTGGACCAACAAATCTCAAGATGTTTGTTTTGATGGCTCCAATACATTTGCCGATAAAAAACTACTATATATGTTTGTAATAATTATGATCCCGTTTGTGTTTGTATTTTGTTAAGTAGGTTTTTGCGGTTAGGTACTTATGTTACTTAGGTTGCGATGCGATGATTTGCTGTTTAGAATATATACTTGTTTTGCCTGCTTAGTGTATATTCGCAAACTTAACAAGGTATTTTCAGCACTTGTATTAATAGTTAAAATATTTGCTCATCATAAAAATCGTCACAACTGGATTTGCAGCAGCAAAAACTCTGCATAAATATAGTGGGTATCTACCTGCCAATATTTTACTTTAAATAAATAATAACTTATTAGATTGCTAATATTCAATAATATCTTGTCAAATAATATTTTAATTCCCGTAAACGTGTTATGTTCATTTGATTAAATTTGTGACAGAATTTATCAATTTAACATTGAAATAAAAACGTAATTTATATTCGAATCGCTTTGAAACTGGCCTGTTATCAATGTAATAGGTTTTATTGTAACATCTGGTGGCAACAATTACGCGTTGGGTGGTCAAATCAGGGTTGTGTCGCGGATAAAAAATATATATAAACAAACTCGTAACAATGTTTAGTAAACGTTTTGCTTTGTATTAAACTCTCTGAATTCGTGATGTTTTACAAATATCTGACGCGATATTTTTGAGCTTTTATAAACGATTGCTTTCTCTCATGTGTTGGCACGTTTCAAAATAAACTTTATGCGTAGGTAAAATATATTTTGATTTTGGACTCGATTTCGAGCACATCAACTGATAAGAAAAATGTAAGGACTAAGCCTTTTTGTTGCCATGACAAAAAATTTTTTTTCGATAAAGTGTTGTGATTTCGTGAAAAATAGAAGTTGAAATTTTTCAAAACAATATTGCCTACCTACATAAGCAGTCTCTTTTTGATTAAATTGCATGTTTCGTAGTATTACCTAACTTCGAAGATAAGGCGATGACCTACTTTAAATAGATACGCGAATTGTATTTGCGATTTTAAGTTTTGATATTTTTTTTACAAAATTTTTACTGAGAATTAGGCTAATTCTCATTTGCGGGCTGTTTGATTGAATAAGTTTTTATTATATTATTTACAAAATATTATTTCTAAAAGTTATTGTTAGGATTTCTAGTAGTGTTAGATAATAAGTTTCCTTGTTAATTACTTACACCTGGACCACAGATGTCTGATAATAAATAAAATATATGAAAAAATCAATAAAAAAACACATTCGTTTACTATTTACATTATTTTTAAACCTTCTGGCGTAGTATTCGTTGAAGATAGTAGAAAACTAGTATTTGAATATGTTCGGTACGTGTTCAAATAATACCTAGCTCTACCCAGTCTTTTATGCACTTCAAGACAAGACTGGCAAGGTTTGATGAGTATAAATTAAATACTTTAAACCACCGCCGTGTGCAGTGCAGTTATAGACATCTTATACAACATTCCATGCATATTTATACAGAATGAAACATCAGATTCGCTCGACCTTTACTATAATTTCTAATAATGTGAGATATATTTGCATTAAGTAATATAAGTGATGATAATCTAAAATATTGAAAGTAAAACCGACTTCACCACATAACAGTTCATATCTCGGAAACTACCAATCTGGTTTTAATGAAACTTGCACTGTTCCTTAAGTTGAAGTTTTGAGTCAATAAAAAAGAGTGGCCACAATCCGATTAATAGCTTCGGAGAAATCCGTGGACAAACATACATACGTACATCTATGAAATTTTGTATATTTGTTTGGAAGCAATTATAGATTATTAGCATAATAATTATGTGAATATCTCGCAGTTCCAATAATATTACATAGGTAGGTACTAATAGTCGAATTGATAACCTACTTTTTTTGAAGTCGGTTAGTAAGCTTGGAGAGCAGAATACATTGTATTAGCAGAAAATATTAATAGTATTAGTGTCAATGGCACATTGTTTGTGGTCACATATTGTCTAGTCGGCTAGACGGTAATACGATATTGGGTGGCTGAAAACCGTTAGTGAGAAGTATTAAAAGATAAGATGACTTCTCCTGCTTGGGCAAAGGATTTGTTCAACTTTTATCAATGACAAATTGGAAAGTTTGTGTACCTACCTAATCTTTTTGACCTTTTTTATAAATTAATATAATTGTATATAAATTAGATGTTAACGCTGTTGATACCTTACAACTAAATAAAATAAATCATATAAAAGCTGATTACAATCTGTTTCTGTACAGCCCGTCTGCTGTCCGCTTACTTCTGCGTCATAATTATCATAATTTCATACAAAATCCTTTGTGTTTTTATTTAACCCGGAACAAATTAAATATGTATTCAAATTGTCAACCATGGTCCAAGTGATCCTCAAAGATAGTTTTCTTTAGAAAGTTAGTTAGTTCTTAGTTTTCTAGAAGAAGTTTTCTGAAAAATTAAGTGCTTATCTGGTACTTAGTGTTTGTTGTTTAGTTTCAGTTCCTTCTTTAACATTATACAAGCATTTACTTTGTAAAAAAATGTAACATGACGACGTGACGACGGATACGTCGTCATTATATGTCGACCAACACAAAACATAAAGGCACAGCCTTTTTTGTTTGAAAGGTGAATTAGTCGAGAGTGTTGTTAGCTATGTTTGATGAAAATCCATCCAAGATGGAAGCCACTACAAAATGACGGATTACATATTTTTCACAACTCCCGTAATATGGGTATCAAATGAAAGGGCTTGACTAGTAGAACAGCACTATGTAAATCCAAGATGGCCGCCACAAAAAAATAGCGAATGTTGGGGGTTTTCAAATTTTTAATTTACACTTGTTAGCCTAGCAATCGTTTCAGCAAGTGTCTCGTTTATAGTTGGAGAAAAATGCACGATACATTGCTGTCAATGTCACAATACGTGTGGTCATGTCTAGCTGGCTAGACAGCTGCCTGATACTAGCCGGGTAATGTGTTTATTGATAGCGAAGTCAAGATTAGATACAGTAGCGACGAGCGGAGGCACGGTATCTGTCATATAAAACCAGGTACCTACAGTTTCAAAGCCGATCGCCGTCTTTAAGTTCTATTCAATTAAAATCAAACCTTATAAGCTAAATTGAGAAACTATAGGACCTACCTAAATATAATAAAAACCGGTGAAGTGCGAGTCAGACTCGCGGGTTTCCGTACTCCAGAAGTATACCTAAGTACAATCTGTTTTTCATTAGTTTGTCTTAAAAGGTAATGTGCTAATTAAGCTAGGCCTCTAAATTGTATGAGCACTCATACAACTCAGAGGTCTATCTTAATTGGCTTAACTAAAAAGGGAAAGTAAAGGGAAAATTCCAAAAAATAAAAAAACTTGAAAATTAGGGTAAATTTGGTACTTACAAGTTTTCGTGAAAATCTAAATTTGCCCATATCTTTTTATTGTGTGGACTCAGGACCTTAATTTTTATACACCTAATAGGGGCCATAGACCCTAGTACCTGGTATAAATTTCAACTTGCTAGGTCCACCCGTTCCTGAGAAAATCGGTGGTGACACACGGACAGACAGACGGACAGTCGGACAGACGGACAAGAAAGTGATCTTATAAGGGTTCCTTTTTTACCTTTTTAGGTACGGAACCCTAAAAACAGTCATACCTACTCCAATGCGATATTTTTTTCTCCAAATACGTAATTCCTTATGGCCAAATTATAATTTATTATAACTAATTAAGTCTGGAATACTACTTATAACCACTTCTTATAAATGTAAACAAGTATAAATTAAAAATTAAAAAAACCCCGACATTCGCCATTTTGTATCGGCGGCCATTTTAATTTGCATAGTGCTTTTCTAGTAGTCAAGCCCTTTCATTTGATACCCATATTGAGGGAGTTGTGAAAAAATATGTTATTCATCATTTTGTAGCGGTGGCCATCTTAGACCGATTTTCATCAAACATAGCTAACAACACTCTCGACTAATTCACCTTTCAAACGAAAAAAACCGCATTCAAATCGGTTCACCCCTTTGAGCGCTACAGGGGAACACACAGACACACACACACACACACACACACACACACACACACAGACACGTCAAACTTATAACACCCCGTCGTTTTTGCGTGGGGGGTTAAAAAAAAGGAATTAAATACGTATTCATATTATAAATCCAGGTAAAAAGTTTAAATAGTACCTGAAGAAAGGACATTTTTATCCTGAGAAAATAAAGGATAAGATAATTAGGAATGGTCCAAAAATCAAATGTCACACGAATGTGATCCATTGTGAACATTGATATTATTTTTTTGTTTTTAATAATTATTGGATTAGTAATTTTAGTAAGACAAACAGTCTATGCACGTGAGTTTCTTCTTAATTCTATGCAATCTCGAAACTATCTCTCGAAGCTATTCGTAACTTGTTTTATTTATTCAAGACGCTCGTAGTAACATTGTCACACACCAAGGCCTTAGCATTGAAAGATCGAAACCATCAATAGCGAGACATTATAGTACCTACATACAATATTTGCAAGAAACATTTTCACATGAGTACATACATAATGTATATTTGTTGACGAATATGCATTGTGACCTTTAATGGAAATATATTGAGAAAAGGATCTCACTTATAGTAGCTTTTCGCACGCGGCTCTGTGTGCATGCATACTCGTACCTATTTTGTAATAAATTTTGAACTTCAAAGTAATCTGTACCTGTTTTTAGGGTTCCGTAGTAAACAAGGAACCCTTATAGTTTCGCCATGTCCGTCCGTCTGTCCGTCCGTCCTCGGTTAATCTCAGAGACTATTAGTGCTAGAAATTCGTAATTTGGCATAAGTATAAATATTAATCACGCCGACAAAGTGGTGAAATAAAATTTTGATAAATATTTTTTTTTAGGGTAGCTCCCCTACATGTAAAGTGGGGATGAATATTTTTTTTCTCGTCTACCCCATAGTGTGGGGTATCGTTGAATAGATCTTTTAAAAATACTGTGGGTGTGGGAACATCATTTTTCGATTTCTAGATCCGTTTGTAAAATATGATGTTTTAAAGTGCAAATTTTTATTAGAGTCAAGTGTCCCCCCCCTCTATCAGCCAAATGGCAGTATATAGGAACTTGAAAAAATTCACAGCAGTAGGGTATATAATCAATTTTAAAGGAAAACTATCACGGCTAAGTAGGGTTCACAGGTTAAGGAGTTATATCTGTTTTTCGAGGATTGTGACTACGGAACCCTATACTGCGCGTGGCCCGCCACGCACTTGGCCAGTTTTTTTCCATGCCTATTGCCTTATACCTAGTTTCATTGGAATGTCCAAACATCGCTGTTTCGGCGTTGTAAAGCTTTGCATTCACAGTAAAGTAAGGGTATAAAGGGGTTAAAAAATAATTACATGCCAAGAATTTCGTCATTTCGTCAGCTTTTTATGTGAGACAGTTGAGTACGTGCGAGTAAATAGAAATAGTGTTTCGTCCAGAAACAACAGGCATCTCTGGAAATAAGCTTGTTTTTTATTTTTTCACGTGATAACGTCTTATAAATCGATGAACACCGGCCGCACGCACGAAAAAGCATGTCTCATTGTCACGTGCAAGCGAGAGCGCGGAACTAGCGAAAGAGAGGCATAGACGAGCGTGCAAGCGAGAGCGCGGAACAAGCGATAGAGAGGCAATGTTCTCTTATGACGTTATCACGTAAAATTATCGCCTGCAAACCTACTTTACAGACAACCAATTTTTTTTAAAGAACATTAACCCCACTGAACATGACCAATATTTCCCTCCAAATAAGCGTAAAGCTTATGCCAGGTGTAAGTACCTACTCGTAAAAAAAGTGTAACGGAAGTGAACGGAACGGAACGGAAGCACGGAGTGAACCATACTCCTTTCGGTTTTTCATCCACGTTCGACGATCGTTGCGCTAATGAGGCAGTAAACTCTAAACAAGTGGTCTTGTGTCTATTAACAATAAAAAGTTAACAGTAAATGCATTGTTTCGATTGATTTTTGCGCTTGAAACAAACAAAACAATATCAAAACAGAAACATTGTACATAGGTACCTACCCAATAACCTACTGGAAAGAGCTCTCTGCGACTTCGACTTGTAGCTTGAAAGTGATAAGCCTTATCACAGTACAGCGACTTTGGCTGTCAAAGTCATAACAGTAAACGTGAATTGGTACTGGATTAAACCAGCAACGGTTGATTTAAAAACATCAGTGTACCGATGATAACGAGGTTTTAATTAATCAGGAGTTCGTATCCAAAGGATAAAACGGAGCCCTATTGTTGTCACTCTGCTGTCTGTCCATCTGTTGTCACGGGTCCTTAGCTTGTAGGTGAGACGACTTTGTGACGTGAAAATTGGATGTTTTGGTGTTATAGAATACCGAGAAAAAAAAATTCTTATCCATGTGCGATATCACTGTGTAGAACTCATTAAACAGAGTACTTTTTCTAAACTAGATATTTAATTATAGCAATAAATTAAAAATCGGGCTTGAAAAAATGATAAATGGCGATATATACATATATTTATATACGGAACTCTAAAAGAGCGAGGCCTGACTCCCACTTGGCCGATTTTTTGACCGACTTCCAAAAAGGAGGAGGTTCTCAATTCGGCGCGTATTTTTTTTAATCTAGTTTTTCGGATATTATAATTGCCGGGCCATAAATTTATTGATATTTGCACACAGGCTCCTATAGAATAGGTAAGTTAATTTACAAAAGTTATAAGTAGTTATGGAACGTAGTATATAATATGTACCTATGTACCTGTCATCATTATCATCATCATGATCAACCCATTACCGGCTCACTACAGAGCACGGGTCTCCTCTCAGAGTGAGAAGGGTTTTGGCCATAGTCTACCACGCTGGCCAAGCGGATTGGCAGACTTCACACACCTTTGAGAACGTTATGGAGAACTCTCAGGCATGCAGGTTTCCTCACGATTTTTTCTTCACCGTTAAAGCAAGTGATATTTAAATACTTAAAACGCACATAACTCAGAAAAGTTAGAGGTGCGTGCCCGGGATCGAACCCACGACCTCCGATTAGAAGTCGGTCGTCCTAACCATTAGGCTATCACAGCTTATGTACCTATATTGTATAATTATAAATTATCGTTTCAAAAAGCTAAAAACTCCACCTACCCAACACTACTAAAATGTATTTTCAATCAATAGACGTCCAATAGGTATAACTGGACGGTCTCTTGAAGGGATTAAAATAAATTGTTTAATTTGAAACAATCCGTAGAAAGCGTTCAGAATATAATAAGAAATTGTATTAAGAAATGCGATCAACACACCATGGCAGGTAATGGTGATAAATCAATGGGTGTAACGCCACATATAAAATGGTTGCCGTTGTATGGGTTGCGTGTACGCAATTAATTATTTGTAACGAATATTTTACTTAGATCGAGAGTTACATATTTGAAAGATGGCGTCGTAACTTTAGAATACATCGTTTAGGGTTGCCGTATTTTTTGAAACAGTAAACTTGTGAATAATTGTTTATATCCATAATAGTTGGTTAATTTCACGATGTCTCGTCCTGTGACTTTTATGACTCACACATTAAGGTTATATTGCAATAATTTACGCGTCTTCGTGAAATGAACTAACTATATCCTAGCTTAGCCCTTGACTGCGATCTCACCTGATCGTAAGTGAATATGCAGTCTAAAATGGAAGCAGGCTAATTTGGAAGAGGTATGGCAGTTTTTATTCAGAACGCTATATCACCATTTTATTTATTTATTAAGCCTCGATCAGATTAAACATTGTTATGCATTGTACAATTTATTTCTAATTTTCCCCCCTAATCTGCGTGCCTTTTGGCAAAGGCCTCCTCCAACCTCTTCCATTCTCCTCTATCTGCTGCCCTTCTGGTCCATGTTTTTCCCCCCACAGCAGCTATTTCATCTACCCATCTTTTAGTCTGTCGACCTTTCTTCCTCTTTCCTTCCCTGGGGTACCACAAACTAATGGTTTTGCTCCATTTATCCTCACCCCGAATGATGTGGCCAGCCCATCGCCATTTAAGGAGCTTTATTTTGTGTATCACCTCTTGTGTTCGTGTGGCTTTTCTGATTTTGGAATGAGGTATTTTTTCTATTTTCCGCTTGCCCAACATGCTTCTTTCCATGCTACGCTGGCAGGTTCTGAGTTTGGATAAATGAGCCTTAGTGAGCGTCCATGTTTGGCACCCGTATGTCAGTATAGGAAGAATGCAGGAGTTAAATAGTTTACCCTTTACTATAGTGCTCATTTTCGGATCCTTCATTACTTCCCTAAATGACCAATATTGTTTCCAAGCATTCCCTATTCTTGTCTCTACTTCTTTGCTCGATATGTTCTTTGTTGTAATTAGTTGGCCAAGGTCCGCATTCTAGACTCTGACCACTGGACATCACAGTGTAAGATTGTATATGAGCAACTTAATAAATAAATATTGATATTATAAATATACATAATAGATTTTTTTTGTATGAATGCACTGTCCACGCGCGTAAAATGACGATTATCTCGGAAAATTTAAGTCATCCAGTAATCAAATGTTTCAAACAGTAAGTCTAAGAAGCAAACAGTTCGCGTTGCAACTAAATAAACATCCTTTATCTTTTTATTTTCATCTTCCGAGATATAAGCTAACTGGCGGTGTCTGCTTAATTTCGGTTAATCTGAATAAAGTGAGGCGGTCTCTCTTTTTTTTTTTTGGAAGAATTAACGTCTGCGTGAAAATCGGGTCAAAAAATATTGCAACATGATAAAACCAGACGTATACCAAATGACGTTTTTATTTTGGTTTCTATTTATCAGCTCTCTGTTGCCTCCGGCTTCTTATGATCAGTAGGGCTAGCTTAGACCGTATTCGTTTCCGATAACAGTCCTCCGGTTTTACGTTAAATAAAATTTAACCTTACAACACCCGCTCAAACACCCGTTATTACGTTAAATAAAATTTAACCTTACTTACTTACTATAATTAAAAGAATACATTATTGAACATAAATATAAAAGAGGACAGTCTCAAAGATGAATCTCGAAAACATGGAAAAACCTTTAAAACTGTCTAACTGTAAGAAGACAGTTGTGTCAAAGGGAAAATTGCAAACCCATGTTTCCATTTGAGCACGAAGTTGTAAGTTTAAAGACAATATAAAATTTTCGTACTTTACAATTTATCAAATGAAACTCCTCGACGGATTCGATTTATATTTAAAAAAAATATATAATACTAGTAGGGCGCTTGGCTGCGCGGCCCGCTAAAGCGGACCGCGAGGATTTCAGTATTATTTTTGTTTTAGCAGCCTCCACCTTCTTCTATCATTTTCAGCATCTTTAACCCTGGCCGTGCTCCTCATCCATCTTCCAATCCCTCGATCATCATCACTCTCCAAATTTTTTTCTCCGAATCATTTGCCAGAAGGAGAGTTCTTCCATAAAAACAAATTTTGAAAAGGAACCGTATTAAAGTCTTGTATAGTTTCCCAACTTATAGTCTCTTCAATATTCGCCATTATATATTTTGTGTGAAAAAATAAATTCCGCCATCTTGATTTTTTTTCTGTTCGTCAAGTATACCTTCAGGTCTTGATAATCTTTTGCTAAGAAACCACTCTTCCGTCTTTTATACTTGATGAGATAGACACCGACGAAATTTGTATAGCCGCCATCTTGAATCCGCCATTTTGGGTTTTTTTTAGCTCAGTGCCAATTGGATGAGTTTTTGAGTAATTTTTGTTTGAACCTATCTACCTATCTACAATACCCTGACCGGGTTCCTCATCCATCTTCCAAACCCTCAATCATCATGTCTTCCCATATTTTTCTTTGAGAGTTCTCCAAAGAACCGCATCAAAGCCTTGCATAGTTTACAACTTGTAGTCTCTTCAATATTCGCCATACATTTTCTATGGAAAAATAAATTCCGCCATTTTGAATTTTTTTTCAATTCATCAAGTAGACCTTTGGATTCTCATCATCTTTTGCGAAGAAACCACTCTTCCATCTTTTATACCCTCCGAGATGGAGACCGACGAAATTTGTATGGCGGCCATCTTTTTTTCGCCATTTTGAATTTTTTTTCAGCTCACTGCCAATTGTATGACGTTTCGAGTGACATTTGTTCGAGCACCCCCCACCTATCTTCAATACCTTAAGCGTGCCCGTCGCTCGTCTCTGAAATCCTCAATCATCAGCTCTCTCCATATTTTTGTTCCGAATGAATTTTTGTCCTCTATACGAAACCATTAGTGAAAAAAAAATTTTTCATACAAAATTTTACAGGAGGGGTGATCAATCAGTGAGTCAGTCAATGAATCAGCACGAGCAGCTATATATATATTAATGATATGACTAAACAAACATTGTATATTTAATGTTTCACCCTAAAGATTAGTTATTCTGGTGGATTTTCTGGATATTATAATAATTTTAAATTATTTACTACGATCACTTCGCGGGAAAAAAATAAAAATTATAAAGGTTATTTTTATTTGTTAGTAACTTTAACTGTTCAAAAAGGAACCAGTTTGTTTGTTTTTCTAAAATAAGGCAATTCGGTCTCTTACTTACCAAAAAATGTTAACTTTACGGAGGTTAAAATAAAACGACTGAAATTAGAGATCAAGCTTACTCCGGTTTAAGATAATATGCTTCAATAAGGGATGTAATCCATGTTAACCGCTAAGCCTTTTTGTTTCCTGTCGCAAAGGCGCTTTTGATGGTCAGTTCCCATTGACACGACGTCATTTAAAAAACTATTTAAAACTTTATTTTATACAACCTCCTCCCCAGGCTTTGCCCGCGTGAATTTCGGTTTTTTACAAATCCCGAGGGAATCGTGGATTTCCGGTTCCCGTTCGCGCTCCCTTTTTCAACCTTTATACCTACTTTCAAGGAAGTTTGCTATATTAATCTAGCTATAGCTATACTGTTTAACTATAGATTTCGGTTTTTGCAAAATCCCGTGGGAACTGTGGATTTTTCCAGGATAAAAAGTAGTTAAGTCAGGATATAATCTATCTTCATTCAAAATTTCAGCCAAATCGGTTCAGTAGTTGCGGCGTTAAAGAGTAACAAACACACACAAACTTGCGCGTTTATAATATTAGTACCTATAATATTACAAGCAGGAACCAGTTGGTAAATAGTTTAAACTCCTAAATCGTTAATTGCATTTTTTAGCTAATATAATGTAAAAGAAATATGTTTTAATTATATCATGAGTTTAAATCGCTACTAAGTAGAAGATTTAAAAAAAACAATAATATTACCATTTAAGTTTGCGAAAAAAAAACTCGAAAAATATAATTACTGCTGACTACATAATAATCAATCTATCTGTAAGAATTCGCAAAAATATAATTTAACTTACTGTTTCCAAAAGATTATACTAACGGTACGATAAAAAAGTCGTACGTACTGCAACAAAGGCAACAAACTGACCGCTACTAAGGAAGCGTTGGAATTTAACTCGAGATTCCCCTCAGATGCCTACCTACCGCAGTGGAACCTTAGGATTAGCCGCTAACCCCACTAATCTGAGAGCAGTCTGAACAGCTTAGTCGTGTTTGTACTTTGTGGACTCCGTATGATATCTTTACTGGGTATCATTTTAAGTAAGATATCATGTTATGGCCTTAATTACATATTATGAGAAGCTTATAACTGGCGGTAGTAGTAAAATACTTGATAACAGCGCCAAAAGAGTATTGTTTCAGCTTGAATTGGAAAGAACCGCTTCTGGAATCAGTATACAAAACTACAACTTTCTACATCAGGGTTTCTTAACATTTTTATAATCGTGGATCTCTTTCAAAATTTCAAAGAGCCCACGGAATCTTTCCGAAAAGATAAAAAAACGAGGTTTAACTTATATCAGCTTTTATTGTTTGCAATTAAACTTTACATATGAATAACTAGATAGTGTGACGGTAGCTGATCTCCCGTTAATTACACGGATCCCTCAGGGGTCCATGGACCACAGGTTATGAACCCCTGTTCTAGATTCTAACTTGAGCAATTAAAAGTTACACTCTAAAACTCTGAATATGAGAAAAGTTATGCCACTATGTTAGCTATGTTAGCTATCTAAGTTAGCTGCTACATTTCTTTGCAAACAATCATCAGCTTGTTCTATGTTCAAAACTCTCAAGTAGTTAGGCGCGATCTGTCGATACTCGATACGTTTTTAAGTCTTTTGACATAACTGCCTTCGCAACCAGTTCACACCAGTAACTCTGCTATGGAATATTTTAACTTATTATTGTATTTTGATAATACTAGGTACCTACTTACTGATATTTTTCTGTAAAACTATTGTCTACGACATTGTCTTGACCCGCTTATCTGGAGCTATCATGAGATGACGAGTATTACGCAAAAGTAAACTACATTATTCGATTTGTTTGGGTACCACCCAAGGTCTTGTGAGATAACATTTTTTTTACGAGGGAATAATCAATTTTGATTAAAACATTATTTTAATTAAAACACGCGGATCTTTGTTTGTTTGATAAGTTTTATTGAATTTAATGTTAATTAGTTTAAGGATAATTGGTTTGGAAATACATATAATGGGTTAATTAAATACGAGTAACTAACAGTTCATTGCTCAACGGTGTAAGACTGTAAATTATCATCTACGTATGTGTAAGATAGAACAAAAAAATTAACATTTGTAGGTTCGATCTGTCGTTCTTTTTAGGTACGTAGACCGAAGCGATCCGAGTAGACCCGCCATTAGGGACAATAAATATAAATTAAAAATTAAAAAAACCCCCGACATTCAACATTTTGTGATGGCGGCCATCTTGGCTTTACATAGTGCTATTCTACTAGTCAAGCCCTTTCATTAGATACCCATATTGAGGGAGTTGTGAAAAAATATGTACTTAATTCGCCATTTTGTGGCGGCGGCCATCTTGGACCGATTTTCATCAAACATAGCTAACAACACTCCCGCCTAACACACCTTTCAAACAAAAAAAAACTGCATTCAAATCGGTTCACCCATTTGAGAGCTACGGGGGAACAGACAGACACACACACACACACACACAGACAAGTCAAACTTATAACACTCCGTCGTTTTTGCGCGACGTCGTATGAACGTCCTGAAAACATACACGCACTTTTCTTCTATATATTTTAACTAGCTGATCCCCGCGACTTCATCTGCGTTGATATAGGTTTTTATATAGGATCGGATTGGATCCCATAATCCTTTTTTGTACCTAAACTAAATGTAGCCTAAGTTACTCCTTATAACTTCACCTATCTGCCATTCAAAGTTCCACCAAAATCAATTCAGTAGTTTCGGAGATTAGTTGGAACAAATAGACAGGTTGACAAACATAAATTTAAACGCACGCCAGTTTAAAATAAGCCGTACGTACAAAGATCCGGGGCCCAAGTTATTTGAACCAAATAAATGTCTGTCATTTCTGAACTAAAAAACCTATGACCTTGAAATATTTACGGGACAATACTTGAAGTATTACCTTTCTAACAAAAAAAGAATGAGTGAAATCGAACCACGCGCTAATGAATTACAGCTCAATACACGTTTTAACTTTCATCCCCTCTCCCAAGGGAACCGTGCTGAATTTCGGAATAAAAAGTATCCTATGTCCTACCTCGGAGTATAAACTCAAATCGTACCAAGTTTCATTTGAATCCATTCAGTAGTTTCGGCGTGATGCGCGGCCAAGATACAGACAGACAGACAGACAGACAGACAGACAGACAGAAAGACAGACAGACAGACAGACAAAAATGAAAAAAATTGCAGTTTTGGCTTCAGTATCGATTATACAGTGCCCTCCAATAAAATTTTTCAAAATATCTTCAATGTACAGAATTGGATCTGTTACAGTTTTATTATATTATAGAATAGATAGATGATCTCGTTTTCTTCAATATGTCAGACACCGAAGTTGTTAGTAGTAGGTATAGACAATTTAATAGTGCAAATAAAGCTATACCACGTTATATTAACCTAACCTAGTGATGAAAAGAAACATAACAATTAAAGAGTATGTATTTTCATTGGATTAAACACTGTGGCAATTCGCCTTAAGTAAACATTCAACGTTGTTGTATAGGCCGGTTGTCAGAAAATGCAGGTTACAAATAAGATTACATCGATACAGCACTATCAGGACGATAGTCGGTCGTTGGCCGATTCGTTGGCCATTACGAATGGCCGCGGATACATCTAGAAGGAAATATTTAATTGGAAATATGTACTTTCATTTTTTAGAGCGTGGAAACGCTAATTGTACTTTGTAGTACGTACATATTATTATCATGAAGTCGGATATTATCGTCTGTATAATATAAAAAGCATAAAGCGTAATTCAAATTCCTCTTCAATTAATAAACCACACGCAAAAAATTAATCCTTTATTTCTTGTAATTGGGTATTATTACATTGATAAGATAGGCATGCGTTGATTGTTTCAAAAATTCATGAATGATTCTTATGACGTTGTGATAAAAACAGTTGGAATTTCCTACTAAAAAATTATAAAAACGATGTTTTGGAAAGATTAATCTTTAACCAAAAACCACATGCAAAAATAATTTATTTAGTGTGACCTCAAGATTAATGGGATTTTCATAAATGGAATAAATAAACATTAGCTGAATTCAAGTTATTATATTGATTTGAATTAAAACCTTTCAAAATACATGCCGCAAAGGGCAAATCCTTGTTATATGTACCTTTTTAGTATAGGTATATATATACTATAATTCTATGCTGGACAGTAGTTGTGATATACAAGTAGCATTTGATGAGTGTTTGACTGATAAAACACAGAAATGGAGCGCGACAAATCACGTTTTAACCGCGTATCGAAGCAAGAATGCGGTACTACGAAATAAGCTGATCGCACACTGCCGCAAGAGCCGCAAGACACACTACAGCCGCACAAAAGCAGCAGGTTACGTTGAAATTTACTGCAAATGTCGTCAGCAGAACGAATCAACCGCATTAGACGCGCCAAATAAATGCATTTTATGAAGTTGATAGCAACGGCCTTATTTAGGCTCGGCTTACGGCTCGTTCAAATAATCCATGCGTCTGCTGTGCGTAGTCAATAAAACTTTAATAAAATAAAGCCCCAAGTACGTACACTTATTCGACGCATCCAATGGAGTCTACTAGTATTGCTGATATCCAGAGCATTTTCAGTAGGTAGGTAGGTGTATTGTACGTGTATCTACAGAAAAATGCGTTAAATGTCCTCTTGCGCCTTTTGACCCTCTAACGTCCTTGTTGCAATGTGCGATCAACTAGGGAGAAATTTGTAGTGCTGACTTATGAATGTACATGAGGAAGAGAAACATACTGTTTTCCGCGCTCTTAGCTACGCAGAAGGCAAAACAATTGAGTATGTTGGACTATTGTCGTATGTAATTCGTACCCACCTCAAGCACCAGCTTTACGCCAAGTTGAAAGGGAAAAACGGAATATTAGTGTAGTAAGGAGGTAAATAAAAGTAAATATTTAATAAAAATGGGTGTAACGATCAAAAGTATAAAATAGGGGTGTAAGTGGCCCAAATTCCACCTATGTGGCCAAAGTCAACCTCACCTGCGCGCGGTGCACCCTGCCGATACGCTAACGAGGCCCTGACGCTCTCAGTCCCCTCTACGGGTCGTTGTGCCTGATACCACACAATTTAATCAGGATGGTATCACCGCTTTGTGGTAGGATTCTATCCCGAGTCCGCCTGGCTAGCGACCACACTTCAGCCGTAATTTGCCGCAAAGTACACTCCGCAACCAAACTTGAGGAACTGGAAACCGCCATGACACATATAATATATCATAACACATAACATATGTATACAACATATCTACCTACAATACTTGAGATAAAATATATTATATACAATCAAATCTATATACATACCTATATACAATACTTGAGATAAAATCTTAATTAGACTTTACTGATAATGTGTTAGGAAATACCCGTATGCCGCATATCATACGCTTCTGGTCGTATGGAAAGCATTTATTATTATAAAACTTCCAAGTAGGATGTAAAAGTGAAAATTTATAGAGGCGGCGCGATCAAAGCGAAATGTTTACTTTGTCGTGTCGTGATTATATGTACGTGTTTTCAAAAATTAGCCTACGCATAGCACAGAGTTTGTATTGTACGGAGGTTGGTCAATGTTGACGTTTTTCTTGTTACGAAAGAAATATACAGCGCATTGGCGCGGCGGTGTTTGTCTGTTTGTCTGTTTGGTACAAGTGTTTGTGTCGGCACTACGAGTGACCAGCACACAACGCGTTGACTGACAGTAGGTTAGCTAGAATACGGTACTTCTATTGTACTTGTATACTTAGGGCCAGTTGCATATCACGCAGTTAAAGTAAAGTTACCGTTAAAGTTAAATTTGACCACGCGAAAAGAAGCCACTCCGGTTTGCACAAGTCATGGTTCGTTAACTTTTTACCAGAGTTTGATCTTTCATCTTAAGCATGGAGCTACGAATCCTATTTTTTGCAACCCAATTTGCTTGTTTTTTGGTGGGAAAGTTGCACGCCCAGACGTGCAGCTGGCCCTTATTTTGCATTTATTTTTTCACTAGAAAAATCTTCGTGGATTTGTTCGCGTTACATAATATTATATCCTAGACCGTTTATATTTCTCTAATTACACGATTTCTTGTTAAGATTGTCTCTTTACAATAACGAAAAAAAATGAAGAATTTTCAATTTGATTTTGAAGGTAGGTATACATACAACTCTTTTGACTGTAAAAATTTCTGAACTACCTACACTGTTCTTACAAGTAACTTTTAAATAAATAAACTCGTAATTATTTAGTTTTAAACTACTTAATAGTCAAAATATTTTATGGGTTTTCTTCACTAGATGTAGGATTTTTATTCAATTAAACTTTTACAAGTGCTTCTGAATCGTCAAGTGAATCTACCATAATATACTTGTATAAAGAATCTATAGATAATTGTATTGTTTGTAAATAAATATAAAAGACCACCCAAGCACATCACTTATCAATATTTTCTTACAAATGAGTGGAAAATAATTATTTATTCTTGCTCTATTAAACCTAAGTATAACAATTAAACGAAAATTGAACGTATTTAATTTTATAGCAAGATGCTGTAGCAAAGTAAATAAAATAGCGGCATGTCTTTTTAATTTATCAGTCATTCTATATAAACAAATATAACGAATTTTTCAGAGATCAAACAATAAACCAACACGTTATCATTGTTTGCGAAGACTTACTTATATTACTCGTATCGTGAAACAAACATCTTTAATGAGTTAAATAAAATAATATTAAGAACATAAGTATTCTGTACAATAGTTGATGAAGTCAGGGCAGACATTGTGTCTCGAAACTCGATGTTGTTCAGCAAATATGGAGAAAATCTTTATGTGGTTTTCGCATAGAAATATTTTTATTACTAAGTAGTAATATTTCTATGGGAAAACCTTTAGATATAGATATGTGTTTTAGATTTTGTGTGGGAATGCATATTATGTACAAATCAGAGCTCTGTCTAGAATGCTGTGCGCACAAACCGAGATCACTTGTTAGAAGAGGAGGCGCTTCTGTGAAGTGCTGGCATATTTCACACTCAGACTGCGTGATGCTGCGATCTCAACAAAGAAAACGTAGAATACAATAGAGAAGCTTTTTTATTCAAATCAAATTTTTGTGCTTTTGAATCGTAAAATATGTCGTAAATATTTTTTATCTACTCTCATATCATAAAATTCCGAATATGAAATCAAAATGTGTCATATATTGGACTACTTTATTCACATACATCTATAATATTTAAAAAAAAAATTAAAAAAGTTCATTATAACACTACTTTGTTAGGAAATTATTGCAAAACAATGTTAAAAAATAATTTTTTCTACATTATAGTACAGGCACTGGGTTCTGGTATTTTTGAGCCATGCCGGGTGTTTATTATTATTATTATTATTTAATACTTTATTGTACACCAAAAAAACATAAATTAAACAAAAGAAACATTTTAAAAGAAATAGGTACAATAGTTAGTTTACAATAGTTAGTTAGTTTAATTTTGTTACTTACAATGATTATCCCGCTATCAAAGTTACCCTATTACTACTACTGCGAAAGTGTGGCGGTAGCAAGATGCGGCCAGAGGACAGAGTGTAGTGCTACCATAATTGACCATAGACGCACTGCACGCACCGCACATTCGAAATTGACAATTGAATTTTGGCGCCTATTATTTAAATTTTTAATTTATTATTTATTTACTATTCAGTTTTTGTAACTCAAAATTTTGCAAGTGATTTTTGTTGCGCGGAAAAATGTCTAGCAGTGATACTGAAGAGAATTTAACTCCACCAGACATTCTGGAAATAGCATCGGGAATGACAAATAATCTTTTGCCAGCAAAATCAAAGAAAATTTACGATAAATGTTACCAAGATTTTATGAGTTGGAAAATTTTGAAAAAAACCACTTCATTTTCAGAAAATGTAATGCTAGCATATTTCCAAGAATTATCAAATAAATTTAAGTCTTTGTCCTTATGGGCTAAATACTCAATGCTCAAAAGTATATTGAGTATCTACAACCAAATCGATATTATTAAATACACAAGACTGATTGCTGTTTTAAAAAGAAAATCGCAGGGCTTTAAGGGAAAAAATGCAAAAACGTTCTCCCCTGAAGAATTGAGTACATTTATAAATTGCAATATCCAAAACATGAATACTTATTATAATAAATAATTTTGTTAATTTCTTAGTCTTTTCTTTTATACGTAAGATACCTATTGATGAGCTTAGATAAAGTAGTGTATGAAACTCTACATAATTAGTTATTAAAACACTCGTGTAATACTATTAAAAAACTCGCCTGCGGCTCGTTTTTTAAACTAACACTCGTGTTTTAATAACCTCTATTATGCAACCGTTTCATAAACTACTAATACCTTTGATATTATAATGATTGTTAATCTAGACCGAATTTTCACATCCCAAAAACTTTGATGACTTTCGAAATTAAAAATTTATCTGAACCAGACTCTTGCTATCAAGAACTTGTAGTTTTTGACCCTGGACTCTTTCTATCAATAGGTTCCTAGTCGTAGGTGAGACCTAATTTTTCACAGACACTTTTCAAAACCGACAGCTTATTAAGTAAATTAATCATCGGAGCTTAGCTATGGAATCTTTATACATACTGAGCAAATATTATGTACTAAAATATAATTACGACACTCGATGTGTGAAGTCAGACCACAGCGTGTGTCTATTTAAATGCGCTGTATATCTCAAAAAAAAAAATTGAACTTTTCACTGATACATAGTGTCTTTAGTAGAAGGTATATCAATACCGTGCGATGTCTGGTAGAGCCATGAGAGTCAGCTAATTATTAAAGATGTAAATACTACTCATGACAGTCAATTTTCTTTAACTCTTTTTTAATGATTTTTCGCTTATTTTTGCCGTAACTTATTAACTTATTTCAACAAAATTTTATTTATAGGTCAAACAATCCGCCAAAAGGTATCAGAAATGTCATTCCATTAAACCGTTAAGGCTGCCCTACTTACGCGATTCGCCATACAAACGTATTACGCCTATTATTCTAATATTTCTCGCAATAGATCTAAAGTTAAGCCAGATATCAATTTATATCTCCATTATCTATGCCATAAGATAAAAAAATTAGTAAAATTATATTTATTTTGAAAGTTATGACGATTGAAAAATCACTATTTTTGGGCAAATTTTGAGGCAACTTCGTGCGTAAATAAACTATATAAGAAAGTAGAAAATTTAAAAACGACCAAAGTCTTGTCATAGGTTACTTCATAATAATTACAAATGTATTTAGTTTATGTAATAAATTGCCAAGTATTTGCTAAAATAGGCGTAATTCCAAACCTAGATTTGCATATTTTTACTTTGCCATTTTTCACTAAAAAATCATGATATCTCAAGCAAAATTTATTATAGGGGAAAGGTGAGGTAAGTGCGGTGGGAAGGGAAAGTTAGACACGAAGAAGCGGCCGATTTCGCACGATCTATCATCTATGACATAATTAGTCAACTACGAAACGTAAACAACAAATATGTCACACGTTACGTATAAGGTAAAGTCTCCTTATTCCGTGGTATTCTAAAATTGGCACCCAATTCCGAGGTATATAGAAAAACAGCGTTTTCAACCGATCACCAAGCTATTTTTTACTGCAACATATCTTAATCAATTGATAGTTTATCATTCCATAGATAAATGACGAAATTGTTGGTTTTATATGTATATGTTTTAAAATAACCGGCAAGTTTTACACTAGCAGCCGGCCCGAACGCATGTTTCATACATTTTGGACCTCGTGCACGAAATACCTACATTTTTTTAAATAGTGTTTATCCGTTAATTTTGAGCTTTATTTGTTTTTATTTAGATTTGAATATTTGAAGGACTATATTTTCAATCGAAAACAATCAACTTTTGTGAATATTTGTAAAGAAATTAAGGTGAAAATAGGTTTTGAAAATACCTCGGCGTTAGGTGCCAAATATTTTAGCCGGTTCCTAACGCCGTGGTATACCGCGGAATTGCGATTTCATAGACTTCATAATTTTTTCAATTTTTAGAGTCGTTTTATGTTAAATACTTCTTGTTTCGGTTTTGAATATTTAAATAGGTAATAAGGTTACAGAGTCCTAATTACGAGGTACACTTTGGCGTCTCAATCACTAACTATACCGTGTCAAAGTTTACCCATTTAGGTAATTTATTGATAGATTGTATGGGAAAGCTAAAGAAAATTAATTTAAAAGAAAATTAAATTTATACATATTTCGATGCAATTTTGAGAGAGTATTGTACATATTTACGAAGATAATCTAATTAAGCTTTAAATTATTTGTTTATTATGGAAAAATCTTTTCTTTTTTAACACTCGGAATTAGGAAACGTGTTTTTTGTTACAAAACTCAATTCCGTGGTATTACCTCGGAATAAGGTTCTATGAGCCCCTAATTATGTGGTATGGATAGAAATACTACCTCGGAATAAGGTTCTATGAGCCTCTAATTATGTGGTATGTATAGAAATAAAATACAGGATGCTCACAATATTTCAGTATGGTTTCAGTTACACCAAGTATCATTCGCGTTCAGTCACGCAAACATTCATATTCTAAAACGTTTATCTTATTATTGCTCGTGCTGATTCATTCACTGACTCACTCATTGATCACCCCTCCTGTAAAATTTTGTATAAAAAATTTTTTTTCACTAATGATTCAGTATAGAAGACAAAAATTCATTCGGAACAAAAATATGGAGAGAGCTGATGATTGAGGATTTCGGAGACGGGTGAAGAGCACGCTTAAGGTATTGAAGATAGGAGGGGGGTGCTTGAGCAAATGTCATTCAAAACGTCATCCAATTGGCAGTGAGCTGAAAAAAATTCAAAATGGCGAAAAAAAGATGGCCGCTATACAAATTTCGTCGGTGTCCACCTCGGAGGGTAAAAAAAATGGAAGAGTGGTTTCCTAGCAACAGATGATCAGGATCCAAAGGTCGATGAATAGAAAAAAAAAAAAACAAAATGGTGGAATTTATTTTTCCATAGAAAATGTATGGCGAATATTGAAGAGACTACAAGTTGTAAACTATGCAAGGCTTTGATGTGGTTTTTTGGAGAAATCTCAAAAAAAATATGGGAAGATATGATGATTTTTATGGCCGCCATCTTGTATCCACCATTTTGGGTTTTTCTTCAGCTCAGTGCCAATGGGATGAGGTTTTGAGTAATTTTTGTTTGAGCACCTCCCACCTATCTACAATACCCCGCCCGGGCTGCTCAACCGTCTTCCAAACCCTCAATCATCATGTCTTCCCATATTTTTCTTTGAGAGTTCTCCAAATAACCGCATCAAAGGCCTGCATTGTTCACAACTTCTCTCTGTCAATATTCGCCATACATTTTCTATGGAAAAATAAATTCCGCCATTTTGATTTTTTTTTCTATTTATCCAATAAACCATCGGATTTTGATCATCTTTTGCCAAGAAACCACTCTTCTATCTTTTATACCTTCCGAGATGGAGACCGACGAAATTTGTATGGTGGCCATCTTATTTTCGCCATTTTGAATTTTTTTTCAGCTCACTGCCAATTGGATGACGTTTCGAGTGACATTTGCTCGAGCACCCACCACCTATCTTCAATACCTTAAGCGTGCCCATCGCTCGTCTCTGAAATCCTCAATCATCAGCTCTCTCCATATTTTTGTTCTGAATGAATTTTTATTCTATATACGAAACCATTTGTGAAAAAAATAAATTTCATACAAAATTTTACAGGAGAGGTGATCAATCAATCAGTCAGTCAGTCAGTGACAGTTCTATGCATGCGTTTAGTGGAAAAAAAGGATCTATACAAAAATGTTCTGGAGAGCCACTTAAAAATTAAAAAGAAATTTTGTATGGACACGAATTTTTTTTTGTTCCGTAGCTATCTTTTTTTTACTGGCTCACCAAAGGGCCTAAGGTCTTGAACATTTTTAGTTTCAGGACCATGCCTCTATGATTGATAGTTTTTGAGGGCCGTTAGGGTACTCTGGTATTTTTTCCACATTCACTACGTTTTGTATTTTTTGTGAAAAAAATCTTTAAGTTCTATTTACATATACGTGTAGTGGGAGGGAAAAGTTTTATACAAAAATGTCTAAGAGAGCCTCTAAAAAGAACCCAAAAAATTTGTATGGAAAGATTTTTTTTGTTCGGCGGCCATCTTTTTTTTACCCATTCACCCAATGGCCCAAGGTCTTTAACAACATTTGTTTGGGACCATGCCTGTATGACTGGTAGTTTTGGAGGACCCATGAGGTACTCTGGTAAATTTTCCACAGTCATGACGTTTCAGAATTTTTCTGAAGGGAGACCCATAAGTTCGACGTATATAAATAGTTAATAGAAAAGGTTCCATACAAAATTGTTCTGGAGAGCCTCTTGAAAAGAACCCAAAAAAATTGTATGGAGAGAAATTTTTGTTCGGCGGCCATCTTTTTTTTACCGGTTCACCTAATGGCCCAAGGTCTTTAATAAGATTTGCTTGGGACCATGCCTGTATGACTGGTAGTTTTGGAGGACCCATGAGGTTCTCTTGTAAATTTTCCACAATCATGACGTTTCAGAATTTTCCTGAAGGGAGACCCATAAGTTCGACGTATATAAATAGTTAATAGAAAAGGTTCCATACAAAATTGTTCTGGAGAGCCTCTTGAAAAGAACCCAAAAAAATTGTATGGAGAGAATTTTTTTTGTTCGATGGCCATCTTTTTTTTACCGGTTCACCTAATGGCCCAAGGTCTTTAATAAGATTTGTTTGGGACCATGCCTGTATGACTGGTAGTTTTGGAGGACCCATGAGGTTCTCTGGTAAATTTTCCACAATCATGACGTTTCAGAATTTTTCTGAAGGGAGACCCATAAGTTCGACGTATATAAATAGTTAATAGAAAAGGTTCCATACAAAATTGTTCTGGAGAGCCTCTTGAAAAGAACCCAAAAAAATTGTATGGGGAGAATTTTTTTTTGTTCGGCGGCCATCTTTTTTTTACTGGTTCACCTAATGGCCCAAGGTCTTTAATAACATTTGTTTGGGATCATGTCTGTATGACTGGTAGTTTTGGAGGACCCATGAGGTTTTCTGGTAAATTTTCCACATTCATGACGTTTCATAATTTTCTGAAGGAAGACCTATAAGTTCTACGCACATAAATAGTGAGGGAAAAAAAGTTCCATACAAAATTGTTCTGGAGAACCTCTTGAAAAGAACCCAAAAAATTTGTATGGAGAGAATTTTTTTTGTTCGGCGGCCATCTTTTTTTTTACCGGTTCACCCAATGGCCAAAGGTCTTTAATAACATTTGTTTGGGACCATGCCTGTATGACTGGTAGTTTTGGAGGACCCATGAGGTACTCTGGTAAATTTTCCACATTTATGACGTTTCACAATTTTCTTGAAGGAAGACCCAAAGTTCTACGCATATAAATAGTTAGGGGAAAAAAGTTCCATACAAAATTGTTCTGGAGAGCCTCTTGAAAATTAGGAAATTTTTGTATGGAGACGAAATTTTTTAACAATTCGAAAACGAATTGACGAATATTAATATTTTACACACAAACATAATTCAACAATTACATACGTATCGAATTGATTTTGAAATCTATTAATAAATACAGTTCATTTTTGAACACCATGTAGAATTCATTCTACTCGTTTCCCTTTGTATTTTGTACCCTCGGAATTAGGAGCCATTTGCCGCGGAATTAGGATTTTTACCTCGGAATTGGAGCATTCGGACTTTCTTCATATTTAATTTAATTTTACATTTAAATCAAGTAGTAATTGTTGTCCTTTTAGGATATTTCAAGAGTTAAATAAATAACGCTTCTGATAAAAATAGCCAGTTCTTCAGAAAGGTGTAGTAAATGCTTAATTTTTGACGTTCTTTCGAGTTTTTATGAAAATACCACGGAATAAGGGGACTTTACCTTAATTAGCATTTTTGTCGTTTATTTTGCCTTCTTATTTTGCTAATTGTAATTTACTGCTCTTTTATTCTATTGTAGACTCGTCAGCTAGAGATTATCGATACGGATACAAATCTAGACTTTTTCCAAGCCGGGCCCCCAAAAATCCTCGACGAACACGAAGAAAAAGGAACAAACAGCAGCTAATGATGCGTAAGTATCTACATATCTACTTGGTAGAAGCTGACTAAAAATGAACATGAGTAAGACGAAAATCATGTCAAACACTCATGTCCCGCTTCACCCGATAATCGTTGAGAACTCGGTGCTCGAAATTGTAGACGAGTATATATACCTAGGACACACAGTCCAGCTAGGTAGGTCCATTTTCGAGAAAGAGGTCAACCGCCGAATCCAACTCGGATGGGCAGCGTTCGGGAAGCTTCGCGATGTCTTCTCGTCCAAAATTCCTCAATGCCTGAAGACGAAAGTCTTCGAACAGTGCGTGTTGCCAATGATGACATACGGATCCGAGACATGGTCGTTAACTATGGGCCTCATAAGAAAGCTCAGAGTCGCTCAGAGAGCGATGGAGAGAGCTATGCTCGGAGTTTCTCTACGCGATCAAATCAGAAACGAGGAGATCCGTAGAAAACCAAAGTCACCGACATAGCTCAACGGGTTGCGAAACTGAAGTGGCAATGGGCGAGGCACATAGTTCGGAGAACCGATGGACGTTGGGGTCCCAAGTTGCTGGAGTGGCGACCGGGAAGCGCAGTGTTGATAGACCCCCCACTAGGTGGAACGACGACATCAAACCAGTCGCAGAAAGCCGCTGGATACAAGCGGCACAAGACCGTGGCATGTGGAAGTCCCTTCAAGAGACCTATGCCCAGCAGTGGACGTCAATCGGTTGATAACGACGACGATGACGACAAGCTGACTCCCCCTGCTTCATAAAAATGCTAGAAATAAAAATGTTATAAACAGTAATACTAAATATAAGTTTTACGCCCAGTCTGTGTTCCGAAACGAACGAACTAAGGTCGAGTCCAGACTAAGTAACACCTTTCAAACTATATAACATGCAATATAACCACTACCGCCACTACAGCCTTTTTAACGTCCCACTGCTGGGCACAGGCCTCCTGTTTCATAGGAGAGAGGGATTTAGAGCTTAGACCCACCACGCAGCTCCAATGCGGGTTGGCGGGCTTTTGTCACATGATAGTGAAAATAACCGGGAACAACTGCCATGCTCTCCGAGACACCGGGGCAGTTGGCGGTGTGAAACACCGAATACCAACTTCGGGCTGGCACTGAGAATTTCTTGACAGAAAAACCCAATACGTAACAACTATTTGCCCGACCCGGTAATCGAACCCGTAACCTCGTCACAGTCGAATACACTAACCACTATATCAACGAGGCAATATAACAATAGACTATTATAGCAAATTAGGTTTCAATACTAAGGGATAAAATATTATAATAAACATAAAGTATAATAGGAAAAAATTATTGCCATTTTACAAACTGGTTTTTTTATAGGTAATTTTTAATTGCACATCTAAAATACTAAACGTGCAATAAATATACTGACTTGCATACTAAATGATACCGTATTACTACTAATTTGTACAACTAATATACTGATTTGCACACTAAATTATTTCTTAGTTATGGTCCAAGAACGAGCAAAGCGAGCTCGGGACTTGCGGCACCCCAACTCAGATAGGTTAGGTTAGAAGGGACAACGAACAGGGGGATGGCGGGGTTTATAAGACCCCGCCATCACCTTCGTTGTTATTTTTTTGTTTTCATACTGCCCAGAAAAAGGAACCCTGCGAAGCGAGGCTTCGTCAACTGCATTTTGTAACATCTATTTAACGATTTACTATTATATTGTATAACTAGCCGACCCCCGCGACTTCGTTCGCATGGATATAGGTTTTTATATAGAATCGGATCGGACCCCATAATTCTTTTTTGTACCTAAACTAAATGTATCCTAAGTTACTCCTTAACATCACCTATCTGCCATTGAAAGTTCCATCATAATCGATCCTGCCGTTTCGGAGATTAGCTGGAACAAATAGACAGGCTGACAAACATAAATTTAAACGCACCCCAGTTTAAAATACGCCGTACGTACAAACATCCGCGTCCCAAGTTATTTGAACCCAATAAATGTCTATCATTTCTGAACTAATAAACCTATGACCTTGAAATATTTACGGGACAATACTTAAAGTACTATCTTTCTAACAAAAGAAGAATGACTTAAATCGAACTACGCGTTAATAAATTACAGCTAAATACATGTTTTAACTTTCTTCCCCTCTCCCAAGGGAACCGTGCTGAATTTCGGAATAAAAAGTATCCTATGTCCTACCTCGGAGTATAAACTCAAAACCTACCAAATTTCATTCGAATCCGTTCAGTAGTTTCAGCGTGATGCGCGGCCAAGATACAGACAGACAGACAGACAGACAGACAGACAGAAAGACAGACAGACAGACAGACAAAAATGAAACAAATTGCAGTTTTGGCTTCAGTATCGATTATAGAGTTCCCTCCAATAAAAATTTTCAAAATATCTTCAATGTACAGAATTGGATCTGTTACAGTTTTATTATATTATAGACTGTCCACTATAATATTATCTCCTGCGTAGTGCCCTGCGTATGCGCACACACTTGTGCACTAGAATATCTCCTGCGTAGTTGACCCTGCTTCTGTTGATATTGGCCGCTTTGGCCGAAATTCGGAGCGCTATGGTCGTAAAGTAGGTGGTCCCGAGTTCAATTTCCGGCAGGGGCAATTTGGGATTTTATAATTTCTAAATTGTCTCTGGTCTGGTCTGATGGGAGGCTTCAGTGGTTGGCTACCACCTTACCGGCAAAAGCCGTGCCGTCAAGCAATTTAACGTTCCGGTACGATGCTGTGTAGAAACCGATCAGGGGTATGCATACCTCTTTCAAGTTAGCCCGCTTCCATCTTAGACTGCATCATCATTTAACATCAAGTGAGATTGTATTGTATTGTATTTATAGAGGGGACGCCGCCAGGCGGGTGGGTGATCAGTCCTATGTAAGGACCATTTCACCCAATTCCCCGTGTTTGGACACAGGTTACTGGTGTCCTGGCAGTCTACCCCCCTCAAACCTTCCCACGACTTTCGTAAACCTAAAAATGTATACCCTATAGAGAGGTGTCTTCTTTTTAGGGTTCCATACCCAAAGGGTAAAAACGGAACCATATTAATGTCACTCGGCTGTCTGTCCGTCTGTCTGTCCATCCGCCGGTCACAGGTCTGTAGCTCATAGACTAAATGAGTTGAGTAGAAAAACCTAAAATTTTGGTATTTGGTGTAGAACGTTAACCCAAAACTAAATATTGAATTAGCAATTGAATTAAATTATTTTTCAGGGGGGCATGGAATATTTTTCAGGGGGGCTTTCCCAAACATGAGAAAGGAGCCGAAAAAAAATTTTTTTTTTAACCTAGCTTGTGGGGGAACCATTATTTAGAACTTATTAAAGTAGAGCACGAACATATTATATATTTTTAATTTTTTGCTTAAAAAATAAGGAAATGGGGGGCATGAAAGTTGTTAGTTTTAGACCATTTTTGTGATGGGGGCTATCTCAAAAACTAAACCAGTTAGGAATATGAAACTTAGGTATATTATGTACCATATACTGTATTTAGACAACAAATACTAAAAACAATGATTTATAAAGTAATTTGTAAGCTGTGATCAAAACAAACGAACACTTTTTGGGTTTTTCTTTCACGGTTTGTTGCGATGTCTAGCTCGGAAATGAAATATTTCTTACGCCCAAAATATTATGTTGTTCATAATTATGTACGGAACCCTAAAAGAGCGAGGCCCGACTCGCACTTGGCCAGTTTTTTGATAATATCGTTACCTTGCAGTTCCCTTCTTACCAATAAGTACATAGGGCACTCAGCTATGAAGTGAAAGCTGGTTTCTTTTTCTTCACACTCTGGACAGGATGGGTCTTCTATGAGTCTCATTATTGCAAGATATCTATTAAGCAGATAGTGTCCAGTTGTTATACCTGCTACCTAGGTAGTGTAGTAGAGTAGGCTAGGTTTGGGTCCGCAGAATTACATACATTTTATGTGTCATACTAAGTATAGGTGAATGGTTTTATAATGTTCTAATCCAACCTAACTTCCAATCTATACAAGATTAGTTTGTATGCGTACTACTCTTGTATAATTTGGACGATCTTGATTAAAAAGTAATTTACAATCTATATGCGACCAGTTTCACACCCTTGCGGTTTGGCTTTGTATAGAATGGAAATACACGTAACCGTGCACAAACTCCAAGAAATCACTCTATAGCAGCTGTACTGACTTCGGCCCAAAAGTTTTTGCAAAAGGTCAATGTTACGTAAGCGTAGCAGAGTGAAGTCTTTGGACAGAATAGGTATATTAGACTTCAGCAATAGGTCTGGCAATATCAGAGAACATATTAGTGACATATGTATACATTTATGGTTATAACTGCGTACGTAAGAATGATAACTCGATGTGTTATATATCAAAACCTTCCTGAAAGTATGTAAATTATTATAGTGAAACAATCATCAAAATCGGTTCATTAGTTGCGGAGATAATCGCGAACATACTTACATATATACATACATACATACTTACATACATACGGGTCGAATACAGAATCTCCTTTTTTTGAAGTCGGTTAAAAATTAGTGTGCGATTCAGTATTTTAGGTGCTACTTTCGAATATTAATAGTGGGCACATTTAGTGTGCAATTCAGTATTTTAGGTGCTACTTTCGGAATATTTTGTGTGCGAAAGAGAATCAATAGATATACGATTAAATACCACCCTTTTTTAATTGATGATTTTTTATCACCTATAATCTCTAAACACATTGTTTACTTTTTAGATGTTCTTGGAGCCTTATGAATTGCGCTCAGGGCAGAAAATATCTAAACGAGCGAAGAACCATGATGATAACGAGTAAATAATATTTCAAAAACCAATGAAAATACTGTTATATAATTAGTGTGTGCTTATGATTATGATAATCAAAATATATTGGGACAGGGTAGTCAAAGCGAACTAACATGTATTTTATAATATTATTATCTTACAAAGTGTACGAAACATTATCTCCACCGTAATGTAATAGACAAATTTGTACAGAAAAAATTATTTTGTTTTGCAAAAATTGCATTGTCGATTCGGTCTAACATGCTCGCGCGCAGATTTGCTAAAAGCAGTAATGAAGTGAGGGGCACCCTCCTCAGGGCTTACTGTCAATGTTTATATACCTGTCAGTTGTGGTACTGGTACAAGAGGGTGTCCTTCAGCACCATAAGGGTGCAGTATAATAACGCATACCGCATCATTATGAAATTTCCCAGATAGTGCAGCGCATCGAGTATGTTTGCCGAGTCGGGGGTGCCTGATTTCTTTTCTGTTATCAGAGCACGTATAGCTTCCTTCTGGGAAAGATTGCGTAACTCTAGTAACAGCATCCTCCAAGTAGTGAGCCAGGACTTGCGCGGTCCAATGATTGCTCATTGGATCAAGATGCATCGAGATCCAAATAGGAAATAACTCTGCACACCTTCAGTGTGCAGAGATATATATATATATATATATAGTATTCTTATATCACCTATTCTATTGTATTTGGTTTTAATTTATTTAATTAATTTTTGATATGTTTTTTGTATTTCTATATTCATACCTACTTGGGTTTTTACCTGAATAAAGAAAATTATTATTATTATTATTATTAGTATATAAACACATTACATGTTTCAAAGAACATTGAGCAAAATTCATGTTACGTCATTTCGCTTTGACTCTGCGCTAATATGTCTTGATATTTGATCCCTTACGTGCATAGCATACATATTATTATAAGTACTTTTATTTTATAATACGACTGTGTACGAACTGTCTAGTTGTGTCCTAATATCTTTTTTCTCTTTTGTGTCATTTTGCTCATCATTCAGACCGACTACTAAAAGTTAGTTTTAATTTTAGTACTTTTGATGTTTAAATAAATGACTTTAAATAACTTTCTTATTTTATTTCCAACTAGCTTTTGCCCGCGGCTTCGCCCGCGTGAATTTCGGTTTTTCACAAATCCTGAGGGATAAGTAGATTTCTGGTCCACCCGCCCCCCGCCGCGCGGCGGCTTACCTACCGCGTACGGCGGGCGCAGGGCGCAGGGGCGCGGCGCGGCGCGGGGAGTTCCATGCAGCGCGAGCGTGCGTCGGCCGCCGCGAGCAGCGAAAATACCTATCAGGGCGTTTTTTACCGATTTCAACACAACTCCTTTTTTGAAAGTCAGTTAAAAAAGTAGCCTATGTTACTCCTTGGTTAATCCTCTACTTGTCTGTGAAAGTCCCGTCAAAATCTGTTCAGGCGTTTCGAAGATTAGCCCGTTCAAACAGACAGACAGACAGACAAAAATTTTAAAAACGTGTGATTCGGTTATGGTATCGTCCAAATAACCATATGAGCTTAATATGTGGTAGTTATTTCGAAATTACAGACAGACACTTCAATTTTATTTATTAGTATAGATATTTGGTATCCTTAGCGACCATGCAAGAGACACGGTGTGGCGCCGGCACCACTGAATTTTTCATATATTATGTATGTAAGTATAAAAGTTGGTAAGTATCTACGAAGATGATGAATACATCAATGTAATAAGGTGGATTCACGTTATTCATAATATAATGTAGATTCAGCCGTATTTTACATAGAATATAATATATTCACATTTAAAAATGTGTGAAATATTATACCTAGATACACATAGTTCTATTATTTTACATTTCATAATATTGTCTTGTATGATTTTGTTTTATATCTGCACATTCTAAGTAGGTTTTCGAATATATAAACAAAGTTTTGACAGCGAAAAAATATTATGTTACTTAGTCTGGACCCACCCTTTTGTCAATTATTTTTATCGATTTGTAAAATAATTATTATCACAATGTGGCTAATTCTGTTGTACACAATCTCTAAACCTAAACTAAATTGACAGGTTTAAAAATAGTGCTATCCCCTTCAGCAGGGAGGATTGTGAAAGAGACAGGAACATATTTAGACCTGTCATTTTAGTTTAGATTTAGAGATTGTGTACAACAGAATCGGCCACATTATCCTACTAACTATAATATTATAAATGTGAAAGTGTGGATGTTTGGATGTTTGTCACTCAATCACGCCGCAACTACAAAACCGATTTGGCTGAAATTTTGAATGGAGATAGCTTATGCCCTGACTTAAAACATAGGCTTTTTAACTTTTATCCCGGAAAAATTCACAGTTCGCACGGGATTTTGAAAAAAAAAAAACAGAAATCTATAGCAACAGCTATAGGTAGATTACTATAGCAAACTTCCTTGAAAGTAGGTATAAAGGTTGGAAAAGGAAGCGGGAACGGGAATCGGAAATCCACGATTCCCTCGGGATTTGTGAGAAACCGAAATTCACGCGGGCGAAGCTGCGGGCAGAAGCTAGTTTTAAATAATTTTGGGGGATAAGTAATCAATTACATTTGTAGTATCTCTGGATTTTCAATTATTTTCTTTATTTTTTAGGGTTCCATTCCTCAAAAGGAAAAACGAACCGTAAATGAAAAGGAAATAGGCATGATTGTGCATTGTACTGTCCAATGTCCATATGTCATTCTTTATCGCTTTTGTTTTACGTGTAGCTATGGTAGCTGCATACTCTTCTTTACTGAGGACGTCTCGCTCTCTAAATGCAGGACGAGACAGCAATATTTTAGGCTCCACCCACCAACGACTTCTCGCTTGCATGGAGCGCGTTCTTAAAACGCGTTATCACATTCACGCACTCACAGAAACTATCGAAATTATAACGAATTTATGTTCTTGAAGCACCGGCCCCGAGCATTTTATTTCTTTTAATGTTAATTGAAATGACATGGTCGGTGTCACAGGCGGTCGTCTGTACTTTTTATTTTTATTAATTCCTTTTTTAGTGTCCCATCGCGTTTGGTCATCGAATTCCATACTCGAACTTTCCTCTTTCATGTTATCTAATCGATGACCGGGGTAGGCTTACATGTCACTGACTCTGATGACATGGGAACTCCCTTTTATAGCTCTTCTTGTTTCAAAAAGTTATCGGGGATGAAGTTGAGATACAAGTTTCTTATACGAATTTCGTTTTATAAACACGAGTAAGTAAATCGTGCGATGTTTTTGAGATGTAGTTTCTCGGATATTACAGATTTTACACATGCATGATGTTGCATCAATCTACATAAGTACCTATCTATAGAATTCGCGAATGGTAACTAACATAACTTTTTTAATAATCTAAATAATCAATAAATGTCGGCATTATTAAATAATAATATAAATAAATAAATAAATAAATAAATAAATAAATAAATAAATTATTAAGATAATATTTGAGCAAAGTTATACGTAAATACGTAAAAATTGAGATTGACGAATATCTTCAAGATGTTATTTTAGATACATACGCACTATTAGAACTGTTTTATTTAGCTTTACATTCTAAATGAAATAGATTATTTTAAAATAATTCTATGTAATCCGATCTTTATCAATCTTGTATTCATTGTCCAGCCATAGATTAATATTTATAGTGGGTTTATTTTTGTAGTTTGTAAGTGTTCAAATATCATTAACGATTAGTTTGTTGCACCTATGCAATGACTCTCTCGATTTTGTACGAGCATATTAGTAATTGAATTTATTATGTGAGCACGGGCGCGCGGCGGCGATGGGGTCTCACACAGTTACTTATGAGTTACATGAACGCGGACAGAGTGTAACTATCCATGTTGTTAGAAGTGATTAAAAATTCCTTGGGTTTTTAACCATTGTAATTAATTTTCATGAATAATAATCGTGTTAAAACACGCGATCAAAGATAAATCTAAAGTATTTTTCTATCTTCTATACCATATTGAATACGATATTATCAATACTTGCTCAATTTGTATCAGAAGTTTGTATTAACTGCAACATAGAATTTGTTTCCATATTTAAACGGCTATTTTAATCAGTTATCATCATCATCATCATCGTTACCGGCCCACTACAGGGCACGGGTCTCCTCTCAGAATGAGAAGCGATGATGTCCTAGTGGTTAAGATATCTGGCTCCCTTTCGTGGAGAGCGAGTTTGATACCCGGCACTCATGACGCACCTCTTAAATACAAATAAATATCACGGTGAAGAAAAAAGTCGTGAGGAAACCTGCATGCCTGAGAGTTCTCCAAAGGCGTGTGAATACAATACAAAACAACCGCACTTAGCCAGTGTGGTGGACTACGGCCTTAACCCCAACCCTTTTCGTTCTGAGAAGAGACCGACCCTAAATATCAATAAAGGTCCTGAAAGTTTTTGGAACGAAGTTCCTTATCGCGCGTTGCGAAAGGGGGCTAGACGGAAAAAATTAAGAGAATAAGTTGTAACGACACTTTTTGCTATGTAGCATTATGTAAGCCGTGAGATAGCATAGGATTTGAACATTTTGGTACATCGCCAGTGTATGTGAGTGGCGCAGCGGGCGAACTAACACATTATAATACCGTGTAAAGTACGGCGTTGCAGTAGGGCTATTCTCTAAAATACCATCGATATCGAATCTCGATATCGAAGCTCACTCAAGTGAGATAACTCGCTTCGAAAGCAAACTCACTTCACCTTGGTTTGATATTCTGTAAACATCTGCTACGCACTTGCGAAGTGAAGTGAGTTTGAGTGAGAAGACCTGTACTATCGAGTTTTACAGAGTACAAATTAGCAAACTCATCTCGAATTCACTCTCGATAATTCGAAAATGGCTTTACAGAATAGCCCTGCAGGTTCGAATCTCACTCGCGTTTTCGTTGTACTTTGCTTTTTCGAATTTGTTTTTTTAAATTACTAGCAAATCCAGTTCGGCGTACAACAAAATATTACAATAATTACGACGATTTATTTTTGTTGAGTGTATACAGGTTTTTTGTACATAATAAATAATAAAAAATAATAACTTTATACCCTTGAACCCTCTCAAGTTTTTTTTTATATTAATTGCGGGCAAACGAGCAAGCGGGTCACCTGATGTTAAGTGATTACCGCCGCCCATGGACATTTGCAGCACCAGAGGTGCCACTAATGCGTTGCCGGCTTTTAAGTAGTCTGTTGATCCACCCCTTGAATAAAGTCAAAGTCCCACCACCAACCCTATGTCAGAGTTATGTGGAAAAACCTCCAAAGGGAGTAGGTCCAACAATTTTTGAGTGCACGGAAGAAATGACTTCACGCAACGCTTGGTTGATACATGCCAGTGATCCAGGTGGTGAGGATGATAGCATTTTCGGTGGCGAGTGGTGCGGTGCTGCAAATGAGTAGATGGAATTAGGTCGAACAACTTCTCAGAACATTCCCCGTTGTAGAAACGGTAGAATACGCAAAGGGAGCTAACGTCATTGCGAATCTCTAAGCCGCAATGCTCCCAAACTAATGAGCTGATTAGTTTGGGATTGTCCACCACCTCCACACCACTACAGCCTTTTAACGTCCCACTACTGCACACAGGCCACCTCTCTCATAGGAGAGAGGGATTTAGAGTTCAGACCCACCACGCTGCTCCAATGCGGGTTGGCGGGCTTTAACGACTATTGTCACATGATAGCGATAATAACGGGAACGACTGCTTAACGTGCTCTCCGAGGCACGGAGGTGTAACACCACCAACCACCAACTACCAACTCCGGGCGGGCACTGAGAATTACTTGACAGAAAACCCAATACCTAACAATTATTTGCCCGAACCGGAAATCGAACCCGGGACCTCGTGATCTGCAGTCAAATATGCCACTAGACCAACGAGGCAGTCGCCTCGTGGATTGTCTACCAGTATAAAAGAGATAATTTAATTTGTTACAGCGAATCTCACTCTCAGCACACGCGGCTTAAGTCTGGACCTGCTCATCCGCTCGCCCATACACGACATGTACCTGTGCTTCAACCGCTCTCGCTTGGTCGGCAGGCGATTGGTAAGCTCTATTTTTTATGAATTACTTGTATATATGATGAAAAGTCAAAATTATTTTTATTTGCTATAATCCGCAAAACAGTCAAAGTATGGTACAACAAGCAGCATGTGCTATGCCCTGTCAGCCCTCCTGTTGTTAAATATGCAAGAAAAACAAGCTACCAAGCGAACCCCAAGCACCATCACCATGTAACAAAAACCACAGAAATCTACCACCAAAATAAACTCAACGATAGTTTCACTCCGACACCTGAGTGCTTAGTCTAAGATCGGAGCACTCGAAAACGAACTCGAAAACTATTGATCGAATCACAAGTGAATTCAGAGCAAAATGAACTCAAATACTCGTATTTTAAAGTCGTAATTCCATAGTTCGAATATGTATTTTACAACATTTCTGCTTGGGGCGCTCGTTGTGTTCGAATGCTGAATGTATTGGCGAACTCAAACCTTAATACAAGCCATTTTAGGTCTATTTTACTCTGAAATCGATCAATAGTTTTCGAGTTCGTTTTCGAGTGCTCCGATCTTAGACTAAGCACTCAGAGCATCCTCAGGAGATGTAGACTCTACAATGCACAATTGGAAAGTTTTGACTGTTTTGCGGATTATAGCAAAATAATTTTGACTTTTCATCGTATATTATGGATTTCCGCAAAGTAACGCCTGCTTCAATTCAACATTACTTGGATGTTGTGGCCAAGCGTGAGACTCTCATACTGGCATATCATGATGACATACGATGGTAGACTTTTGCCAAGAAGATTTTCCCAGAAGATATTCACTCTTGATTTAAAGATACCCAGATTATAACTGTCAGGAAACATAGATCTTGGAAGGGTATTTCAAATGCAAGCCATGCGTATAGGAAATGAAGACTTAAAACGCATTATACATGGAATGTCAACAACCGCGTAGGACAGGGACCTGTCTGGTGTATTTGGAAAATAGTCTCTTTAATTCTTATCTATTGTTTTCTTCAAGTTCTCAATCGTACTTAATCATTAATAAACGATATGTACATTCCTTCTACGCAACATATTTTTCTAGCTATTTTTTAACTAAGAAATTAATAAAAGTTTTTTTTGTTGTCAACAGACGCGATTTCAAGCAGAAAGACAACCGAACTGTTTATTCAAAGAAGAATTCGTAAACGGTTACAACCGCTATCACCTGGTGAGGAACAAAGACCGATACATAGGATTCAACAGGAGAGGTGGCCAGATGAGACGCGCGAAGAGCCAAATCCCCAAGCAACAGCAGGAGTGCTTCTCATTCTTGAAAATAGCTCACGAGTTCAACATAGACAAACACAATGATATCCTCCGCAGGCGTCCGCAGCGCAGAACCCGGCCGCCGTCGCAGAACTCCATCAAGCCGCCGTGTCGCGTGCGCCACCACCACGGCAGGCATCCCAGGCGAAGGATCTGCGAGGGCACGTAGACGGCTCGTCTCATCGTTTGCAGCTCATTTACGCTTCAACGCTTCACGCGTTCCGTTGCCAGCTGTCGATGGACCCTGTGAGTGGACAGAGTATTAGTCAACTACCGCAGTATTATTACAGTGACGAGGACTTGATAGCGTTAGGTTAGCGCTCGGCCGCGGCGTTTCGAACGCCGCATGAATGGTAGCTGAAGCGAGAGAGAGAGCAAACATTCGAACGGGGAGAAAAAGTCGAGCCGGGACGACGTTTGGAGCTGTGAAATTCCATACGGTCGTGTAACATTGCGGCGCTCGTTTGCTCTTCTGCCTGCGCTCAGACTGATGCTCTAAAAGGAAAAAAGTGTTCTGTACAAAGAGCAAATAGTAGTCTCGCTAGTCACGAGTCTTCCGACAGACCACCGCTGAACTTTGATGCGTGCGACGAGGGATCTTGCCGAGGAGCAACTCGTCCGTTCCTCACGACGCATGACGTGTCCTTTGGACGTTTCAGTTTACGGACCTCGATCGCTCCGACTGGCTCGCCGCTCGCCGTAGTGTAGTTACAGCGCCTTCACGCCAATTCTCAGTGTATTATTATTTAATGCTTTACTGTTAATTTAGTACAGATCGTGTTATCTGCTTGTAAATATAATAAACGTGTCTACTTATTTATCGAAATTAAAAACGTTAATCAAAATTTGTAAGCGTAGATGTTAGTGTAAAGTTGTATTAAAATGTTTTGTATTTAATAATGGGTATTTAATCCGACAACCTGCTCTCTTGTGATTAGCCACAGTTGATAATATTGTTCACGTTATGAACTAATTTCTTTCTGCCTCTACCAAAACATGTTTCTTGATGTTTTTGTTTCGGATTAAACTTAGAATTGGATTAATGTATGATTTTGAGCGGTTTTGTACATATTATTTTTAAGTGTTTGTCTGAGAGTGATAGGTTTCGAATCTCTACTCGTCCTTGTATTCTAACTTCTCGATGTGAAACGGTGTCTTTATTATTTATTTGAAAAATAACTAGATAATTTAAACACCCTAGACTGTTCGTAAACAAAATATGAAACTGAATATTTAGAGACATCGTTTTTGTTTGTTTCGCGCCAACGAAATCAATGAAATAATAAAGGACATTGTAATATTTAATATTTGAATAAGATCTGTGCCATAGTGAGGTGGCAGTGTATGACCTTGTGTTCGCATTGTGTTTAGTGTGTTAAGTTTATGTCTGTAAACTATGAGTAGATAAAAATTGTTTAAACATAAGACAAATAACTGAATATAAGACATAGTATATCCTAAGCCCAGTGTCTATTTAAATTCCAGTATTTTGTAAAATTTCGATGTTGCTATAACCATTAGTGAGCGCTTTCGATTGCACGTCTGATGTTATAAACCTGAAGATACCTGTAAAAGACATGATACGTGTAAAATACATGATACGTGTAAAAGACATGATACGTGTAAAAGACATGATACGTGTAAAAGACATGATACGTGTAAAAGACATATAGATACATTCCAAACGATGAAATGTAAAAATAGTTTACGATATATACGCTTAAATACACAATAAATTTGTTATAATATGACACTGTTGGTGTAACACCGTGTCTATATTTATAATTATTCAGATGCTGAAAACGAAATCATATAATTGCTAAGAAAAATTACGAAATTAAATCATATTTAACTCGCATAATCCTTTTTATTATTTATCTCCTTTTACCTATATTACAAATTTATATATATCTTTTCAGTATTCGGCATTTAATGGCCGAATACTGAAAAGATACTTATATCTTAACTGTTAAAAATATTTAATTTATTATGGTTTTTTGGCATTTATTATGGGAACTAGGTATGCTGGTACGAAATATCAAAAACACTTCAAATAATATGTCCTCTTAACTTTGTCGATGCTTTTCCTAAGTTGGATGTTAATAGAACAATAAATTAAAGTTTATAATAGACTAAACTGCCAAATATAAGGTAAACAAACTGAGAAGATTAACCTTAATAAACAACTGCCCCTTATAATGTTACCTACCTTGCACCAAAAATTCCTCACAACATTTAACATATCGATGTATTTGACAGGGTCAGTACGTATCGCATTTTATGCCAATGATGTTTGTGAAGATTAGGCAAATGCTTGGGTTTTTATTATCGGATTAAGCTCATAACTTTGAAAACGACGCCTTTTCGTAGAGTCAAATTCTTTGATGACTGGTCGATCTGACATTTATTAGGCAACACAATTTTACTTACAAAATGGTTCATCACGAAATAGCAGTTAATTTAATTTGGAATTATTAATGTACCTACCTATCTACTGAACAAGTAGGTGTGTAGCTTTAATAAAAAATGTTTTGTTTGTAGCTATTTAGGTCAATATAGTACTATTATTATTTTATTGAGTACCTACCTAACTAGTATTTATGCGCAAGTATCTGAGAGTCCACGCCATTTTCATCCCAAGAAAATCCCTACCATTAGGTGCTTAATGGAAAGGATTTATAAACTCAAGCAATGAAAAAAAAAAGGCAGGGCTTGCAGAGAGTGAGATTAGGTAAATAGGTATAATTATATCATATCGGTTTCGAGAAGATCTTTTTATTGCGTGATACATTAAAATATAATTGTAACATCGAACTATTACGCTTAGAATGGAAGTTTCTAACAAATTTCCGCTCGAAACGTAAGCTATAAACCAACCCATGTGTGCCCTGTAATTACATTTGCCGACACGCACACAAGCGCATGAGTACCTTGAGCACTGACGCGACGATAGCCTTTTAGGCTTGCTAAAAACGGCTTATCGCCGCGTCGACGACTGCCTTTCTTTACCTATTTATTCTAAGAATTGTAAATAAAAATATATAAGGAAAATATGCTGTGACTTCAAATATATTTGTCTGATCTTCAATTGTCTGCTGTCTGTGGTATGGAGTCTGAGTGGTATGGATCATTCATCTGTTTAACATTCGCTGAGATATTGGAAATTGTCAAGAAAAAACAGAAAATGCAACCTATACCTAAACACGGTATGATTAGGGACTCGAAGGCAAAAATTTATCGACGTAGGTAGCCGGTCGTTAACCAAAGGGCAATTCCAATAATCTAACCGGAAGAAGCCGTTTACGGGTGAAATTTAACTCGAAAAATAAATAGGGTTGAGTGTAACTAACAGGCATGATGCCGCATATGCGTGCGTTCTGCGATTAGCACCTAGACGCCCAGAGTAGGCCGATCACAGAGCTCACTACATGTGGTTTTGATTATTTTTTACCCGACTACAGCAAAGACTTATTAGGCCTTATTAACCCGTCCTAACGGGTTATGATTTTAGAAGTTTATGTATGTATGTCTGTACGTACGTACGTATGTATGTATGTATGTATGTATGTATGTATGTATGTATGTATGTATGTATGTATGTATGTATGTATGTATGTATGTATGTATGTATGTGTGTGTGTGTGTATGTATGTATGTATGTATGTATGTATGTATGTATGTATGTATGTATGTATGTATGTATGTATGTATGTATGTATGTATGTATGTATGTATGTATGTATGTATGTATGTATGTATGTATGTATGTATGTATGTATGTATGTATGTATGTATGTATGTATGTATGTATGTATGTATGTATGTATGTATGTATGTATGTATGTATGTATGTATGTATGTATGTATGTATGTATGTATGTATGTATGTTTGTGTCTGGTTTTGATTTGTTTCGTTGTTATGGTCCGGGTGACATAGGCTACATTTTATTTACGAAAAAATCGAGAAGTGACCTTCGTTTTTCGTTAATTTATTCGGAAACACACGTCGGTAAGCTAAATTCGCGTAATCGAGTAATACGATATTTTATGAAAACTGAAGGTGATTGAACAAAACTAAGTATGGGGTTTATATGCGGGTAGGTAGTAGTGTTTGAAAATATGACTTGATTTCGTTTAACAAATTTACTGTTTATCAGTGTTATTAAATTAATTTCGGATGGACACAACAGATGGCGCCACTAGCTGCTTGTCCCGCGGTTTCTGCACACTAAATTATTATTAAATTATTGAGCGTATTATTAGTTAGTTAGTTTAGTTTACGAACTTTATCTTGTCACGTTATGACGTTTCTTGCAAGTACTCTAAATAGATTTATCCATTTACAGTAGTAAAGCCGTAGTCCTGTAACTAAGTACTATCATATTGGATCGAGTCTACAATTGGGTAGGTATATGGTTTTGGTGTGTCAATCTCATTACATTTTAGGTACCTACTGTATAATTTTGGTATGTTTTCACATTTGATAATGATTAATAATGTGCATCATGATGGTAAAGCCTGGTTTAAGCCGGGGTGGGACATTGCGGCATGCTCCATATTGTTAGTTGTGATATTTTCATGACATTTGTGAAGTTTTTGTCTACTTTATGATGATATATGAAATGATGTATTTGGAATAATTTTGGTCTACTTGATTGATTGGGATGCCGTAGTAAAAAATAATTCAAACGAATGATATACAGACTTCGTTCATCATCATTTGACATCATTTTGTTTCATCGTTTGCCGACGAAATCAATGTAATAATAAACGATATTGTAATATTTAATACCTAATACCTATATGAATAAGATCTTCAAATAAAATTAGCTTTTTAATTAGTTAATTCCTTATTTGTATGGATAGGAAAACTTTTCCGCAAAATAATCCTAATAAAGTAATTCAACCGTAAATTTTCCTGTTCCTTTGTTAACAATTGCGCAATACGTGCAATAGGTGTATGTAAATAAAGTGTATTCTTATTTGTATCGTAAACCTGGCGGCCGATCGTAAAACGTCTTTGGTCTTTGTGATGATACCATTAAGTTTATCAAGGACCGAGACGACGACGTAATACTGTGTCGTAAGTCGTAACACATGATTTAAGTCTCAATTTGTTAATCCTATTTTCAACTGTGCTTATAACAGCTATACATTTGGATTTAACCCATTTTCATAGGTGGTTTACATGCAAATGAAGCCCGGCAGATATTTCTGTAAAAAAGTTTTCACTACAAGAACTTCTTGTACTTTTTTTTAGTATATTGCAGGCTAAAATAACCATTTCAGCGTTTCAGGCCAGGGTGGTGATGGTGAAACTAGACTCTAGACCCGATCTCTTCAAGTCCTAGAGCTGGAGTTCTCAACAATATGCGCAGCGTGAACACTGCTGTTTAACTGCCTCCTGCATGAATGAAAAAGACGAAGTTCATAATAAACACCAGCCTTTCCATCCCGATTTCCTATTTGATCCGACCGATTTTCATTTGCTATGAAAGTCCGGCTCCTCCTGACAAAAGCGTCCTTTAACGTTTTCTAGTGATTTTTGTCCCTGGCCTCCCTTCATTCTTTTGGTATTACTGTAGGCCAATCTGACAGGTTATGCAGGTACAGTGGTATTAGTTAGTTGGATGAAATTTAACCTGTCCGATTTCGGTGTAAAAAGTTTATTTACGCCTCCATAACATCAGCCTATGAACGTCCAATGTTATACAACTGTAGGCCTTCCCAAATGAGCGCCACCACTCCTCAGTCTTCATCATCCAGCTACCCTCTATATCGTCAGTCCAAGGCGGCAGAGACCACCCTACACTGCGCTAGCTTGTACCAACGCTGTCTCCAACTTGGAACTTTATCACTACCCATACTATACACATAACTTACCTACCTACAAATCTTACGAACTACTCCTAGTTTAAAAAAAAACATTTGGTGCCTGACGTAACAATACACATTATATTCAATAACTGCTGTATAATATTAACAAAACAGGTAGATAAGAGGCATCTATGCAGAAGGAAAATGTGTAAATATTTTCATCAATTCTTTGTCCGTGTTGTGTGACGTAAACACATAGGTAGGTATTTATCATATTTTTAAACGCTTAAGTTACTAATGTCTCGCATCTGTTTTGTTATTCGAACGATATTGTTATCTGGGATTTCCTTCAAGCAGCGAATCCGGATTCCGGGTCATAATAGTACTTTTTATCAAGAGACTAGAAAATATCAGCGACTTGGTCTTACCTTGGACAGGAGAAACAATTTAGAACAACAATTTTTAAATCCACGAGTCTCACCGACGGAACGAAGACGGTTTTCTACTATGCTTTTAGGGTAAGAGGTTGTTACTTAGTTAATGTGTACTTTTGCCATTTTGCAAAAAAATATAAAGGTGCGTCCAGACTTGAACATTTCACCGAACCGA